>JAUTXW010005299.1:0-600000 GCA_030620095.1 Kuschelorhynchus macadamiae | reverse complement strand
TTTTTTGAATATATCCAAGAAAGTATTTAACTGTCTAGAACCGTCCCCATCGTCCACAAAGTAATGCAATCAATGTGCGGTGGAAATTCCTACCAATCGTTGAACAGATCATCTTCGGATCATTCATAATAGCTGCGTGGAGTAGGAGAAAGTAATCCGTTTAAAAACCTAATTGGAGCATACCGACTTTCTTCAAACCAAGAACCCACCAGCGTGATGAGATTTATTTAGAACCTCCAAGAGAATAGCATTAAGCTGGTGGGAGATAATTGCAGAAGATTTAGTCATCTTAATGTCAATGTGGAGCTATTCGGACGCTTCCTCTTGCAAACATCAGAGACAACGGAGGTCAAGTGGTTCAATATAAAGTCGCAAATGGTGAATAGGAGACAGAAAAGCTTCGAAGAAGAAAGATAGTATTTCGTTTTCTCTTTTATAAATATATTAGTATACGTTTTAACGCTATAGTTGTGCACTCTTTAATCCTTGTTACTAACATTGTTCTATGTTGTTACAGGACGGACTCTCCAGCAACTTCTCCATTCAGATTTATGCATTACTAGGAAGAACCCTCTAAAAGTATCAATATACCTACCACTCATAAGGAGATAAAATTAAAGCACACTGTATTAAACATCCAAAACGGTGATAAGGAATATTTTATGTGGTCAGTCTCGGCTCACTTGGAGTCACTCGACCGAAAATAACACGCAAAAAGAACCGGGAAGTCTCTGCCATTTGAAGGTGGGCTGAATTTTACAGGTATGGAATTCCCAATTAAATTTAAAGATTTTTAATAGTTTGAACGACCCAATAAATTCTTATAGGTTGGACAAAGTATGCGAAATATAACGAAAATGGCAGAAAATAAAATTGAAGTCGTTGGTCCCTTATACTTCACACAATTAAATAAACATGTAAATTTGTGATTAAACAGTGATGATTATGATAATAGTTATGTGAGATGCCGAAAAGTCTTATACTAACATATAAACGTATATGAAATTCTTTCATCTATTACATTAAATACGATTTACGCTGATCCTCATTTTAATATTAAAAACTTTCAGGGATTCATTTGTAAAACTGGATGAAAACAAGCTTTCATCTATCGATGACTTCTCTAACCAGCTTAGAAAAAAAGCCATTAATCAAGAAGATTTTAACCGTGATGAGATTGTACGGGATTTATTTAAATGAGAAAGTTTAGGTCAATATTCCAATATTTATTTTAAATCCGACGTATTAATTTTAGCACATTTTTTGGGAAATACAGCTCCGGATTGGACTTTGGCACCGCTCTTAAATATACATCCGTCCAACTATAACTACCGACAGAGCTGGATATGTACAAGTATGACAATGTAGAGTCCGGAAAGCTTTCGCGAATAATAAATGTGTACCTAGTTACAATGCTTTCTTTTACCTGGATGCCACAATTTATATGGTGCAGCCATGTCAAAATAACTACCAACAGTTTGTTTTAAAAGTCAATTATAATATCTAGAAGGTTTACATGATATACACAATGAGCTGCTTTTTATCGCAGAATCCTTATCTCGAAAGATTCAAAACTAAAAATTTCAAAATTAATACCTAATTTTAATAAAAAAAATATATTGTCCCCATTCAAAACCTTCAACGAGCATTTTCAAATAATGGACTTAAACTAACTAAAATACACCGTAATACTTATTTATCTAGTCACTGTGGTTAAAAAGATCTAAACACATTAAAAGTAAACGCCGCAAAAAAATAATTTTTAAGAAGATTCTTTTAAACTTATCAACAATCCTGTGCTAAGATTGATGTATCTATAACTTACTTTAATTCTCTCTCCTTCGTTTTAGACATAATTATTACCGTTGATTGAAGGAAAAAGGAAGATGCGAAACCTTATGGACGAATTCGTGACAGTGCTGATTTCATTCCACTTACGTTTCGGCTGCTGTACGGTGGAGTAGCTCTACGGCAAAAGCATAAAACACTCATTCACAGTCGTTCGGCTCTGGCTGTTATGACCGTCGGCTGCGGCGTTGATCGGAAAACGATGAGATTCGTGGAAGACGGTGCCGCGCAATATTATTATGCTTTACTGATCACTTAACGTTATTATTTAATCTAACAAAAATTCTATGGCTTTAGCCGTTAATAGAGCCATAGCAATTATAGGTCTTAACAATAGGAAAAAGTTGTGTTATTTTATGGTTAAAAAATAAAGGAGATTATTTTAAATCTAAGTTTAAATCTAAATTTTAATTTACAAAGTACTGTTACTTACCTTTTTTTAAGACAAAATTTATTTTTTACATTATTCTGAACTAATAAAGGTACAGAGTGTCCCAAAATTGAGCGTTTTTCCAATGTTTCTGACAAATAAAACCCTTCATCAGTGCTACTTTATGATGAGGAACGAAACATCGAGTCAAAAATCTAATAACGTCATATTGTCGACGAAAAGAAATGGCAATGAGAATGAATTTTTAAATAACTTCCGGAGTAGAACAAAAAGTGAAATATTTCCATTACCGCATTTTTGGCTAGAAGATAACGCAAATAATTGAATTTTTGACCCGACACGGGCTTTCCTTTTCTCGGCAATCATTTTTAACTGGCATTGATGATATTTTTTTAGTCCGAAATATCGTAAAAATTTTAAGAGTGACACGCTGTTGGATTTAGAATTAAAATTACTGTTTATTAAGAAGGACTCAATATTTTTGACTATTTAAAATGCACAGTTTATGATGATCATTCGGACATGAATTGTCGAATCATAATCGACTTTATTTCAAAATTGTTTAACAAAACGTAATTTAGAAAACACATTCGAAACAAAATGTACATAAATATGCAATGTTTGCATTAAACAGATAATGGAAATTTAGAAAAAATGTAAAAATTAATTTACATTTAACTACTAAATAGGTACTATCCATAAATATTGAATACATACAATTTACGCAACTGGTGTTCTTTTTACTCCCCTCATAAAAGGGAAGTATTGTAGTCGTGAAAAAATCACTCTTCGAGATTTTTTCAGATCTTCACGTTTTGTCGAAAAAAAATGTTTTCTCAATTCCGTCGGTCTGTCTTTTCGCGGCGTAGCTAAAAAACTACTTATTCGATTGACTTCAAATTTTGGTCAAAAATTAAGGGTCATATGGGGATGACCTGGTAACATTTTGGTAAAAATCCAATATGGCGAAACAAAATAGCAGCCTAGTGAATTGTTAAAAAAATTAATATTAAAAAACTACTGGCGGAACAAAATTGCGGCTTAATAAAATATTTAAAAATTCATCCTGAAAAACTGCTTAATGGTTTGATTTCAAATGTGTGTCATAACTAAATGTGGTATTATAGGGACCAGCTAGTAAAATTCTGGTACTAATTCAAGAACAAAATGGCGCCCAAATAAAAAGTATGTGATCGTGAAAAAATCATTCTCTCAGGTTTTACACGTCTTCACGTTTTAGCGTCCCTACATGCCAAAAAAATATGTTTTATCGATTTCGTTGGTCGGTCTGTCGGTACGTCTGTCTATCAGTTCGCGGCATAGCTTAGAGACTACTTACCCGATTGATTTAAAATTTTTATCAAAAATTAAGGATCATATGGGTATGACTCCGTAATACTTTGATAAAAATCCGAAATGGCAAAACAAAATGGCGGACTAGTGAAATTTAAAAAAAATTGTTATGAAAAAACTGCTTATCCAATGTATTTCAAATTTTTGTTATAAACATCAAGTACTATGTTGAAGTCAACTGATAGAAATTTGGTACGAATCCAAGATGGCGGAACAAAATGGCTGTATAATAAAATATTTAAAAATTCAACCAGAAAAACTACTTAATAGATTGATTTCAAATTGTGTGCCATAACTAATTGTGGTATAGAGTTCAACTAGTAAAAATTTGTTACTAATTCAAGAAGGCGGAACAAAATTGCGGCCAAATAAAATTTATGTAATCGTGAAGATCAACCTCTCATGATTCACATATCTTTACGTTTTAGCGTCCCTAGATGCCAAAAAAACATGATTTATCAATTCTGTCGGTCCGTCTGTCGGGCTGTATGTTCGCGTCATAGCTTAAATACTACTCACCCGATTGAATTCAAATTTTGACCAAAAATTAGGGGTATATGGGGATGGTCTGATAATATTTTGCTTAAAATCCAATATAGCGGAACAATGTTAAAAAATGTTTGTTAGAGTGTATGTGTTTTATTTGTGGTTAAGATCCAGTAAAAAAACAAGTTTTTTTTTAATTGTCGACGTTTCGCAACTTAATTGTTGCATCCTCAAGACATATAAATGTTATATCCTGCATGATACCTCTACTATTATCAATCTTTACCTAGTTTGTTGATAAGCTGATATTTCCCCATGGAGTAGGTAAAGACTAATATGGGTTTCATGCATGATAGAAAATCTATGTGCCCTGAGGATGCAACAATAAATTGGCGAAACGTAGGCAATTTGAAAAAGGGCCTTTGTTTTTTTTACTGGATCTTAACCCCAAATAATACACCACTCTAACATAACAACAAGGGGATTGTTACTGAAAACCATTCTGAAACTTAATATCTGAGATACCTTCTGACCAACGGAGTAGGTAAAGACTGATAATATTGGTATTAATTTAAGATCGGGAAACAAAAAAACGGCTAAATAAAATCAACGTAGAGAACTTTTGTTCAATTGATTTTAAATTTTGCAGAAAAATTAAATGTGAAAATGGGATACTTATTGAATTTATTTTAAATTATGCCCAACAGTCAAATGTGTCATAGGTAGAAAGGATAAACATATATATCCAATATAATGAAACAAAATGGCAACAGTATATGTAACACATAATATACACTATGACTATGTACTGAACTAATTTGGATCACACTTCACTCTTCCTAATAAAAGTAATAATTCATAAAGAGAGAAGTTCCGAGTCAAGGAATTTACCGATTTTTTTACATATTTCATTTTTATTTAATTTTTATATATTTTCGTTAACGCCATTTTGCTCCTATTACTTTTTCATTTTCTCCGTAAATATAGGGAAAAACCTTGTGCTACTTTATTATTACAAAATAAAGCATATTGTTTTAGGTCCACGTTTAAATCGAAATTTTATTACAAAATTTATTTTTTACATTTTCTGAACTAATTAAAAATTAAAGAAAAATATTGTTCCTAAAAGATATTAACTTTTTTGCAATGACTAGAGCATAGATCAGTAAATGCAAAGTGGAAACATAATAAGTTTATTTCAAAAATTTCAAAAAAAAAACATGTAATTTACAAATAGTACATAATAAAAACAAAAGGTAAATAAATATGCAATGTTTGCATTAAAAATAAAATGAAAATTTAGAAAAAATGTGAGAATAAACTTACATTTAACTCCTAAATAGGTACTATTTTTGACTTTATATACCAAGCCAACGGTACTATCCATAAATTTTAAATACATACAATTTACGCAACTGGTGTTGTTTTTTTACATACTACAAATGATCGTTTGGAGATGAATCGGCGAATCGTAAACTTAATAGTGTATTTTGGTAGAAGGAAAGAGGTGGCTGTGATGATGTGACATTTATTTGAAAAATATCTTTTTAAAAAAACTCGGTACAAAATTAAAACGATTTTCAAAAATCCCTTTTTTCCCGGATATCTTCGGAAGTACTATAAATATCCTTAATTTCTAAACGGCATTTGATTGAACACAAAATTGCGCAACTTTGCCATAATTTAAACTCTTCCATATATCCAATTGTCACCCTATTTAATTTCCTTTGGGACATACGCTGCTAATCGAGGAAATTCTACTTGTAAGAATGGGAAATATCTGTTGCCAGTTAATGGTTGCTCAAAGAAGTAAGAAGAAAAAAGCCTACCAAATTATTTTTCTTTTTTCTTTTATTCTTGCATCCAACATACGCACACTCTATTTTTCTGGCAGACATAATCGCTTTAATTAACAGTTTCACAAGAATGAAACGTACTCCAGTTTCGTAGAGTTAAAAATTCAGGAGTTTGACTCAAAAACGAGCAAAAAACAATAACCACTATGATGTAAACAGTACAGGTAAGCGATTCGTATATCTCCGCCGACTATCCGCTGTTTCGCTGTAAACGCCTGAGAGCGCGCGGCGCCAAGGAAATCTCGGACACTTAACTGGTGGCGACGATGTCGCCAGCTACATCTCGGACACCTTTTGTGCCACGAATTCGCCCATTAAGTTGCGCATCTTCCTTTTTCATTCAATCAACGTTATTACTTATTTATATTATCCTTAAAGATATAATATTTTTTTATGATTATATTTTTATTTTTATGACAAATTAAATTACATAACTGAATCCTATGTTTTAAAACTAAAAGCAGGCTATCTTCTGTCCAGATAACAAGACTGTTAGAATTCACATCACGTAGAGCTATTTTTTTAAAATTTTCTCTTCTCTGTAAATACTTATAAATAGTAATTCTAGAAATTTTTATCACACCAACAGTCCTTGATTACAACAACTACATACTATTTTTTTTAAATTGGTAAATAATCTCGTGTTACTCTCGTAAAGTTCCAAGCATGTACTTGAGTGATTTTGTACTCTCCCATAATGATGTATTAATAAACTGATATTTGCTCTATAATCTATAATATATTTTAAAAGAAATGGATGTAACCGAAATGTTGAAATATATAGTAACACATATATTTCAAACATCAGCTCTAAATATCTGTTTGTCTTTTGTAAAATGAGATGGTTATGGCGGTGGCGAGTAAAAATGGATGGTTATACACTGCTTAATAGTTTAAAAGATGGGAACGATCGATTGCTAAATCAATTTAACAGTTGGTTTCTGTCTGAGACGTGGACATCCGGTATGGTATTTTTTAAATAGTTTTAATATCGAAATATTTAAACTTTCTTGTTCACTTAAGAAGTAGAAAATTAATAGACTGCATAACAATTCTAATATTTAAAATTGAAGTTTAACAAAAAAAATAGTCACCATTGAAGAAACAAACTCGAATATGAATAGTTATCATGTAAACATAGTCAGTGTGACATTTGGTATACTTGCAATATTAAGTGATTGTTCCTAAAATTAATTATTCCCAACAAAGAAATGATAAACATGGTACACACCTTACAAGTTATGGAAACTGTTTATTAGCTTTAATAATTTATACTCAAAACCTGACCGAAAAAAGACATCCTTAAGTAATTTGTTTCACAAGACTGACAGAAAGATTTGAATACACAGGATCTGTTGTATACCCAAAAAAAAACAAGAAATAAGATAGTTTTAAATGAAAAGAATTAACTTGCGATTGCTTTGTCAGCGACGTGCATTAGCCAAAATTTTAATATCCGTAAGTCTTCAGTAGCCAAGCCGCTTAAATCATAAAAGGTTCATCAGTATCATGTACAACTACATTGAGAACTAACTAAACTTGATTTTGCAAATCGCGTTATCTTTTGCTATTGGACACAACATAGAATAAAAGAAAAACCCTTTATCATTTAAATTTGTTTTGTTTAGTGACGAATCTATTTTTTATCGGAATGGTTTCGTCAATCGCCATAACTTTCATTTTTATGCAGCACATGTCTGGAGAGGTATTCTCCATAATTATGTTACTGGACCGTACTTCTTTGAGCAACCTTTAACTGGCAACAGATTTTTCCCATTCTTACAAGAAGAATTTCCTCGATCAGTAGCGTATGTCCCAAAAGAAATTAAATAAGACATGTTTCAACTTGACGTATCTGCCGCACACTTCCACATAGATGTACGAGTCCATCTAAATGAAACTTTTCCCGAGTGGTGGATAGGTCGAAGAGTTTCCATTATTTTAATATGTTTGTTAATTATTTTAGATTTGTAATGCAGTATTTTTATTTTCTATTTCCTTAATAACCAAGAAAGTTTAAATATTTCTAAAACAAAACTATTTAAAAACTACATACCATACACAATATCGGAAAGTCTAAAGTTTTTCAATAAACAAACCGATAAACTTTTTGAAACAGAAAAAATTAGAATATGAAATAATACTTGACCGAAAAAAAAAACAATATACCTTTTACTTAGGAATTTTTTTTCTTCGGTTAATAAGACCTTAAAAAGTTTTTAGTGTTACTTCAATGTCCTCTTAAGGAATTTCGCTTTGCGATTTTAAATATCTTGTACATTAAAAAAACGTCAAATTGGCATTTCTTATTTTATGATGATTTTAAGACAATTGGTGAGATCGTTTTTCTTTTATTTTTTAGTTTTTTTAATTATGACAAAAATGATTGCAATTAAAATGAACAAAATCTTACTACAATTAATACGTCCTCCCAAAAACCAAAGTAAAATAAAGTAAAGCTCAACGAAATCATAGCACATCCTTCTACTAATATTATATAACAATAAACATTATAAAGTGTGTTTATTTTTACATGTAATATTGATATATTTTTAAAACATTTTACACTTTCTGCGTTTTTTATATCTGTGGTGCGTACTAATCCATCCCATCAAAGAACAGTGATGACGTTCTGTTTATAGTTTATTAACAGGGGCGTGCGGTGAAATTTTAAGAAAGGGAAGCCATTTTTGCAAATTCGTCAATGACGTCATCATAAAAACGTCGATGCTGCGACATATTTTGGAGAAGTTTATTTTCAATGGACAACAGCTATGTATGCGAAAGTCTCTCCTGCCCCGTTGAATTTCTTCCGAAATTTTTTATACGTTTAAATGTTGAAAAATTGCGTTATACTGATTAACTTGTGGCAGGTATTGTCAATACTAATTCGCACAATTTCGACATTTCGGTGAAGGCATCTTCCAGCTCCTTGTCTTTTAAAAATCGCATTAGTTCCTTAGCGTTATTTTTTGCGCTAATGTCATCAGTTTCGTAAATCACTTTTAGTTCAGATCGCAGTAACACTCGGTCGAGAAACTGGCCATAATGAAGAAGAAAAGATTTAAACGCATCTTCTGGAAAAGTTTTTCCTTTAAATACATGAAAATTGCAGAGCTCGAGGAATTTAAAATCATTTAAACCGTCAAATCTATTATTTATTTGTTGCTGAATTTGATCGATTATTTCATAAAAGAGGCGTCTGTATGATGTTTGAACTTGTCCAACTCCCACCTTGTCTGTTCGAAGACGCTTGGCTTCTGGCTCTACATTTAAGGTCATCGTTTTCTCCCAAAATAGGTCAGTCATCTCTTTTTTGGCTTAACATGGACTTAAAATCATCCACTTTTTTTAGGCAAAAACCATTTGTTTTAGTTTGTAATATATTAAAAACATTGTCCGAGAATGCAAATATTTCTGAAAATATGTTCAACAAATAATTAAAATTAAAATCTCATTTCAAACAGTCCAAAAACACCCTCGAACTATTTATTGCTCCTGAGTCCCACGTTTCATTATTTTCTATTATATTCTCAAATAGTTCAATCAGTGAGATTCACGATTTTCAGAGACTGTTAACACAAGTCTTCCATTACAGTTCCATCTAGTAGGAGCTACTTTGGGCAATCGTTTGTGGACAATGGAGTCCAAAGCTTGTGTACGTTTTGTTGAATTGGAAAAAAAAGCAGCCATGCCACTTAAAGTAACGAAAAATAATTTACACTCTTTAATGTGATTGATGGACTGGGATAAAATTAAATTTAATTTATGAGCAAATAGACAAACACAGCACTTGGGAAAGTTTCTTGAACTTTAGCTTGCATACCCCTAATTGTCCGGCTATCACTGTAGCTCCATCATAGCTTTGAGCAACTAATTTTTTCTCTGCATTAATTTCTTTAGTAACATTATAAACTACGGTATACAATACATCTGCTGTACGATTTTCGGACACATTCTTAAAACCTAAAAATCGCTCTTGAATACTTCCGCCTATTTTAACGTAGCGTATTACTATAGATAATTGGCTAAAATTAGTGATATCAGTTGTTTCGTCCAGAACAATAGCAATGAACCGGCCCTCGCCAAACTCCTGCTTAATTCTTTTTAGAATAATGGTTGCAACAGCGGAAATTAAATCATTCTGGATTCGATTCGACGTTCCGCGAAAAAGGCTAGATTGCTCTAAATGATTTTTCAAGCAATCATCATATTTAGCCATTAAAAATTAATTAAAAAAATTCCTCTATTTGAAGAAACCCTTGTTTCGTCATGACCTCTAAATCCCAATTCGTGCTGTCCGAGAAAACAAACAACATCGATAGTCTTCTTAATATTTGCCTATTTTTATCGACTAGTTCATTGAGTTGGCGGTGACTAATTTCCAACTGTTTATTAAGGGCGTGTTCAATTCTGGTTTTGCCGAAGACTTTTTCTTTTATGACGGCCTGTAGATGCGCTTTGGAAATAATGTGTCTTTTTACAGCTTTATGGAAATTGTTCAAATCGGAAAAACTAGTTTTATTCCAGAGACCTTTTTCATTTTCAAAAAGTAAACATGGCCAACAAAATAATTTACTTATATTTTCACACCCTGTTAGCCATTTAAATTGTTCGTGTTGTATTTCCGGATAAAAATGTCTAATACAGTTTTTAATTTTTGTGGTTAAATTTTTCATAGACGGTTTTGCCCTTCCTGTGGAAATTATTTGAAGCTTATCAACGAAGTTTAATGTTGAAAATCCCTTTATTATTAAGACACACACCACACATTCACTCACACTCTTCTTACTAAATTCTCCAACATTTTCAACGTTATTACCGACAGCCGAAGTTGACGGTATTTGCATATCCACGTCCTTATTATTGTCTTCCATATCGCACCATTCACGACGCGACGTACGTATCACACAACACACGGATAGACGTTCAAACAAAGAACCTACTCCAACGATAGCTCCGCCACCACTTAAAGCACGCGATTGAAATGCAAAAATTGCAAACAGCCGGTGGAAAGTTCAATAACCTCTGGCTCGATTCACAGGAAATCAAGCATACAGGACTTAGCTGCAGAGAAGCTAGCGGCCCGCATAGCTTCTAGTCGATATTCTATTGTGGCTGGGTCGGAGTCAAGGCCGCATTTATTATGGGCTTGATAACTAAGATAATATTTTAGCATTTTTAATATAAACTAAATTAATGGTTTCCTATTTCAAAAATTACACTTTAGAAGATGTTTCGTAATTTTTTTCGGGAAGCACTGCTTCCCTTGTTTCCATGGACTGTACTTTTTGTACTGTTTATTAGTTATGAATATCATGTCGCAACTTTACAACAAGTATTTGAGTAAAATAACTTTGTATAATTTATATACAAACGCTTAAACGAAATAAACTTTTTTCATCCCCACCACAACAAAATCCACCGTGTAACATAGACGTAAATAACATGTATTTAAGTCTATATTAATGTTGCAACATAATTCTCATACCTCTATCGAACGCAGTTTGTAATGATGATGATGATAATGGCATTGGTCATTGCAGTGGCTTGTAGGGTAGAAAACAATAATACTTTATAACAAAGCATACTTGTATTGTCTGTTTTACGGAAATGTAATGTTTTCCGTTTTTATATACATATTATTTTAGTTTTTTTAATTAACGTTTTTGTATTGTTTCTATTTTAGAGTTTTTATTAGAACATGCGTAAGCTTTGTCTTAAATTTTAGTGACTAGTATTACTAAAATATCACATAAGGGGAAAATAAATAAAAATAATATAGAATAAAATTTATTGTTTTATCTGGGATAAGTGGGGATACTAGAATACGCATACATACCAAAATTACAAAATGATGATTTAAAATGTGCAAATTATTAAATTGTTAAAACGTTTGCAAAAATATCTATATATTTTTCTTTTAATTTCTCGGTCAGTATAACATGAATAATTATCGTCGTCTCTGTTATACCTAAGTCATCATCAGTTTTACGCTATACTAAAACCTCTTGAACAAGTTTTGATATCCGGTCGCATTTAAACCAGAGGAACTTGTATTTGTCATCGATGTCTGTCCACCCCCTGTCAGTCGCAAGTGCATTAGGTGGACATAGAAAATAAGCATTAGACTAAATTGTCGCTGTGTAAGAAGATCGTAGCACTTGTTAGTTCATATCTATACATGTAGGGAGAGAAGAGGCATTGCCCTTAACTGTTTTTTTTTTTAAACATTCATTAACACCTTCCTTTGGCTTTAACATTCTTTGAAAATCTAGATAATCTTGCTGTTTTAACCTTACTAATTTTTATTTCATTATAAACCCGATAAACAAGTTCCTTGATAGTTTCAAATGACACAAGTTCAACAAAGGCAGCTTGATGTTTTCCAGATTTTTTCCCTTTTTAAAAAGCGCTGGATTATAGTCGCATTCCATTAAGGCTTGGAAACCAGGGAAAGATTTGCATAGAGGAACTCCCCAACTTTTCGAACAATAAGTTAATGTTAACATATCGTTGTGAATTACCGGTTCCAGTGCCCATGAAAAATGTGCATATTGATGAACACAACAACAAGAAGATCAGTGGTGAAACATCGAATTACAACACTGAAAATTAATGTTACGCAAATGATATACAACTTTTGTATCAGCCTCTTCATACTGAATGCAAGAATATTGATCATCAATCGTTTTTTTTTGAGTATCCTATCGATAACTCTTTAAAAAAACATCCTAATTTACGTATAAACTCTTGTTACCAAATACCTATGAATTAATATGAGAAAATAACTAAGCAGATTTATGTAAATCAAGCAAAATGAAGCAGTCTTATCCATATTGTTTAAGCAAGTGAAGAACATCGCCGTTGCGATTTCGGCCATAAATTACTCAAAATGCCAAGTAAGAAGAGTAGTTATAATAGGGGAGCGCCTCCTCCTCCTCCTCTTCCTCTCTCTCATGTCCCTCATTCTTAACTTCCTCCCCTTTTATTCTCATTCGCATCATATTTTTAATTTTTTCTCTTTGTTCTCCCACATTTGATTTTGCATTCTTAAGTCTTATAAATAGGTGCATCATGATAATTTTAGTATGCCGAGGCACATTTACTAAGCTGTGCTCGAGTTGCGTAAAAAGTTATTTTTGAATTTTTCCACCAATTTTGTATAAAACAAAAAGAAAAAATGTGTCAAGTAATAAGTGAATTATGTGTAATCGCGAAAAATTAACTACAACTATCAGACAGTTAAAAGTTAAATATCTCAATTTCTTTGAAGTGATTTCGAAAGATGAATACACCAAGCTGTTTTATCCACTGAAACGAGATTATTTGGAAGCAATTGACTGTTATGATGATTATTTAGAAGGAATTATAAGCCTTACTACGTTTTTCAATACATTTGGGAAATCATACTTTGTAGGAGAATTAAGCCACCTAATAGAATTTATAGGAGAAGATTGCCAATTTATACCTTCTATTATTGCAACCCAAAAGAGGCTTCAATTATACGAAGATAAAAAACAGGTATTATCAAGGAAAGTTAATCCTATTCGCAAGAGACGTCCCCCTACATATTTAAAATATTATGTTAAATAAATGAAATGGCTGAGTTGCTGATTGCAGTTAAATTATTAGAGGAGAAATTTAGTAATCTTTCAAAAACCTATTTCTCAAATTGTATGGCAAGTGGTCCGGAGTGGATAGACTTTTATTGTAATCAATCTGCGGAATTCGTAAAGGCTGCCCTCTGTTATATATAAATACATTGAAACATTAAATTTTTTTCAACTTATTCAAGATCTAAAAGATATTGGCTTTGGTTACTATTTAAAAGACTTGAAGCAATTTATTGACGAGGATACTATTCTTCAAGAAATTGAAAAGGAAGAATAAATTTAATAATATTTACAATGGAGCAAATGGTTACTGAAATGTATGAAGAGTTTATTATATCTGCTGCATACTTCCAATATTTATCAATTGTAGGCGAAGAAGACGCAGAAGCACAAGATTTTTCAGCATATGTTAATAATATAGATCGAATGGAACAATGTAAATTAGCAGCTAAATTTTGTAATGATTATTTAAAATATAAAAATGAGTATGAACTTTTAAATGAATTTAGAAAATTAGATTTAAGGTATCATATTAATTGTATTCAATCATGGTTGGTTAATGCAAAATAAAAAGGGAATTAATATTTTATTTATATTTTTATTCATTCATAAAACAATTGTCATATAAAAATAACACATTTGTCAAAGCACACATACAAGGTGATTTTGAATGATAGAAGCATTTTGGTTCCATTAGCTTTAGCGCTGGTTGTTCATCTATTTCAATCACAGGCTTTTTAGAATATTTCTGTATAAAATCCTTTTTTTCGCTTCCTTTTACAAAAACAAAATCTGCTTTCTTCGTAAGTGTTTCAATTATTTTTGGGAAATGATGTAATGGAGTAAATCCATTATTCCAATGTATACAATGATAATTTTTCGTTAACCATACCGCCTGCTTGTGACAATCAGGTGAAAGAAACTCCATTGGAAAAGGCTTTTTAAAAATGTAATGAGTCATTTCATAACCATCAAAAGCTGCAAGCTCTTTCGGTATAAATTTATTTTTTTCATCCTTGAATCCTTGAATATCTATAACCAATCTCATATTTTCAAAGCAGCAAATTTTTTAATGAGACTTTTTTTACTTGAATAATTTGCAATTTCTTCTTTCAGTTGATTAATTTTAAAAATAAATTTTTCAATTTGTAGTTGTAGTTTTGATGTCATGACTAAAACTAAAAGCTTTTGAAAATTTCTTTAAATTAAATCGAAATATGAAAATAGTGGGGATAAAGTTTATAATTGTTTCACAATTTTAGTAAGAGGGTTGTAGCTAAATAATTTGTCATGTAAAATAAGACAATAAGCAGAAGTATCTTTTTTAATTGTATTGTGTGTCTCAAATTCAATTCTCATTACTACGGATCCCGTTTGAATTGTTTCTTTTTGATGGGAGCAATCAATATGTGTAATAGGACTAATGTTTTTGAATTGTTCAGGATTAAAAATGGGTTCATTTGGAACACCTTAGTAAGACTGTCTAAAGTTGGCAAACATTTCGTATAAAGCAGAAAATTTGTTTTCTTCGAAATTTAAGTACAAATCGTGATAAGGATATCTTTCAGAATTTAAATATACTCTAATATTTGACAAGGTAATATTGTCAAATTTACTCATATCTTTAACAATTTTCCCTTTTCTGTTTTCTTGAAAGCCAATCACAACATGACGAGGAGCTTCTAGTTTACTAGTTGTTTTTACCGGCCATGTGTGACGGGTTGTTTCGGTTAGAGAAGAATATTCAACAAGTTCCCAACTCCTGAATCCTATCAATATATCTTTATTTGATTCTAATATTTTTGATAGAGCAAGTTGTTGTGGCATATCAACTAGAATGTGAGGAACTTTCCAATAAATTTTATCGAAAGTAACCAATGGAGCAGTAACAAGGTGTGCCGGATCTTCTTTGAAAATAACACCATCTAAATCATCAGTTGATCTAATAAGAACCAATTCCTGTTTCATATTCATAATAATTTTTCTGTAATCTTCAAAAAATCCTAAAAGCATTTTTAGTGGTATGGATACGGAGAATTTTCCATCATTATCAACTAAAATTGTATCACCTTCTTTCCGATGTGGAAACCAACCTGCATTTTCCAGTTTTAAACTTTCGTTGGTATTGTGAGAAAGGTAGCTTTTTAAGGTTGATGCTAATCCAACATTTCTTATTGAATCTATAGTAATTCCGTTTAGTTCATAGCGGATTTCTCTGAACAAAAAGGCTATACCATTGTTAATAAATAGCAATTCTTTCTTATATTTACCTTCTGTATTAGTTAATTTTCCTTCGATATAAAGTAAACTATCTGGTGGTAGAGTGTAAGCATCGAGTTCTTGAATTGGGATCCTTATTTCATCATTGTAATCGAATTTTGAAGAAATATATGGTTGATATGTGTGAAGCTCAGAACTGACGATGGAATTGTCTACATAAAGCTTTTCGTTTACGTTTAATATGTTCATTATTTTAAAACAGTGAAACCCAAGGATGTGAGAAATTTACGATTATCTCGTCTTAACTTGTTGGTGTTGGATTTGATACTGAACTGTTGTTTAGGCTTTTTCTTTTTATAAGTTTTTACTTTGTTGATAGTGGTAGGGGCAAGTCTCATCCCAAGGGCTCTATTATATCTAACAACCATTTTATATTTCACTTGTTTGTAAATGTAACCTTACTGTTATAGTTTCTCCTCTAAAACTGATAAGTTCTCCGTCTTGATCAACTATTTTAGCTGTTATATTGTTAATTGCTTTGACGCTAACTGGAAAATACAAAATGGGCAAAGGAGATTCAACTATTTTATACCCTGGAGCTACAGTTGGATAAAACTGGTGAATAATATGAACAGGTTTACCATTATTGTAAGAACCGACACAAATATTACAGTCAATACAAATAGCATTCACCTTAGTTATTTTTGCAACATTATCTGATTCTTCCTCTTTCATAGCTTCTAGTATCCTGCTATTAAAACCCAACATTTTTTCCTATCGAATCTTCCTTGGTAAAATCAATTATTCTACTACACATTAAAAAATTTTTTAGAGTATTAACATTTGCTTTTAAAAGAAAAAAAATTTTTTCATTCGGAAATAAATCTTCTATACTTTCTCTTATTTATGTTTCTATATCTGTAATGTCATAAGTTCCGTCGGGAATAACAATTACTTTATTATCTATATAAAATTTATTATATCCTTCTTTTATATTGGGGATAGTCATAAACGTTTCAAAATCAGCTAAACCCAGGTAATATTGTTTTTCATCCTCTAAATATATGGGCGGATTAAAATCAGCAGACAAAACAGAACTGTTTCCTGATATGGCAATTGTGGTAGACATTGCAGTTTATTTATGAATGAGATATTACAATAAATAATGAGTTTATATATTTTTTTGCAAAAATTTTAGGGATAGTTGACCACAGTTATATGAATTAAATTTTTGTTTATTTTCATAAGTATAAAATACATCCACTTTGCCATTCGAATTAAAATATTTGAGAAGTTCAAAAGGTGGTTTTAAATGTCCATAACTATCAAAATATATTACATTTTTGTTATTTTTAATATAAGCAGTCCAATGAGATCCTTTATTTTGTTTTTTTATCCAAATTTACAATACCACATTCTTTCAGATTAATTTTTTTTGGAAGTTCATCGAGCATAAAAACACCTCTAAAGCCAGTTATTTTTAACAGCTTTACATATTTAATAATATCATTGTTCGTAAGTGCTCTTTTTGGAAAACTTATTTTGAGTTTTTTTTTGTCTGATTGCTTTCATTTTGACGGATCCTCCTTTATAAGGTCTAATAAATAGTCCCTTTCCTTTATATGGTCTAATATATAATCCTTTGCCTTCTTTAGAAGCATTTTCCATTGCAATATTATGTCTATGTATTTCTTCTAGTTGCTGTTTAGCTGCTTTAGCATCATTTACTGCCTTAGCAATTCCTGCCGCGCCTCCACCTAGTGCACCCAGGGCGCCAAGAATGGGAAACAGAAGAGGTAGAAATCCTCCAATTTTTTTGGGTGTTCGAATGATACGTTTTTTTCTCAATTTAAATTTACCCCCTTTTGTATTTTTTAATCCCAAACCGAACTTTCTTTTACCCTTCATTATTCCTGCAACACTTAAAGCTGCAATTTTTTCACCAATAGAAGAATCTTTAGCTTTTACCCTATCCCAGGCTTTTTTTTCTAATATTTGGTCAGATATGTGTCTTTTTGATAAATCTTCAGTCTGAGAGTAAGATATATCATGTTCTTTGCAAGCGGAATCCAATGGATTTATACCAACGTCACCTCTAGTTAATCTTTTTTCCAAGTTGGTGCCGGGACCACAATAATTATATCCTGGTATATGAACTTCGAAAGGTAGTTTACTAATTAATTTATTTACTAAACCAGAGCCTTTTCTATTACGTGTTTTAATAGTTTTTTTCAACTTATGACGACCCACAGTCATTGAAGTTCTTTTTATACTAAAAGCACATTGACATTTTTCTGGTATAAATACTTTTACAGCTAAAAATATTTACTAGTGTGATTAAGAATGAGGATTGAAAAACAAAAATTCTCATTACCAGTAAATAATCATGACGAAAAAATTTTAAGTAAACAGTTGAGAAAGCATGGTGACTTATTTTGCGGTGGTGGTTCAAAAAGAGGGCTTATAGTTGGTTGCTGTGGTAGCGGTAAAACCAACGTTATGCTTACACTGCTCGAGCATCCTAATGGAATTAGGTTTGAAAATGTCTATGTTTATTCAAAGTCATTAGATCAACCAAAATATGAATATTTAAGAAAGTTGTTAAAGCCTATGAAAGAAATTGGATACTTTAAATATGATAGCGATGAGAACATTATTTCACCTCATGAGATAAAGCCAAATTCCGTTATCATTTTTGATGATATTCCTTGTCATAATCATTCTATTATTAGGGACTATTTCACGCATGGAAGGCATAGAAACACCGATTGTTTTTTTATTTTTCAAGGATATTCCTCAATCCTTAAACGTCTAATTCGAGAAAATGCAAACTTATTAATTTTATTTAAACAGGACTGTTTGAGTTTAAAACATATATATAATGACCACTGTATATTGGATATGACATTTGATCAGTTTAAAAATATTTGTGCTAACTGTTGGATGGATCCATATGGCTTTCTTGTAATTGACAAAGATTGTGAAGTAAATCACGGCAGATATAGGAGTAAATTCGATTCCTTTATATATTTATAAAAGTAAAAAATTTGCAGTTTTATTTATTATATATCTATATATATATATATATATATAAGATATTTTATATATATATATATTTAAAACTTGTACAGCATGGATAAACGTTTAGCTCGAGAATTAATAAGATCGAGACAAGCCGTGAAGCAGAAATATCAAAGCTTGAAATTAGCTACTTCTACTGCTCAGTCTGAATTAGAACAAACTTATAGACCAAAAACACAACCACTTAAACAGCTAATTTCAAGTATTGGTAAATCCGAACCATTCGATTTAAAAGAAGAAAGAGTTTCAAAGTATGAAGATTTCAAAACACCTACAAAGCTTTATAAAACATCAACTCCGACGAAAAATATTCAGAAAACAGGAAAAACTCCGTTACTCCCTACAGAACTACCAACATTTTTAAATGACAGTAGTATCACTTCTTCCTCTTCTGTAGTACAACCATTGTCATCAACTGTTATAGCAGAAACTTCAGATCCTTCTAGTGACACAACAACAAATTTAAACTTGTCAGACATATTGGAACAAACTAGAAAAACAATTCAAACCTATGTTGGTACACCATCATATAAAGATTACTTAGCAGATTTTCATGAATTACCCAGATCATATATTGATGAGGGTGTGAAAGATACACAACATAAATTTGACCATTATTATGGAATAGTTCATGACCTCGAAACGGATAAGTTTTCTTTTGGTTTAACACAGATACCGGTAGAAATTATTGGAAAAGACATTAAAGTGGGAGGAATAACGTACACAGGCACGCCAGGTTTATACGAATTGCTTTTCAAAAAAGAACCGAAAGGTTATAAGAAGGAAGATTTAGATAATTACATGAACATTCTAGCTAAAACAAATGTATATCGTAGGAATTTTGATTCAAATGAACAAGTTCAAGGAAATACATCACACAAATATGTTACAATAATAGGACCATATTTACAAAGAAAGGGGATTACAAAGACAAAAACCTTGCCAAGATTAGTTACAGCATTTAACAAACCAAAACCTCCGTTTAGAACAACTAGAGCCAAATCTACAGGAAAGGGATTAATTTTGAAAACAAACAGATCAAATACAGACTATGTATACTGGAATAATGTAAACGAAATTGTTGATAGGCTACGTTTATTAATTTCATCAAGTGATGCGGGAAATAATGCTCATAATAACGAGATTATCTCTATTATTGAAGAATTAAGAGAAGATAAAGTAATACTATAAATAACAGCTATCAAATATAATCATATTTATTGTTTAATGAAAGCTCAACATGACAGTTGATAAATTTGGACGCCATATTTCAAAACAAAATCAAGAGAGAATAAGTGACATTAATAATTTAAAAAGGAGATTAGGTGAAAATGAAACAAATAATGAAATCTTTGCTAAAAAGCTTAAGGTTTTTGATGAAAATTTTTTAAAGTATGAAAACCAGATTAAAGGATGTTATACCTCAATTGAAAACGTTAATAAACAGTTGCTAACCCTAAATCAAATAAGTAAAGATTTGCATTTTTTAAATGAACATGTTAAAAAGGAAGACAAAAAATTAAGTGATGATATCAACAAAATTAATAAAATAATGGAAACAAATATAAGAGAAGTAATAATTGAAAAACACAAGGAAAAAATTAAACAATTAAGAATTTTTATAAAAAGGTTAGATGATGAAAAAAAAAGAAATCAAAATAGCATTCTTAACAGTAGAACAATTGACCAACTCACTTTGGAAGAACATCAACAATATATTTCCTTGGAAAATATAATGTCCAGTGTAATTAAGAAATTAGAACAAGAATTAAATAAAACAGAGGAGGAATTCAAAAATAGTGATAGTAGATCAACTACTTTCTTAACTGGAGAGATAAAAAAATCCTTTAATGCGTTAGAAAAGGAGATTACTAAAATTGGTAAAGTTTTAAATGAAAAAATTATACAATACAAATTGATAAATTGAATGAATGGGAAAAAAAAATAAAAGTTATATTTCGAATTATTACAAAACATAGAGAGTGAACTTCCTTAAAATTGAATAAACAAGTTTGTTATCATGACAACCGTTAAACAACAAGTCGTTAATGAATTACATAAACCTGCTAGAAAAAACTACAAACGCAGAAGGGTGGTAGTGAAAGGGTTAAATGATCTTTTTCAAGCTGATTTGGTTGAAATGTTACCCTATGCCAAATTTAATAAGGGATTTAAATATATCTTGATTACCATAAATGTATTTTCTAAGTATGTTTGGGCCGAACCGGTAAAATCTAAATCTGGAAAAGACGTAACAGCGCCCATGAAAAAAATATTAATCAGTGCAAAAACTCCACCAAAAAACTTGCAAA
Organism: Kuschelorhynchus macadamiae; assembly: GCA_030620095.1. Lineage (NCBI taxonomy): Eukaryota > Metazoa > Arthropoda > Insecta > Coleoptera > Curculionidae > Kuschelorhynchus > Kuschelorhynchus macadamiae. Next base: position 578,837 of record JAUTXW010005299.1, on the reverse strand, counting down.
CGGACAGAGGGAGAGAGTTTTTCAATGTAAATTTTCAAAATTTGATGCAACAATTTCGAATTAACCATTATAGCACGTTTTCCAATTTGAAAGCGGGTATAGTAGAAAGAGTGAACAGGACTTTAAAGAATAATATGTGGAAAATATTTAGCATTCAAGGAAATTACAAATGGTTTAATATATTAGCGGATATTGTAAAAGATTATAACAATACAAAACATTCTTCAATAGGAATGAAGCCAAAACAAGTAAATAAAACAAATGAAAATAGAATCTTGAAATCTGCATTTACTCATGCTAAAACGTTAGATATAAAATCTCCAAAGTTTAAAGTGGGTGATCACGTACGAATAAGCAAGCATCGAGAGGCATTTTCAAAAGGTTACACACCAAATTGGTCAAATGAGATATTCCACATTAAAGAAGTTAAGATGACAAACCCTTGGACATATTTAATTCAAGACGAAGATAATCAGGACATTCTGGGTGGTTTTTATGAGCAAGAATTACTAAAAGTAAAGCATACCGATGTGTATCTTATTGAGAAGATTTTGAGAAGGAAAGGAAACAAAGTTTATGTGAAATGGTTAGGACTTGATAAAAAATATAATACATGGATTGATAAAAAAAATATTGTTTAATTAAATTGAAATTAAATTTTAGTTAAATTTGTTTTATTTCTGTTCCTCATTTTATGCTTTAGCTGATACAAATTACAAAGTCTTAATGTGCTAATTAATTTCAAATAAAATTCACATTTAGGAAACTAAAATTTTATTAAGTAAAACATCAAATACAATTTTTATTAAAACGTGTCAAATATATTTTATTTCTATGTTCCTCAGATAATATCGAATCTAGAATAAGTTTACAATCATTTATTCTTTTTTCAAAACGGAGTCTATCTAAGTACCACATCTGAAAGTTACTCCTACGGGCTTGTCTGTAAGCAAAGCTCCACTTCACTAACACATGCACCTTATTGTTCTCTTCCAGAAAAGATATTGTTTTCTTCGTAATATTTTCTTTTTGATCCATTTTCATTGTTTTCTTCGTAATATTTTCGTTTTGTTCCATTTTGCTTCAATTTGTTTTCCATTTGTTCAGGATATAAAGCAAGTAATTCCAGCATAGTTGAAATATTTTCACTGTTAGGATTTTCTGTTGGACTTATTATATTATAAACATGCGTACACAAGTCGCCACAATCAGCTGAAATATTATTTTGAAATATTTTGAAATATGTATTGAATTCTTGCCTTTTAAGTATAGATAATCTATAATCAATAGTTTCCTTTAATCGCCACAAATTGTCCAAAAACTCTTGTCCTAAGTATATGAAGTGTGGGCCTTTTGTAATTTGTAGAACAGGGGTATCATTTATTTTCTGAACCTGCAGATGAATGTTGTTTATATTCACACTGGTTTGATCAACTTGAGGAAAGTAGAAATTGTTTACAATAATTCCTTGATGAACACAAATGTCTTTCCAATTTTCTTCGGTTAGTGTGATTGAAAATCCAGTTTTTCCACCAATTACAATTTTTGGAGAAAAATCATTTAAACTAATGCCAACAAGAACAAATTTTGACAAAGAATTATTTAAAAAATAAATTTTTGAATTAAGAAGCGTTTCCAAAGGTTTATGAACCACGGCGTTGTTCATAATGACTAAACGAGACTGAAACATATTGTGTTATTCTTGTACTTAAATATTCTCATCCCCACTTTCTTTAAAGTTTCGATTAAAATGGATTAATGAAAAAATAGATTTCCAGTTTGAAATTTGTAATAAAGATAAATAATTAAAATGGTAATGTATAAAAATAATGCAAAGTTTAATGTAACACTAATGATGGAAAAGTAATAATTTTTGAATCCGTCATAATAATTGGTACAGTTGGGGGTTAAAATTTGTAACTGATTATTTTTAAACTCTAACCTTTCTATCCAATTTGTATCAAAAATAGATCGATTTGGATAATGATACAAAATTTTAAAAAATTTACTTGCATTTTCATTTCCATTTATTCGTTCCATCCAACTAATTGTACTATTGTTAATTAATCCAATTTTCATAAATTTACAATATTTATTTAGAGTGACGTCTGTTTTATTAGAAAAACATATTTCACACTGTGTTACGCCAGGGGGATGATGAACCTAAAAAACATTTTGGAAAATAAAATAAAGAAGAATAAATTGAGATCTACTGATAGTCATTAAAACAAATTAATAATTATATTCCAAATTTATTAACATTAAGCAGATACTTTCACCACGAAAGCAAAAGCAGTTGTAAAAAAATAACAATAAAATACTTAATTTAAATATATGTAAAAGTTCATAAATTAAGATATTAATAATACTATATAAAATGTGTAACTTGAAGACTTATTTTGAATGGTTACAATTATTCGATTCCTATTTTTCCATAAACAGTTATTTAAATCACAATTCCTAGCAAATTTCTTATGCTCCACAATAGGATCATCATAACTTAACCAATCAAAAATTTCAATACCACAATAAAAACATTTACAAATATCATTGATTGAAGTATAGTAAAAGCCAGCTCCAGCTAACACTTCTGGTCTCAATTTTCCTTTCCATTTTTTAAAAGTGGAAAGTCGTTTTTATATGTTTTAAACTAACTGTTATCAATTTCTTTGTCAAAAGTTTCTAAGCACATTTTGTGAAAGACTTATGAAGACTAACTTTGGTTTCAAAAACAACAAATTTAAATACCTTATAATATCTACATAAATATATCTAAATCTTCATGTTCTGCATTTCATTGATACAAAGCAATATCTTGGTGTCCCCAAGCTAATGTATTAAAACTATAGGGAATTTTATACCGCTTATCATTAACTCTGTAAAAATTGTATGTTGTCTAGATCGAAAAACATACATTGAACAAAAGGTTTGAGAATGATTTTCAACAACATCTTTATAATGAATAAAATCCAACTGCTTTTTAATTGCACTTTTTTTTAACACCTTTTGCTTTTTTTGTTAAACTGTTTTTCGTTTTAATACAATATGCTTTTGCTCCAGTACCAAAGAAAGCAGTAATGGGTTCACCAGCATATTCATCTTTGAATTTTCCTATAACTGACTTTGTAATAGGCATTTCATGAATATTATTAAATTCATAATTAGATGTGTCAAATTTGTGAATATTTTTTATCATGTCAGAATAAATATTTGTAGTTGTGACTTCTAAAATGAACGAATCGGTATCGGTGTATAAAAGTGAAATATTTTCCTGATAAAGAGGTTTTAAAAAATTATAAAAGAAATCATACATGACAGTTTTAGATATATCTAATATTGAGAAGCCTACATATATTGGTTTATTGTAAGTAACTTGAATCTTTTGCATTTGAATAGCTATCAAGTTTTCAGAAAATATTGTTAAGTCCTTGAAATATGGTTTTGCAATTAAATTCTCAGCACCATCTTTTCTTCTATTTTTTTCCCACTCTGTAACAAGTCTTACGTCAATTCTCCTATCAACATTTTCCATAGTCTTGCCATAAATACTATTATTTGCCAACTTGTAAGTATTACGATCAAATTCATTCTTTGAATCATTTCTTAATCTTGAATTCAAGTCTATATATTTTTTCAACCAATCAGATTGAGAAAACTGTAAAACTCTATGAACTTTAGTTAACTTGAGTCCATGTTCCAAACATTGTTTTAATAATTGATAGTGAATAACATATTTTGATTTATCATTTAAATTGGGTATTAATTTTATGCATTTAGAATTTGGTGGTTTAAAGTTTTCTGGACAAAACGGAAAATCGTTATGATAGGAATGTAGACTTGTAGGATATTCTAAATCAACTTCTAAAACATATCCCTTATTAGATTTTTTAGAAATATTCATAATATTTAAATCATTGATTTCTTTATCTGTTAACCAAACAAAATCTCCCGTTCGAATGTGCTGTGACATTGCATAACCATACAAATTTGTTGCATCATAATAAATTATGTATTTAGTTGGCTTTAAAGGATCAAAATTTAAAAGAAATGGGTTATTAGCTTCAGATTTTCTACAAATGCAAGAGCTCACACCACCACGAACGCTTTTTTTGAAAAAGTGTATCATATCTGGATCAGTTAACAATTCTAACTCTATTCCAGTATAACGCAAACACGCCTCCCAGGATAAACCTGGAAAAGTGTAAAAATGAGCTGGCTCGAGCTTATATGTGGATAAACAAGTGCTTCTAAAATTTTCAAAAATATCTGCCAAAAGTAAAGTATCAGAGTGTAAGTAAACGTCGGAGTATTGACCAAGAGATTCACATTTAAACAATTGCCAAACCTTTACAGCTCTTTGGTATTCTGCATCACTGATGTGCTCATCCGTTAAAGTATTATAAAATTGGTCTTTCTGAGGTAAAGTTGTTTCTTCTAATTTTAAATAATCATCAATATAACTGTAAGGAAATACACCTTTTTGCCGAATAAGTTTAAATCTTTCTTCATCATTGAAAAATTTTTTTATTTCCTTACATTGTTCATCTTTTAAGCTTTCAGAGAGTTTTGATAAAGAATGGGATAGAAATTGAAAAGAATCAATAAACCTTAATGATATATTTTTTTTCTTAGCCTTTTGTGTCTTTTTATCAAAATAGTTATCCACATGAATAAGCTTTTCAAATGAAATATATTTTTCCTTGTTTTGTGCGATAACTGTTAGTTGTTCTTTGTTTAAGCATAATTTTTTAAGAAATAGATGAGAATCATAATTACGCAAATTATGCAATATAACTGGAATAAAGTTAGGTATTCTGTAATTTATGTTGCAGAGTGAATGAGCGGGACCTCTATAAAGACCGGTTATATGACAATGATCTGCAACCCTGTCATTTAAGAGAGGTTTATTACAAATATGACAAACTTTTTCATAGTTATGATAAATTTTGTCCAGTTCGTTCAAAGGGATCATTTTTTTAGGAGCCTTTAAATATTTATTGTATATGTTATACACATCTCTTTCTAAAGAATTTATAAATAATGTATCACAATTTTGACCTCTATATTTTTCAAATTTAGAATAATTATCGTCGAAGGAACATTTAATGTAATAGGCAAATGAATGTGGAATATGTTCATATTGTTTTAAGGTGTATGAAGTATTAGGATTTTTATCAACATTGTCATTATTTAAAGGCTTTAAAATGCATTCAAAATCTGCATACACCACGAAAGGAACTTTCATTTGTTTATGATAATTTACAAATTTCAAAATATTATCATATGAATAGTTTCCAAACTTATCTTTTATTAATTCTTTAGAAGGTAGGTTAATTCGTAAATGATCACAATCATAGCTATTGTGTTGTATTAAATTTTCTTCTGTAGGGAAATATTGTAAACAACCATCGCAAATATATTTTTTTCCGTGATGTTTAGAAATATGTGCAGAAACTAGTTTTGATAAATCTTTAATATAGCAATAATGAAAAGTTTTTTCATCATCATCACTTATTAACAATAAATTGACATGTTGATTTTTTTTATTCGATGAATAATAAAGTGGACCAATTACTTCATACCCCTTTTTAGGATTTATAATTTCTAATCCATATACATTAATAGAAATATTATTTTTTTCTTCAAAAATCTTAATGTTCTTTAGCAACATTGGAAATTCTATACCTGACATATCCAAAACAGAAGAGTAGTGTGGGTAGGATGAAGTTTCAAAATCTAATCCGCTTGGTTGGTGAAGAGCAGACACAACTGCCCAGGCGAAGCAAAAGTTGTCATCATTCCTAATGTTGATCACAGCTTGACGTCTCTTGATCTCTTGGGGAAGTTCGATAAAAGATGAGGCTCTCAGCGGATTGTGCTTGTTAACATTAATTTCCAAATGAAGTAAATTCATCAAAGACCATCCTGCAACGTAAAAATTAAAAAAATTACTTTTTTTGTTGCTGTTGTAAAATCGAAAATAAATTCTTTACCTGAATCTCTTTCTGCAAATTCGTCAGCTTTCTGGTCAATAATGGTGCAGATTTGCTCTAACAGTTCTTTTTTCTGATATCCCTGGCAAATGACTTGGAACGGCGCATTAAAAGATTTGACATCATAGCTGTCGCTGCTGGGGTTAAAATAGAAACCGAACAGTTCCATATTTAGCTTGATACATTTATGTTTCTGCAGTTCTTGATCTATTAGATGTGCAATTTTGTATTCCAAATGTTGAAAATATTCTTTCACATTTATGAAGTTTTGGTGTGAGGAAATCCTATAAGATAATATTCGTTCCCTGAATGCTGACTTGATAATTTCAACACCTTCCTCCAAGCCTATTTTGGAATTGTTCTTGTGCACACTAGATCGAAGATGTCCACCCCATAGACTTTGGTTTATATTTTTCTTGCATTCTTTACAATATTTTACAATATTTGTAGAATCTATAAATTAAGAAAAAAATATTTTACAAAATATAACATCAAAAATAAAATGTTCCTACCTTTAACAAGCTTTGGTTTTTTCAACCAACTGTTGAGTTTTGTGGAATTTCCGTTAACATGTTTTTTAATATGTCGCAATAAATTATCCTTTCTAGTGAAGACTTTATTACATGTTACACACTTATGCACTTCTGAAGTTTTCTGGATAATAATAATAATAAAATTAATATTGTGCAATTCTATTTAGTTATAGTCAAATTTTGAAAAAAGCAATTGCATTTTTGAAGTTCTTTGTATAATAATAAAATTAATATTGTGCATTTTTATTTAGTTATAGTCAAATTTTGAAAAAAACAATAGAAATTAATTGACTTTATGAATCCATTTCTTCAAATGAGTCAACTAATTTGTCAAAGGCCTGTTTAACATAATTCACCGTACTTTCGTCTCCCTTTTTAATTGTGATCAAATTAGTTAAATTTTGAATAGCGAAACCCAGACACTTAAGGTTTGCTATTTGTTTTTTATTTTTTTTATTAATTTTAAATTTTTTTTTAATGATAAATGATGGTTTCGAAATTGAATTTTGTTCAACTGGTGAATTATTAGGAGAAATATCCGAAGTTAAATTTGCTTCAATTTGTTTTTCTTGCGAATCAGAATTTACAATAGCATATGGTGAATTAATAGAAGATATAGCCGAACTTAAATTTTGATCAATTTGTTTTTCTTGCGAATCCGAATTTACAATATCATATGGTGAATTAATAGGACAAATAGCCAAACTTAAATTTTGATCAATTTGTTCTTCTTCCGAATCAGAATTTTCACTAAACAAAAAGGGAGAGCAAATTGGTCTCGGAGAATTAATTGGCGATTTTAATGTTAATAAAACAAACAATATCCTCATAGCTAGAATTTTGAGTTTCGTCAATGTCATTCAGTTCTTCAAGAGTTTGTTTAGTTTTTGTTGTAATTAAGTCCGTTTTGTTGTCAATAATGTCATTAAGATCGCCAAGAGTTTGTTGTTGAGTAGCTGTAAATAAATATTTTTCGTTGTTGTGTTTGTTGGCATTATTCTGAACTTGGCTATTGTAAATAATTTCATTCAAGTCCTGAATAGTTTGTTGTTGACTAGTTGTAAATACGTCTGTTTCATTGTTTTGTTGGTTTGCAAAATTTTGCATTTGAGTACATGTGTATAAGTCAAAGTCATTGTCAATTATTTTGCTACTCGATGCCAAAAAATTGTCCATTATGAAAAAAATCGTAATAACAAATAAAAGTGCCACAAATGTACATAAAAATGTCACCAATATATATAAGAATTAAATCTTGCCAAATAAAAATGTTAGAAATAAAAATAAAAATTAAAAAATTACCAAATAGACACAATGTAAACACCAGAAAACTCGCGAGCTCTGCACAGTGTGAATGCAGAAATCAATTGCATTCGTCTCTTCGCTGAGGCGATTTTATATGCAAAAGTTAATCACATGTGTCCTACTTAAAGTTGAACGACAATCTCTAAAAACCACTTTCCCAAGCCGATCAACAACCTTACCCCCCTCCTCCCCCCCTTCCCCCCCCCCCGGACCCCTGAATTTCCGAGACTCAAATCCCGGCTCCCCAATTTCGGGCTACCCTCTTCAGGTTAAGTTAAGTTAGGTTAGGTTATGTTAGGTTAGGTTAGGTTAGGTTAGGTTAGGTTAGGTTAGGTTAGGTTAGGTTAGATTAAAAAAGAAGAAAAGAAAAAAGGAGAAGGAAAGAAAAAGAAGAAGGAAGGAAAAAGGAGAAGGAAGGAAAAAGGAGAAACATATAAAAAAGAGAAAGAAGGAAGGGAGAGAAAGAAGATAAGGTGAGGGTGAGGGGGGGTTGGCGGAGCCCCCCTGCCCCCCCCCCCCCCCCCCCCCCCCCCGGAAACTGACAGGGAAAGGGACAGCGAAAAAAAAAAACTTAAGTATTGCAGGTAGTAAAAGTGGTGGTCGATGGGATATATACTTAAGAACATCCACTCGACGATCATACAGTATCATTCGCTGTAATATCAGTTGTCGATATTATTTATAACCTATAACCAAAATTGTTTTTTATCAAATATATCTATCTAAATCTAAAGCTCCTAACGATGGCAGAAAATATGATTGGAAACGCTGACCAAATTGAAGAAAATAATGTGGAGAACGCCGCTCAAACTGAAGAAAGAGAAGAAATTTTTATTAACTTGGAAGGCGATTCCATCACTTATAAACATTCATTTTTGGACAAATCATCTAGGCTTGTTAGAAGATCATTCTTGTTTAACATCGACATTAATTATATTGAGGAGGAAGAAGAAGAGATGGAGGAAGATGATCAGGAAATTGACGAAGGAGTGGACATGGATGGACAACTGCTAAATTTAGGAACCGAGGCTGACGTAAAAGTAAGCAAGTTTAGGGCTAGTGAATTATTTAATAATTTTGAAGAAAAAGATGTATGTGTTATACAAAGCTACTCTAAAATTGAAAGTCGAAGACTAGGAACATTTGCTATTTGCCTTCCTTGTAGTGCAATTCACATGAGATATTTACGGAGAGGGGAGTCCGATCATGTGAGCTGCCACTACAAAAGAGCTTATGTTGTTAGTGCTTCTGATTTACATTGTGATATTTGTAGGATACATCTTTTTCTACTAATTCCTGAACATGCTTGCTTATACTGCAATAAAAATGAAAAAAAAAGAGATAGAAGATTATGTTGTTAAATATTAATAATAAACAGAGTTTGTAAAGGTGATGTGTAGATTATTTCAACAATATTAATTTTAAATTTATTAACATAAATTGTAAAGATAATAAGTAGAATACGTCAACAATATTAATTTTAAAAAATGTCGCTGTTAAGCGGTTATATATTTTCAGTGCTATATGCAAAATACTTCTTTTTATTCTAACATCTGACACTGTATTTGTAAATGAAATAGCTAATCATATGTAAAAAAAAAAAGTGTCGATTATGTCAACTGCCACTAGAAGCACTCATATATTAGCATAACATTTTGTTAACGTTTGCTTCTGTATTCAATTGAGTTTTCTCTTACTTGATGCAAATTATATTAATATTATTAGTATAATTAAAAAGTAGTAGATTAGGCTATGCCGGTCCGACAATCAAAACCGTCATTTTTACATGTAAATTCCCATAAGAAAATTTAAGCTTCGATTTGCAAAAGTGGTGCCATTTTAGGGCGTGGCACTTTTTGTGTAAACCCATAACAGTTGTTTTGTTATGTAATGTGAAAATTAGTATGTATTAAAAAACTTGTTAGATCATTGTTGTCGTTTCAATATAGGAAAAGGAAAAAATGTGTGTCAATTATTATATATATATATATTTACATTTACTTTTTTTTACAAAATTATTTGTTACCAGAGTTTTCACAAACACAAATTATAAAAAAAATATTATCCTCTTTTTAAAATTACAACAAAATGATGTCTAATTACATCTTTGAAGATTTGTACCAAATAGTATTATCTAGTGCGACATACAGGACAATTGTTTACCATTATAGAACAACAATTTTCATCATTCCATCTTAAAATACATTTTAAACAAAAAATGTGGGAACATGTATTTGGTCTACATGAATCATAATATTCGATTATTTCAAAACAAATAGCACAAAACACTTTTTTCTCTTCACTCTCAGTTTTGTTCAAATTTTTTAAAACAATCCCATTATTTTCTTCTCGAACTAATGGTATATTTTCTTCTTGAACTCCTGGTATAATTTCTTCGAGACTAATTGTCTGAAGCGGAATGGATCGATTTCTTTCTCCAACTGATTCACTCATTTTATTTTAATATTATTATTAATAGATTTATTCAACAGATTTTTTTCTTTTAACAGTCACTCGTACCTTAACATACTAAAATGATCTTGATGCACCTATTTATAAGACTTAAGAATGCAAAATCAAATGTGGGAGAACAAAGAGAAAAAATTAAAAATATGATGCGAATGAGAATAAAAGGGGAGGAAGTTAAGAATGAGGGACATGAGAGAGAGGAAGAGGAGGAGGAGGAGGCGCTCCCCTATTATAACTACTAAGAAGCCCCAAAGACATCAAAGAACAAAGGATCTAGCGTTTTATATCTATTAAATTATTTTCATATTGTGACTCATTAACCAAAATATCACTGTCGATGTTATAATCCACAATTACCTCTAAATTTATCAATAGTTTTAAGGTAGGATAGTATTATATGAAATAACCCCGGACATATGAAGATGTACTTGAAATTCGGTGCATCAAATGCACCGCATTCTTCTTTAATTTTATGAGTTTATTTGATTGTTTCCAAAACTACTGGTATATGCATATGCAGAACACACTGCGCTTTACATTGCGGTATCTAGATGAAATGTGTGAGCCTGACAAACTTCTTAGAGGCTTGGATTCGGGCTACACTGGGAGGTTTATGACAATTATCTAACAGCCAAGTACAAGAAATGTGTCATTTATTTGAAGGAGAGACCAGAAATGGGAGAAATCATTTAATTGTTTTAATGGGTTAACTAAATATATTAGGTTATAGCCAAAAAAACATTTCTTAAACTGAAGCAATATCTAAATGACAGGTCCTTCTACACCACCAGTGAGTTTTTATCTAACCACTGCAGTTCTGCTATGTCCATACCTAAGGATTAATAAAATATCAGTTGACTGACCTCGGCATGTTTTCGTTATTTAATTTTTTATATTTCTATTGTTTATATATATATTTATTATATATATATATATATATATATATATATATATATATATATAATTATATATATAATTATTAATTATATATATACATATATATATATATATATATATATATATATATATATATATATATAATTAATTCTTTATAAGTGTTTGATGGCCAAACTTTTTAAAATTATAGTGTACAGGGTAATCCACATAACTCCTTAAATGGAAATATCTCGGTTATTTTTGAAATTAGGAAAAAATATTCCAAATAAAAGTTGTTTGGTTCGTCCTGCTTTCTCAAATGATTATATTTTATTTAATTTATATAGGATGTCTCAAAAAAGCAAGTCAAGTACCAACTTGGTTTTTTTAAATATAATACGCCACCATTTAAATTTGTTTTTGATTTTTATATTAAATTCTGCATATTTTTTGTATATTATAATGTATCAAAAATTAACGGTTTTCGAAATATGGAAGGTTTTAGAATTTTTTAATACTACCATTTTTTGCGTATTATTGCCTACGTACTTAGATATCTGCTGCTACCTGGAGAAAAAGTTTATTTTTCGAATGTCATGACATTGATGTTCGAAGTCTGATTTACGGCATGACTCATTCTTTAAAATATCTACGAAATGAGATAAAACATTTTACATAATTTTTTAATTATGTTTACTTAATTTGGAAATAACATGGTATCAATTCAAACTTATAATCAATCATAAACAAAAAAAATAAATAAAACCTATAATTTCTAGCTTAAATGAAATCTTCTGCATGTCCCCCATTAACCTCATCATAGTTATCGTAAATTCTTTTTTTTCTGGCGTTCCAGTGTATTTATAATTGCATCATATTCATTTTCGTTTAAATTTCTTATTTCTTCAACAATTTTTCTCTGAATTTCTTCAACATTATTTTTTCTTTCTCTATAAACCGTATCTTTTAAATAGCCCCACGGAGGGTATTTATGGGCATTAGATCTGAGCAGTTCGCGGGCCAACTGATTGTTCCATATCTACCCATCCACACTTGATAATTATCTTGAAGAGTCTCTTACTGCCACAATATTATGGGGCGGCACCCCAATTATATTTTGCCAAATTTAAAGAGGTAGTTTATCTTTAAAGTGCTTAATTTGGTTTTCTAAAAGTTCCGGATATCTTAATCCATTTAAGTTGCCACAGATAAAAACCGGACCTAATACCTTATGTTTCAAAATGCGATACCAAACTCGTATTGAGGATCGTCCTTGAAAAACAATTGGCTCCACAACTTACGAATTCTCAACAGATCAAATATGGAAGCTTTTCCGATTATACGTACTGACTGTAGTAAATATCGGTCCATAAAATTGTATTGCAATAATCCTGGTTTTGATTAAGACTTGCTCTTATAATTTGAACAAATTCATGTCTCGTCTTATTTTAATCTTATTTTAAAATTGTGGTATCCGTTTTGCTTTAGAGTTCTCTGAACTGCTCCATAACTAACTCTCTTGTTTAGGGGTCCATACTTTATATCTCGGTCCAGCCTCTGATAGATTTTCCTGAATTTTCTTCTTCCTGTGAATTATAGTTGGTACATGATATTCTCTGACCAGTCTGAAACTGTTCCTTATATTGTTCTCGTATTCTTATGGTGAGTGCTATTATTATTCTTGAAAATCAAGCTCGACTATTTTGAATCTTTCAGCAATCGAATAGCTCATTTTTAAAATATTAGCACAACAAAGAAATGAATCAAGCAGACTTCAAGCGTGAATGTCATGACATTCAAAAAAATAAATCTTTATCTCCAGGTAGCAGCAGATATCTAAATAAGTAAGCAATTATTATATCCGAATATCCGATATCGTAGTATTTCGTAATTCTAAAACCTTTCATAACTCGAAAACCGTTAAATTTTAATACATTGATATATTATACAAAAAATATGCAGAATTTAATATAAAATTCAAAAATATTAAAATTTTGGTATTTTATATTAAAAAAAAAGTTAGTACTTACCTTGGTCTTGAGACACCCTGTATTCATTAAAATATAAGCATATGAAAAAAATAATCGAATCAAATCACGTGATTGTTGTTTGGAACATTAAGCGAGATATATTAATTTAAAGAGTTATCTGGATCACCATGTACATTTTAATGCTAAGGCATTAATTTTATTTCGTAAATTGTTCTGTTTGTCAGCTGTTGTGTGTACATTTTGCTTCTCTCATAAAAGGGAAGTATTGTAATCGTAAAAAAATCACCCTCCGAGTTTTTTTAGGTCTTTAAGTTTCAAAGACCCCAGATGCCGAAAATAATGTTTTCTCGATTGCGTCGGTCTGTCTATATCTGTCTGTACGTTCGCGGCATAGCTAAAAAACTACTTACCCTATTGACTTCAAATTTTGGTCAAAATGATGGGTCACATGACGATTACCTGATAACATTTTGGTACAAATCTATAGTGGCGAATAAAAATTGCGTACTAGTGAAATTAAAACAAGATACATTACTAAAAAACTGTTTATGCAATTTTACTTAAATTTTGTACAAAAATTAAATATTACATAGGAATAAACTGGTTAAATTTTCGTACGAATCCAAAATAGCGAAACAAAATATATTTAAAAATTCTGCCAGATTGAACAGATTGACATCAAATTTTGTACAAGAATTAATTGTGAATAGCGTCCCTAGTTTTCAAAAATATGTGTTCTCAATTCCGTGGGTTTGTCTGTCTGTGTATCAGTTCGCGACGTAGCTAAAAAACTACTTACACGCACAAATTGATGCATTTTATAGAACTCCAATATGGCAGAATAAAATAGCAGACTAGTAAAATGATAAAAAAATTATTACAAACAACTATGTATCCAATTTACTTCAAATGTTGCTCAAAAATCAAATGTTAGATAAGGTTGAACTGGTAATATTTTGGTATGAATCCAAGATAGCAAAACAAAATGGTGGCCTAGTAAAATGTTAAAAAAAAGCCTGAAAAACTGCTTTCAACTTTTGTGCAAGCTATCATTTAACGAAACAAAATGTAAAATCAATGTAAAAAATCTTCTTATTCAATTGATTTCAAATTTTGCAGAAAAATTTAAGGTAATATAGGGATAAACTGGTACGAATTCACCATGACGGAAGAAAATTGGCGCCCAATAAAAATATTTGAAAATACAGTATATATGCGTTTTTGAATAACTATGTGCGGAACTAAATTGGGTCACACTTCACTATTCAAAATAAAAGGAAACATTTATATCAAAGGATAGATGGGGATCGCAGAAATTATTCCAACAATTAAAAGGTCGGGGTTTCAACAAATTTGAAAAACACTGCGAGAATGGAAAACACAGCAAATATATCTGGTCTATTCGAGGACGACATTTAAAAACTACATTTTCATTATATGTACTTTTAAATAATCCTTGACACCGAAAACCAAGAACGATTATTTCTTTAATATAATAATGGTAGTGCGTATTTTCCCCTAAACTACAACGGTCCAAACAGTTAGTGGACCTAACCGTCGAAATCCCGACAGATTGGAATGTGTGGAATGCGGCGCTAGCCCGACACTTTAAATAGCGAATTGGCGAGCTACGCTACTGGCTAAAAATTCTTTAAATGGGCTTGCTGTGTTGTCAAGTATTATTGATAAAAATAAATATATTGTTTATTCATTGTTAAATTGTGAAAAAATGATGTTAGCGTATTTGCCTGCATTCTAGCTTTGAAGTGAAAATATTTTGCCTTTTTTTTTTTTGTTTATTATAAAGTATTTGTTTATCACAGGATAATTTCTATTTAATGGAATAATGGAGATTGAATATTGAAAAAAAAATTGTTGGAAAGCCCAGGAAGAGGTTATTACTTGTTTGCATTCAGATGATTTTAAACCTTCTACTTTTAAACTGGGTATGTAAGTTAATCTTATTTGTTAGTATATAGGATTGAGTTCCCATCTGTTATTAATGTGGATGTTGTTCCCTACCTAAAGATAAAATAAAGTTTTACTCAAAAGATCATATAAAAATCCACAAAAGCCTTGAAGCTTGAACATGTATCTTTTAACTAATTTGTTTTTGTGAGCTTTTTGAGACACACAATTTTAACTTTTTTAGTGTTTAATTTTTTATCCTGATCCTAAGCAAATACCTATCTAAAAATCAGTTTTTATCAGTCACATATTGATTAGTGTTTTATAAAATTGTTAATGATTTTGCCTAAGCTTGTTATTCATGCAGGTACTTTATTAATTGTAATTTGTTTTAGGACCAATGCAAGTCTTCTTGATGTTTCATATAGGTATCATAGACAAGGCTTAGGAAGTTAGTTCTGCTCATATGTGCATTGCAGATATTAGTGACGTGTATATAATAGTCATACTTCAGTACTCTTTGTTGCCCTGTTTGCATAGGAAGAAAGAAAAGACTTTAGTTACGTGTATTGATCCGGGTGTCATATAGCCCCAATTATAGCCCATTCCATCAATATAATAATTGGCCCTCTTTATTATATGGAAGCTTCAAATTCTGCACCTTTAAATTTACTGAATATGCTTGTCACATAAAGTGGTTCATTTATAATTACTGTTGATCAGAAAGTGTGTAGTTTGAGAATTAAAAAAGATGCACCATATGATAAATGTAGTGTCAACTTTATTTTTAATTCTATGTTGAATAAATTTTTTTATTGCTGTAAAGTGTATCACATATTTTGTATATTGATTAAAGATATATAACTAAAGTTTAGAAATTTGAATAATTTTTCCCCATATTTTAAAAATATTAACTGTGGCCTATTTATATATTTTCTCGAGTTGGTATTTTTTTAAAATCTAAGTATGGTTTAGGAAAAAGTTAGGTACATGATATAATTATAAATGACAAAAGTCTTTCGAAGATATCCTCAATTAATTTCATGCTTTCAGATTCTTAGGTTTATTAACTGGTATAAAGTAGTTTAGATCTTGTAAATTATTTTATCAATTAACTTTTAAAATACAAACTTTTATAGCCTTATCTTATAGAATTTCCTAAAAATATCTTATCCTTGACTTTACCATATGTTGGGAACTGGCCGCCAAACTTATAAGTCTTCGTATTGTTAAAAAAAAGTATGGTGTATCTTTTAGAATCTTTATTCAAGTAAATGTTAAGTTTTCTAAATAAATAGGTCCAAACCAGTAAAAAGGTATCCTACAATAGCTTTATATATAGATTCCGGCATATCACAATTATCAGCTGTACATATAAGGTATCATATAGCTAATAATACCTAAGGTTGAGACAGTGTTTCAAGAGGGATAGACATTGACTAAAAGCATTATCCCTTGTAATACCTGTAGTGCTTTGTTTAATGTCCGACTAAGTAAAATAATTTTTAATTGAGAAAAATCTAGTTTAAACAATATCTTATTTAACTGACTTTGGCATAATGTCATTATTTGTCAAAATAAACTCAGAGTAAATTGTGCCAAGGATATATAACCAAATCCCATTGGAATTTAAGAACAAATCGTATTATATAAATATACAAAAATCTTGAATACTTTAAAATGAAGTAATCGTTTTATGATTGCATACGAATTTTGATTGATCATAAATTAAACCTCCATTTAACTTTTTTGTTAAAAGGGGTAGAAAAAATTGGTAAACACAGAAGTTGTAGATTTTTAATCCATTATTTTCTATGTATACTGGGTGTTTTTTCAAATTCTGAAAAGATTAACAAGATAGATTGTCTTGTTTTTAAAATACAGATAAAATGTATTTTTGCTATGATAACTTTAATTAAGTTTATGTAGATAGTGTGTATGCATTTTTTCTGAGTCCAGTCTGGAGTTAGCCTAACCCTGGATGTAATAATAATAGCTATATTTTAAAGAATGATATACTTTAAATCATTTTGTGTATTTAATCACAAATATTTGTAAAAGTTATACATCTGTGTAAGTTTCTAATTATTGTGAGGCATTTGACACAATCCCTCAGGCTATGCTACTGGACGTTGTGGATAGCTATATGATGTGGAGGATCCATGTTGAATGTTTTCAAAATGTATCTAATTATGTTAAAGTAGGAGCTTTGAGTCAGCCTAACGAAATCAAAATTGGAGTACCATAAGGTACAGTGCTGTGTCCTGTGCTTTTAAACATATATATCAACACTCTTTGTATTCTTGGCACAAGGGGGAAAAGTGGTTGCCTATGCTGATGACTCACTTTTGATTTTCCCCAGTAATACATGGGAAGAAGTGTAGGATTTATTAATTAAGGACATAAATAAGGTTAAATGGTTTTTGGATAATTTTAAACTGACTCTTAATATAAAGAAAACTAATTTATTCAATTACGTCAATTAATCATCCAAATTTTAATTATGCAACCTATTGTTTCAGCTGTTGGATCACCACCGTACAATATTTCAAAATGGTTAGTAGAAGAATTCGGCAAATTAAATATCTCGTATGATAACTTTGAGGTTACTAACTCGTTAGAATTCTTAGATAAAATTAAGAATGTTCACTTAAAAGAAGGTGAAATTTTAATATCTTTTGATGTAAGCTCATTGTTTCCTACTGTACCCATACCACTAGCTTTAGAGTACCTAAAGGAACTACTTGAAATCAATAATTTGAAGAAAGAAATTATTGATGAGTATTTACTTCTCACAAAATTATGTATGAATCAAATTTTTTTTCAGTACAACAATAAATATTATAAACAACTAGAGGGAACTGCGATGGGCAATTGCTTATCTCCGTTCCTTGCAAATTTGTTTATGGGCAGATTAGAAACCCAATTCAAAAAAGAACTCAAGTATTTCCCAAGGGTGTAGTATAGATACGTAGACGATATATTTGCTATTTTTGATACTAAAACAGAAAATTTGGACACTTTCTTAGAAACATTAAACAATAAATATCCTTCCATTAATTTTACGTACGAAAAGGAGAACAATGGGCAATTACCTTTTCTCGACACGTTAGTTATTAGAAATAACGATAAATTAGAATTTGATATTTATAGGAAATTTACTAATACTGATAGATATATAACATCCGACTCATTTCATTGCCGTCAACACAAAATGGCAGCATTCCATTTCTTAACTCACAGGTTAGTCAATTTTCCACTAAGTAAAGAACGTTTTAACAATGAAATGAATCGGATTAAAAATATAGCTAAAAGTAATGGATATAATGATAATTTTGTACATAAACTAGTAAATAGACATAAGCATAAGAAAATGTTAAAAGATGCCACTACTCTTCAAATACCTGAGGCTTCCAATAAATTCATAGTAATCCCATATGATCCCAGATATACGAGAGGTCTAGAAAAAGTATTTAAAAACGTAGGTTTTAGAGTAGCCTACAAAACGGAGAATAGTTTAAAAAATCTCCTTGGAAACCCCAAAGACAAAGTCGACTTGAGGGAGAGGAGTGGCATCTATGAAATTAGCTGTAATGATTGTGATCTAAAATATGTTGGGCAAACGAAACGCTCCATAAACATTCGTTTTAAAGAACACATGGCACATTTAAGATACGGAAGAACAGAAAAGTCAAGCGTTGCCCAACATGCTTTGGAAAACAATCACCGAATAGGAATAAATAATCTTAAGTTGATTAAAAATGTATCTAATAATAGATTATTGGATGCATTTGAGAGTATAGAAATAGTTAAATGTGGTAAGAAAGCACTAAATAAAGCCAGAGTGCCTATTCCCTATAGTCCTCTCTATTGTTTACTTGACAACGGTGCAGTCGGGTGCTACCAAGTGTGACCACATTTACCTATAAATAGTCTCGGTTAGGATAAGTTACTTTAGTTTATATCATCTGCTGATGATGCTAACTTGGTTAGCGAAACGCGCGTCCAGAACGTAACAAGTTGTGGTGTAGTGTGGTTAGAACTCTTGTATTTTGATTTTCAAGGAATATTCGGGATATTGCCCGAGCGGTCCCACAGCTAACATATTTTAAAAAAGTATGACGCTATATTAAATATTTATTCATCGTAAAAAAGCGTTCACCATTTTATCAGGAATTTACATAGATATTATATATGGTTATTTGTTAAATATGACTTTTAAAATAAAACTCATATGTATAAAAAAATAAAACCGACTTCAAAAAGGATGAAATAAAACGAAAAGTAGTCACCAAACGAATAGAGATAGTAAAACTAAACACTCATTACATAAATATATTTTTGTGATTAGGTAATTAAGAATAAGTTTGGCTTTGACTTCACAGACACAGGGTATGGGATTCGCTTCTGGGGAGTTACTTCACAATATCTACTTCAGAAAGCGTTGTTATAAAAACAGATTTTTTTATAAAAAATAGAACGGACTTAAAAAAAACTTATTCTTAATAACTTAATCATAAACAGACATTTATGTAATGAGTACCTACATATATGGAAATAAAATATTATTGTTTACTTTTTGTTGTTTATTATATTGATTTAGTAATTTTTATTTTTTATTTCATCCTTGTTAGTTTTCTTTATACAAAGTTTCAAGTTATAAGGCCTAAACTTAGGTTAAAATTTTAGACTCCCTGAGTCCATTGCATATGAAATTTTGCCAGAATCACCATATTAACATGCATACTTTTTTTCTGGCAATATGGTGAACGCGATATAGATTGTCTTTTGCGCTCGTGTATACGTGTATGGAATCATTCCGATATATTTAATATGTTTGCTATGGGACCACTTCAGTAACATCCTGAATATTCCCTATTTCATCCAAACTGGTCATACAAGACAATCACATACCATTGCTCTTTCCATTCATTTAACATCTTAATTGAGCTCAATATTTTTACTTATATAAGCAAATTTAATTCAATATCTAAATCAGATTTGTTAATAAGATAGAATTCTTAGACAATAAAGAATTTAAGTTACATTAAAATTTCAATTATATTTGTGCCATAAATAAATTCTTATGCATCTCTCATAGAAAACCTAGTGGAGTGTAGAGGAAAATTTAAATGATTTTAATTATCATAACACTTCCTTTTTGTTTGTGTATTTTTTTCTGTTTTTGTAAGAAGCAATGTTTGCTTTTTTCAAATAAATAAAAATATATGAACAGAAAATAGCCATTAACATTTTTAGACTTAACAAATTACAAAACCAAAGTGCAACCTATCAAATTCTGTGGAACTTAGTCTGAAATAATGGCTTCTGTCTTGTTGATCTGACAGAAACATGAACGTTTATTTTACATAACAGAAAAAGGTGACTTAATAAAATTGTTAAGAATTTTAAATAAATTACACAAGTCCAGATGGCACAGTACAAAATACTCTATTAGAACATAAACATTGCTGAAAGGTCAAAGACATCTTAAAATAAAGCCTAATAGTTTTATTGCCCTATTCGTGATATTATCTATGTGTTTGGTAAAAGTAAATTTGGAATTCAATAGTACTCCCAAGTCTTCAACAGTATCAACTCTTTTCAAGATGCTTGCGTTCAGTGTATAAATAATGTATTTTTTAAACAATGGAAACTTAATTTCTAGAAATAGGAATATCTCCAATAATAAAAACACAGAGGTAGGAATGATTTGGTTATGACACTTCATCAAACTTCTTTATTTCATAAGGGTCCTCTACTCGGATGTATAAAATTATATATACTACCATTAAAAATAAAATGTATTCAGAGCATAAAAGTAAACCAAAAAATTCTTATTGAAAGAGAATTCTGTTCCCCAGATGATTATGTTAACTTTTATATACAGATTACGTCCTGCTTATGTGTAGAGCCTAGTATGAATGAACTGTTCATTTAAATCACTCAAGCAATAGATAACATCAAAACACCTTAGGGTTTCCGAGGGGTTTTCCAACATCGAGAACACAAGTATGTCAAATTTTGTAAACATTAACAAAATAGGTTGCCTTTTTTGAAAATACTGACCCAAATATATTTGTCCCAGGCCAAGCGGCCCTGTATGAGAGTAATAGTTATCTTTTCAAAAATGATAAGTATATGGATCTCTTCATGTGAAATAAATCTTCAAAGCACTTTATTTTGCTACCTATTTAACAAATTTTTCTAAAAGTTATCTTTGTAAGAAGAAAATATTTTGAAAAGGAAAAATGCCTCATTATTAAAATGTCTAATTATTGTGACATATGAATTACCTCAGCAGTTTTATATTTATTCTCAGATGGACCATGGCACCATTCCTCACTGCTTTGTCTGTCTACTCATAATTTTATATGCAAAGCTGATTTTCATTTTTTATTGTTGCCTGAAATTCATACCCTGATTTGCCAAGATGGAGCCCATTGTGGATGATACATCCATGAATTTACTTGGTTTTCTTAAAAATGCAAACATAACTATATATCATAATCATATTATCAACCAAATACAAATGCGTTTGTCGAGGTTTTTCTTTTAACTAACATTTAGTGTGCACTATACATTAAAAAACCGATATATTGTAGAAAATCCGAAGAGGAACATTTAAGATAATAGATGTATATGCAAAAAAAGAATCTAGGTGGCTTACCAATATGAAATTTGTACATTACAATATACTTTCTGCTGTCCTAATATTGATAGTCTCTTTAAATTGATGAATCTAACTTTCTAGTAATCTCGTTCTTGAAATTGCATTTAAATGGGCGAAAAACTGAGAATTCAGGACATATCGGGAACACAGTAAAAGCTTGCATATTATTTCTGCACGTTTCATAACCGAACCAACTAATAATTTTTCAGGCATTTTTCATCATGTTAGTAAAACTTATTTTAGTATCCTAACACTGATACGGTCGCAGTAGAATTAATACGTAGCTATTTGCTATTTTTATAAACTAGGTAATTCTTTGAGAACATTTAAAACTTATTATTCAGGAATATTAATAACATGTTATCAAACATAAATAAAAAAACAATATTACTAATATTGTCGGAAATATGTACTTCATTTGAACAATAATGCACTTTGGCAACAGTGACAAAAGTTTCTTACGTCATTGGCATGCATGTTTTTGTATTTCGACGTTTAAGGCCAACGACGAATTCCATGCATTCCAATGTGTCGGGATTTCGACTGTCAGCGCCAGTGACGGTTATGTGTAATGTAGGTTTGGGCGAGTGAAATTTAGGGCCAAATACATCGAACCATAATAATATATTAAAATTTCAAACAGATTCTTGAAAAGTTTGTGTCAAACGTAGCTTCGAATACATTTTAGTGTTTATCACTTTACTTCCATAAATTTTTTTAAAATATTCTTAAAAAAATTGTTATTATTGACATAATACAAATTCAACCAAGCTCAAATACTAACACGAGTACTGATCGACAGGATCAATGACATGGAAATAACATAGACCCAGTTGTTTGGAGGAAACCAACATTAACCCTGGTTTGTCAAACCGTTACTGCGGCCAGATTATAACGGATATCATCCTTTGAACTATTACCTAAATAAACAAGGAATTCTAGAAATCCACAGTATAAATTTCCATATAGAATATTTTAAAACTGATAATAATTAAATAGCTTAATATAAATATCTCAAACCGAATCTGTTTTAAATGTAATTTAAATCTTCTGTAATTATTATTCCTTATTTGAAGAAATAAAGCCCAGAATAATCGGCAACGTCGGAATTCTACCTTTTTCGAGTTTACTACAAATTTCTTTCGGGATCATTCGGAATACGCCGAAGACGGTCGTAGTCATTCATGATTTCGACGTATTTGATGTGGGGTGTAATCATTGTTCTAGTTGGTGAGATAAGTGTTTTTCAGAAATCCAAGTGTTTTGTGTGGCTATTTTCAAGAATCTGCTTAAAAAACTTTAAGAAAATGGTGCGAACTTGCTTTATTTGCAGAAAAAGGGACGATTTAAACCCAGAAGTCTGTTTTCGAAGGTAAGTAAGGTTATGTCATACCAGTGCTGTAGTTGAAAGGTAAAATCACCGTCTAATAGCGTTCTTATATTCGCAAACGAAATATTTTGTTTTTATATCGCACATTTCCGTTGAGCTTAAATTAAATATTTATAACTTCAACTTATCTATAAAGTCGAAGATACTGGTGATAAACGGAGTACAGCGTTTTGCTAATTTATATATTTGTGAAAAGTCTCAAATATTCCTCTAAAATTTCTCAAACCACCTTTTTTGAGGGGTTATAAACAACATAAATATACTATTTCTAAAGCATAGGTACTAAATTTTAATGGAGTAAGCTGTAAGACCCATTATTTTATGTATGTCAATAATTACTCCAGGATGGTTTACATTTTGGATGAAATTTTCAAGAAATATTTAGGGTAGTGTCGGAGTTCTCATAACATATACAAAAAATTAAAATAGCGGAATGGCGTTACTTTTCAATTTTTCGTTTACTAGAGATTTTCTTTAATTAATTTAAAATGCTTTAATTTATTGCCTAAAAATTTGGTTTTTAAAAATAAGTAATCAAAATAGTAAATAAAAACCATCCTGAGGTACATTATCACAACAATCTGTTTTTATCAGGTGATTTCCGTAATATAAATAATAATGAATATATTATAATGAATGTTAAAAATATTAAACATCTTGGCACAAAATATTTATACTGTCAATAAGTGAATTGTATAGCGGGGAAGGTGAATGATGGGGAAAAAAGGGGGTAAATTGAGGAATAAATACTCTAAAGATATTGTTTTTCATAATATGGTTTTCGTGGTTTTTAGGGATACGAAGTTCAATTTTGTATTCATATTAATATTGGGCCATGTTGATTGCTGATTTTCTGTAAATATGAATAGATCCAATACATGTAAAGGTGGTGCATTGTTATATAATATTACTTGCCGCGAGCCTGGCAAACTTTTAAAAGTAGTGAACCCAAATTTTTACCTAACTTCGCGTAAATAGAACTAAAATGTGTTAGGAAAAGGGTGAAATCAAAATGTTTTGAAAAACAAACCCGATTTCAAAAAATAGGTTGCATTAAAAAGTGAAAAAAGTCGGCGATAAACTGATGAAGAAAGTGAGAAGTAACCAATTCAATGACAAAGAAGAAGAATGTTTTTTTTTCACTTGTTGCTAGTCCCCCTGCATGTGCAACAAAATATGAAGAAAAGTTGCAAAAAATTAGTTATTTGCCAATATCTATTAAAACATTGCAGGTAGAGCAATTATGAAAATGTAAAAAATTGTAGGTATATCCTGAGCAAATATGACCTTGGCGACTTTTGCTTAATATTTTTAGGTTTTATATATTTAATAGTATTTTAATAAATAAGTGCTTAGTCACTTTGTTAATATCGAGGTTAATGTGGTGTTATCTTCCATAGAGGATCTGGAACCATATTGTTACATTAAAAATCTGGATTTCTTTACGGGGTAAAAAAATCATAAATGTATTCATCTTACTTTTTAGTACTTTCTCGAAATTCTAAAACAATATGATAGCTAAATTGTAGTATCTCTGGAAATCTTCAAATGCCTACTTTTAATGAGCGTTTACTTAAAAGTTTTTTTTTTGAGAATTCTTAATATCCCTCACTGTCAAAATCGAATATTTTTTGGAGGTAATTATTTTCAATCCCCAAAGGTAAATTCAATAATTTTTTTATTCCTTAAATCGTGTTTTGTATACGTAAAGATAAAAACTTTCTAAATTGTGTGAAAATGGATCAGAAATTTTCAGCAGCTACCATATATTCTAAGGTTAATAATAATAATTTTTGTTGGAATTATCATAAATTATCATAATATATATATATATATATATATATATATATATATATATATATATATATATATATACATATAAAGTTTCCGATTTTGAAAAATGACTGAATCATTAAATATGTAATAGACAACGAATTTAATTATTATATAAATAATGAAATATTAAATTAATATGCTGTTACTTTTGTTTTGTCGATAATAATAGTTGTTTGTTATTATATCAAACCGTTTATAAATAAATTATACCAAACTTTTAAACTTTGTTTTATTTTTATAAACCACGTGTCCAGGTGAAAATTTATAAAGAAGTTTCAAATATAGTGTAAAATATCATACAGGGTGCTTCTGAATCACCAAAAAGTTTCGATTTTTTTATTGAAACATCTTACATTTTAATACATTTATTTACTTTTTTTATTATTGATTTCTTGATAAAAGTTGGTGATTCAAAAAAAAATATTTTTGATAGTAATAAACTATAGATCAGGATGTTCAAAAAAGTGAATTTCACTAACAATTTCAAAAAAATAAAATTTTCGTGACCGTAGTTTTAAGGGCCAATTGTAAATATAAACTGGGTAAAATTTTTTATATTATATAATAATTATAGTTATGGAAGTATTTAACGTCAAACAGCAAAAAAACATTTTTTTCTATTTAAATCTTTCCTTAGCTATTACTAATATGACATGACTAATACTAAACTTTTATTTACGATTTTTTTATTTTTGCCTTTAAAACGGCCGCGGCAGTCACAAAAATTTTAATTTTTGAAATACACTTTTTCGTATTTTTTGAATGTCCTGTATATCTGACTTAAAGTTGAATATTGTGAAAACTATTTTTTCGACAAGCACTAAGTTTTATCAAGAACAAAATTTTTCGAGAAATTGATAATAAAAAAGTTTTCCATTTGGTGCAGACTTTTCCACGACATATCTAAATTAATTGTTTTCAAGTTATTACTAAAACTCTAGTCGTTCCTGTTCATCTTAGAACAAAAAACTGTCGTATCCACCATACTAATATTTGGGCTCAAAAAAATATAGCAAATAATACATTATCTCAAAAATAGCTACGCCACGCGAAGATATCTGACAGCGTTGCAATTTTCACCGCAAACTATTCTTTATGCGATCAGTCCGTCTTTTTTCTACTCATACAGAACAACAAATTAATTGTCATAAACGTCATTGGACAGGATAGTGTTTTCAAATGATTTAATAGTTTTACCACCAAAAATCAGTTGTTTTGAACAATATTTTCTTTTTTTACAAATTCTTGATATTAAAGCTAGAATACTTGAAGAAAAAGATTTTCATAAAACAGTTTTAAAGATTTTGCCAAAATAGTTTACGCTAATAGCATTATACTACTATGATTTAAGCGGTTATTCGATTTTCCAAAAAAAGAACTGTAACCAAAATTCGAAATTTCTGACTACACTGCATGGCTAAGCATTGTTGTATGCCCCTTATTCCTTTCTCCTGAGAACCACACTGAGTCGCCATCTGCAACTCAAGCAGTTTACCAAGAAAGCCACTGGACGACACGTGAGAAGCATGAAGGATATTTTTAAAACTTAGAAGCATTAGGACATGCCAAACTGAACTAGCGTCTATAGAAGTCACAAAGATAGACTTTTTTACATCATTTCAAAAAAAACCTAACCGGGGCTAACCAAAACGCGATTTGATTTTTAAAACACAGCTACATATAAAGTTAGAAATTTTGTAAAACAAATAAAAAAAACAGAATCATGATTAGAACACATCCTTTGCAATGCAACTGGGGCATTCTACCACTGAGCCACCAGGCTTCACAACAAGAATCTACCGCGCCTTGTTTATACTCCGCCAAAATAAATGATTGGCGCTCGCTACAAAAGTCAGGAAGCCAAAAACTCGAATATATCCTGGTTTCTCCAGATATTACCTGAAACTGAGAGTTTGGAGTGTCAATACAAAGTGCAACGACGGTTTGGAATGTCTAGGGCGTGAAGTAGAAATAGCTAACAGTCCACAGGCGCACATTGTGGATAAAGAATTGGAGGCCGAAACCTTTTGTCTAAATGCAAAAAAGCGAAAGTTTAAAGTGGCGTGTGGAGTTTCCACAGAATTGGAAACTCCACAGATCAAAGGATTCTGCGATAGGCGATGAAATTTGGTGTGTGTTGAAAAGAAAAATATATTTACGACGTAAAAACAAAGAAAAAACACAGAAAAAAGCAGAACCATAAAACAAATATAGAACCAAAAGATGACGCCAAGATAGAGATCGCTATGGACACATACACCTTTTGAATTTTGTTATTTTACATTATCTCATACCCAATATTTCACAGCAAAACACACAGACTGCAAAATTGTAGAAAAAATATTTTTATCTGGATGCTGCACCTTATATTCGATTAACTCCAGATGATAAATTACATTTTTGATGATTCTGGCCACTACAATCCATATTTCTAAGAAATGTCGGATAAAAGTTTATTTAGTAAAGATTTTCCACATTTGGAACTTCTTTTTTTCGATGTTCAACTCCATCTAAAAATATCTTTACTCCGTTGTTAAAGTTCCAATTTGAGACCTACTAGAAATGAAATATGCATACGTGGAAATGCTGCCTATTGATTGATTTGTTTTTATTTTTCATTTCCTTTTTATTATTTTTTAATATTACGTTTATGTTTTAACACTTTTTTATTTCTTTTTAGTTTTTGAACATTTTATTTTTTTTATTTGTGCGGTAAATTGATCTTCATCTTCAGCTCTCTACCTACAGTGTTATCTACATGTGTTAATAAGCTTATCATGATTCCTTAAAATATTGATTTATAAACCTTCATCGGTTTACCTCCTTAATAAATCTAAATTTTAAAAAAATAAGTACATAGTTATTATCTAATAATACAATTTTGTTTAATTCCCTTGAAAATCTTACCATCCCTTATATTTATCAATACTGTTAATTAAAGCTGTAGAAATTGATAAATTGTTTATCAGTAATTTTAAACATTAATTAGGTAGGTCATCCTATTGCAAAACGTGTTTTGTTTTGTATTCTGCATACACATTTCGTGCTATCTAAGTATTATTTGCATGTGTCATCCGTTTTAAAGTGATCTTTCTAGGACCGCAATGAATAACCAATCTAAGCAGTATTTTGTATATTTTATTTATATAGGATGTGTTCACAAGGTGGCACTAATTATTTAAAAATGATTGCATTTTTGATGGATATAATATGTAGTTACACACTTATGTGGCGCCATTTTTTATCAAAAGGGTGCAGTATTTAAGTACCGGCCGGGTACTGTAACTTAATTTCTACTAACATAGTTTTTACGAAATAGAAACCCTGAAGCTCGTAATGGTTGATATTATGGCAATTTTAGCTTTAAGAGTTTAATGTAATAAATAACGTCATCAAATATATAACATAAAACTGTCCATTGCAGTTTCGAGAGAGGGCTCCAATCCTTTAATTATATTTACGCGTGTGAACTGCTAACTATTTCTACTACCAAATGCGTAGAAAAGGACCTAGTATTATATAAGCACCACGCACTAATTATATCATAATACGGTTTCCATAAAATTTCCTTAATTTTGTAATCGTAAAAAAAATCATCCTCCGAAATGTTTCAGGTTTCGGGGCCTCTACATGCCGAAAAACATGTTTCCTCAATTCCGTCTGTCTGTCTGCCAATCTGTCTATCTGTCTATTGGCCTGTTCGCAGCATAGTTAAAAAACTACTTTTCCGATTGATTTCGAATTTTGTTAAAAAACTAAGGGTCAATTGGGTCTAATGAAATGTTAAACAAATTATTACTATAAAACCATTTATTCAGTTTGCCTCAAATTTTACACTAAAATTAAATACTACCTAGAAATCAACTAGTAAAATTTTGAATCCAAGTCGCGAAACAAAATGGCGGTTAACTTTAAGTTTTAATCGAAAATTAGGGGTCGTGTAGGGATGACTTGATAACATTTTGGTAAAAATTCACTAAGGCCGAACAAAATGGAGGCCTAATGAAATTGAAAAAACTAATTATCCAATTAACCTCAAATTTTGTACACAAATCGAGTGTTACATAGCAAAAATAAATTTCGCTGCGAATCCAAGATGGCGGCCTAATAAAATAATTTAAAAAACAGCCTGTTAAACTACATATTAGATTGGATTTCAAAATTTGTGCAAGAATTAAGTGTGATATAGAGATAAACTGGTAAAATTGTGGTGCGAATTCAAGATGACGGAATAAAATGGGGCTTGAATGAAATGTTTAAAAAATGAGCTTAAAAAAACCTTGTGATAAAATTGACTTTAAGTTTTGGACAAAAATTAGATGTGATATAGAAAGATAGGTGTACGATTCTGGTACGAATTCAACGTGACGGAACAAAATGGCAAAAAACAGTGAAAAAAATATATTTTAAATTATATTGGAAAATTAAGCGTGGCATAAGTAGAAACCAGTCAAATATTGGTACGAATCGGAACAAAATGTCGCACAATAAAAATGTTTGAAGAAAAGACAGTATATGTATTACTAAATGACTATGTGTGGAACTAAATTGGATCACACCTTCCTATTCCTGATGAAAGGAAAGATTCATCACGGGGGAAGTTCCGAGTAAAAGAAATTTACCGTTTTTTTTATTTGTATGTAGTAACTTAACTTATTGTTGTTTACATAAAAAACGAAAGGGTCGAACAGAGAGTTTTGAGCTTTAACAAAACCAATAGGAAATTTTAAGGTACCGAGAAATATTACAAATACAAACTGCTTTTTGGGAAAACGTCAGCAAAATTATTCTTTTCAGAACGATAGTAGTGAACGGATGTAGACCCGGAATGAAAACACATCGTAATTTTTCATCCGTGAAGAACTAAGAACCTATATATATATATATATATATATATATATATATATATATATATATATATATATATATATATATATATATATATATATATATATATATATATATATATATATATATATATATATATATATATATATATATATATATATATATATATATATATATATATATATATATATATATATATATGATCTCATTGAAATATGTTTTCTATTTTTAACCCATATTTTCGGTTATAACTATAATAACAATAAAAAAACTTACTACTAACAATACTTTTTCCTCGAGTCATCAATGTACTTTTAGAAAAATACCGCAGAACTGAAAGGGGTAAGGCTGAATTATAACAAAATTTAATATAACGTCAGTGACATGCAAAATGACGGAACGAAAAAAAATAGTTGTTTACACGTTCTCGTGAAACATCTAGCCCCAATTTTAAAACGCGATTTTGTACCTTTTTGTATTTTTTAACTTCGATCGCGACTATTTGCAATATCGCTATCAGTACCGATATGTTGTAAGGGGTTGAAATAAACTAGAAAGTACGGGTCTTTTTTAAAATTTTAATTGATTTTGGGTGACTAAAAGTATAATATTTCCTATTTTTTCTCATCACCATACTCCAACTGAAAGTTTTGTAATATAAAGGCACATTGGTAACGTTTTATTGGAAGGCGACTAAATAAACCTAAATTTTAAGTACTAATTAGTATAATAAATTTTAAGTACAAAGGTTTAAATGTGCCTTTTGCCCAGACTCATAAAATTAGTGATGCTGCCGAGACGAGAGATTCTCGCCTCTCGTCTGTATATCTTAAAAATTTAATCCAAAGTATTACTAATAACATAACACAACAAACTGAAAGCTAACCTTTGTTTTCTGTAACATCCCGTATTCGGCACGGCATGCTTTGAAGTAAATTATCAAATTTATCTTGATCTGAAGTGTCTCATAATTCTGGAAGAACACGTTTAGGATCGGCACCATTCTGAATTAGATGCTAACTCACATTAAAGTGATCTCCCACGCATATTCCACATATGCTATCTAGGTGTTTAAGAGAACTTATCGCTCTATTGAACCAGCTTTGTCATCCAGAAATATAATTTCTAGTTCTAAATTCCAGCAGTTATTTACAATATCGTCAAAGATGTCTGCTGCATAAATTCAGCCATTCATGGGACGATCGCATATGTACTGCTGCGTTCTACCTCCCAAAAAATATTCCACTCTATACCATTACCGGGTCACTTCTGTATGCATGAATTTCTTCTACATATCTATCGTTTACTCTAGTATTCCGAGGCCTCGACAGACTTGCATCGATCTTATGTCAATTAATAACAGCCCACACCGAAAGCGTGGTTATTATCTAACAAATGTTCGGCATATGTTGAATCTGATTTATATTTAATAACGATTCGCTGCCGATTCATACGCCTAACATTTGTTACATAATAACCATGCTCTCGATGAAAACTTTGAAATATTACATACAATAAACAAGAGTAAAAAATTGTCACTTTTCGAGTCTATGGAAATTAATAAACGTAAAAACACCCAGATCTCTCAACGACCATTTAGATATAAATAATTCACTTCTTTTAAATCTATTTTCTTAGAAATTTCCATCCAGATGTTAATCAGGACTCTCGTAGGCCAAAAAATTTAGCGAATTGTTGGTTTAAATACCGTTTATCTCTCGAAACTGGAGTGTTAGCGAAACATAAGTCACAAACTGTAAATAAAAGTGAAAATCTAAAACAGTTTAAAGTGTTTTATTAACATTGTTGATAATGGATTTTCATCAAATAATGACACAATCAATCAAATGTTTATAACAGTCGAAGAAAATACCACTTTTATTTTCAATATGCGCAGCTTCCCTGTAGCAACGGCAAAGTTCCTGAAGTAGAGGTCTGTTGGTTCTTCCATAAGAGACAGTTAAATTCATTCTCAAGTGCAGTAAGTGCAAGAGGCAAACAAATTTATTATTATATATAAATATATATATATATATATATATATATATATATATATATATATATATATATATATATATATATATATATATATATATATATATATATATATATATATATATATATATATATATATATATATATATATATATATATATATATATATATATACAATGAGGGCATAAAGTCTGGAAACCTTGAGGTATGTCAAAAACTATACAAGTTGGGTAAAAAAGTTTCGTATAAAATTTGTATAGTTCCTTACGATTAATGATTCAAAAATGTCTTGAAATATACAGGGTGTTTTAAAATCAAGTTACACGCCAAAACTTCAGAATCTCTAATGGAACACCCTGTATATTATTTCATTTTAAGAATCTACATGAAATTCTGATCATATTTTATTAAGTATACCCTATCCCTAAAGTCAACTGTTTTTGAGATAAAAAATGAGAAAATGGAAATTTGGCTTTAAACAAAATTAAGTCATTTCCCTATGCATAGTGAAACCTGGTGGATTATTTTAGAACTCCCATAGAAACTGTCATGTACTGACGATAAACTGTGTCAATTTTTAACATATTGTTGGAGAGTTACTTTTTTCCTGATAAAAATGCTTTCAGAAAGAGAAAGAATAGAGATTCTTATGATGTTTGGATGGGGAGATCGCCAAAGAAATCTTGACGAAGTATGTGAACTTTTTAATAATACGCATCCCGAGCGAGTACAAGCAATTGCAAAATCCACAGTTAGCAAAATTATCAACAAATTTCGTGATCATGGTTGTATAAAAGATCTTCCCAGGACAGGTAGGCCAAAACTAGATGATGATATGAAATTGAATGTTTTACTCAGTTATATCAGCATTTACCTACAAGTCAAGTACCATTAGATTTAAACCTTAGTCAATCATCGGTAAAAAATAATTTGCACACGGCAAAGTATCATCGCTACAAAATAAGATTAATCCATGAATTAAATGAAGACGACTTTGACCGCCGACTTGAGTTTTGCGAAAGTATGCAAGAGCGGTGCAACCGGGATCCATTCTTTTGTGGAAATATTTTATTTTCCGATGAAGCCACCTTTTTTTCTTAATGGTACTGTCAACCAACAAAACTGTAGATATTGGTCTACAGAGAATCCCCATTGGGCTCAAGTGGCTCATACGCAATATCCCGAGAAAATCAATGTTTGGGCTGGAATCTTTCAAGATAGAATTATAGGTCCCTACTTTTTCGACGTAAATTTAACCGGCGAAATTTATCTTGATTTTTTACAACTCGAGTGCCTTAGCTCAATTTTATCCAGGTAATGAGCCCGATATGCCTACTGCAGCAATGTGGTTCCAACAAGATGGAGCACCACCTCACTACGCGCTACCTGTTCGGCAGTATCTCAGTGAAATATTTCCTAACAGGTGGATAGGACGTCGTGGTCCCTACGAATGGCCGGCCAGGTCCCCTAGATTATTTTCTGTGGGGATACTTAAAGAGCAAAGTTTATTTGAACAGACCTCCTAATATCGATGCGCTGAAAAATCGTATAAGAGATGAAATCCGACAAATCCCACCTACTTTCATTCGAAATCTACAACAAGAATTCATCAATCGATTAGGATATTTTCAGGAAGTGAACGGACAACAGTTCCAGCATTTATTACGTTAAAACGCATCATTTAGAAATTTAGACTATCGTTGTTAATCGTCATAAAAAAAATTTTGTAAAACAGTTTTCTCATTTTTTTATCTCAAAAACAGTTGACTTTAGGGATAGGGTATGCTTAATAAAATATGATCAGAATTTCATGTAGATTCTTAAAATGAAATAATATACAGGGTGTTCCATTAGAGATTCTGAAGTTTTGGCGTGTAACTTGATTTTAAAACACGCTGTATATTTCAAGACATTTTTGAATCATAAATCGTAAGGAACTATACAACTTTTATAAGAAACTTTTTTACCCAACTTGTATAGTTTTTGACATATCTCAAGGTTTCCAGACTTTATGCCCTCATTGTATATATATATATATATATATATATATATATATATATATATATATATATATATTGTGTGTTTTCATTCCGGATGTACATCCGTTCATTACTGTCGTTCTGAAAAGAACAGTTTTGCTGACGTTTCGCCAAAATCACATTCGGCATTTTCGAAGCTTTCTTTCTCGCGTCCGAATAGAGAGGTCTCTATTTATTTATATTTATATATATATATATATATATATATATATATATATATATATATATATATATATATATATATATATATATATATATATATATATATATATATACTGCCGTAATCCTAGATGTTTTACAATTATCTAATTTAATGTTACAACCTTCCGTGGCAACTTTACTTACTCTTAATAGATCTTATTGAAGTATTAAATAACCTTGCCTTAATCTCTGGAAAATTATCAAGGGAATCCCTAAAACTTTTATGTCAAGATACATATTCTTCCAATTAAGATGTGCCATTCGCTAGCAACTGTTTTTCCTCTATTTGAATGTATCTACATATATAGTATACTTCGGTATACACATTTTGTTAATTAATCACTTGATAGTAAGTTTATGTTAAGATCGATTCTAATATGCATATATAAATATATATATATATATATATATATATATATATATATATATATATATATATATATATATATATATATATTATAAAGTTTTCTTTAGTGCTTTTTTTATATTTTTATGTTTGTTAAATGACTGTTAAGATCACTAAGAAAAACTATTATAAAAGTTCGACTCGGCTAGCTGATGTTTTAGAGCAACTTAATAAGATTATAATTTTAATGTAAAATACCCGGAGTATTGACTATAATTGAACTTAGCAAACGTTGGAAAAGTTTTTTAATAATTTGGCTATGGGCGCCAGAGCTATAGGAGCTCGAAGAAGAAAGATATACAGATATAAAATAAAGGAAGAGAGCAACTTAAAATAATTAGATTTAGATATTTAATAAAAAATAAAGATAAAATATATGCTAATGTGACCTAAATTAAATAAATGAAAAACAAAATCACGTAACTATCAATTTATTTTTCCTTGGACTGTGTTTTTTTTTGAATATTGTTTTCAATTTTTACAATATAAGTACCTGACATACGTCAGTTTATAAATTTCCACATATATAGATTAATAACAATTTAGAAGTGGAAGTGAAATTAAATTTCTCTTACTATTGAAGTGATTATATTTTATATTTTGGAAAAGATTTGGTTATTTATTTTTTCTCAATATATGCATAAAAATCAATTAATTATTACATTAAAGTTAGAAAGTAAATTTTCTCATAAAATTAAGTTAAAATATTCAAACGATTCAATTTAACAAAGATAATAAATTACGATTTAAGTCAGCAAGGATAAGAAAATCATATAGATCTAAAGAAATTAAATGGGTTAAATAAATTTAGTTGATAATTAGATTTTTTTAATATTTTTTAAGCAGCTGATCGTTTATCAGTATGATTGAATTTTATTTATGTGAAATTCTTTGTGAACAAACAAACAATGAAACTCAATTATGTGTTCGGTTGTTGAATATTAATTAGTAAAACAGCTGATCTTTTATCAATTTGATTTAATTTAATTAGTTGATATTATGAAGTTCTTTTTGAACAAACAAACAATGAAACTTAATTTTATGATCGGCTGATATTTGACCTTATGCAAAATTTCTAAAATGACAACATGACTCTAGATCATTCTAGACACTTTTAAGTAAATTTCGTAACTAGAAAAAAATTAATCATAAATAGTCAAGTT
Organism: Kuschelorhynchus macadamiae; assembly: GCA_030620095.1. Classification (NCBI taxonomy): domain Eukaryota; kingdom Metazoa; phylum Arthropoda; class Insecta; order Coleoptera; family Curculionidae; genus Kuschelorhynchus; species Kuschelorhynchus macadamiae. The sequence continues at coordinate 543,211 of JAUTXW010005299.1, read as the reverse complement.
ATTATAAATTCAAATTAAGATAGAATAGAGAAATTTTAATTCAAAAAGTCCAATTTGATATTAGAGGAAAATTATAATAGAAAAGAAAATCAAAATTTCAGTTCCATAATCCCAATAGATTTACCATGAAATAAAATGCCACAATCTTAAATTTAAATTAGTGAAATATCAATGGTTTTACTCACTAGTATGATACCTTGATTTAATATACACTCACATAATTTATAAAAAAGAAAAATTTTATACCTAATTAGGATAAATGTAAATGTCCAAAAATCTTTAAGAAATTAATATTTTAGTACAGATAATAATTTTTACAAGTAAATATACCAATGCCACATATACAATATTTATACACAGTGTAAGTATTAATTTATACCTACATTGAATTGATATATTTAAATCAAGCATTATTGGCATTCGCAAGATATCGTCGTAGTAGAGGTTCCCTAGTAAAGGGCCAAGGACAGAACCCTGAGGTACCCCACTAGTCACTTCCATGCAGGAATCTGCGTTCAGTATCTCTCGTTCTGTAAAATAGCTTGTTATCATCCGTATGAGGTATGAACATATGTTTCTTTCCCTTAAACATTGCACGATGCCTTCCCAAGGGGCAGAATTAAAAGCGTTCTTAATATCTAAGGTCACAAGGAGACATATTTTTCGGTTTGCCCATGTGAAGTTTTTTGCGGCCCTAGCTGCGTCGAGAACTCTGGTTATAGCATCAACGGTGGAGCGTCCTTTTATAGAGCCAAACAGGTTTTCCGATAGCCCTCCTTTAGTTCTTAGTTCAGCCATTAATCTGTCTTTAATTAGGTGTTCCAGGATTTTGCCCATACCATCCAGTAGACACAAGGGCTGGTATGCTGTTTTGAGCTGTTCTGGCTTTTTTGGTTTCTCTATTAGTACCAGCCTTGCAATTTTCCATATTTTTGGTACCTCTCCTGCCTTTAATTGTTTGTTCATGTTCATTTCAGGAGGAAGCATATCTGGATTAGGTGCCTTTTTGGGTTTTAGCTTGCACGCCGCGGATATGAGATCCTCAGTAGTCCACAAATTTATTTCGCCTTCGTCGACGTCTACTGGAGGCCACATCGCCTTTTCATGTTTTGGGAATAGTTTGCTTGCTTCGCTTATCATGGTTTCTTTCGGTATCTGTAACATGGACCTTAGGGTAAACTTTTTAGTTACACTTTGGTAACCTTTTCCCCAAACTTCATATTGCACTTCGTCTATAACTGTTTGCCATGCGTTCCTTTTGGTTTTTAATATCATTTTGTTTATATATATATATATATATATATATATATATATATATATCGATCATCATAATTCAATATATTAGGTTGTAAAATTAAATTAGATAATATATACAAATTTATATATATATATATATATATATATATATATATATATATATATATATATATATATGTAACAATTTCGTTCGTTACAATGTTTGGTTCAAAATTCAATTTAAACTAAATAATATTAACCATTTTCTAATTAATAGCATCAAATCACACTTTTACTGGATTAAAAATTGCTTGGACTATTAAATTCCGCACGAATGGCACCGAAGTTATTATATCGATTCCGAATCAACAATATATATATATATATATTATATATATATATATATATATATATATATATATATATATATATATATATATATATATATATATATATATATATATATATATATATATATATATATATATATATATATATATATATATATATATATATATATATATATATATATATATATATATATATATATATATATATATATATATATATATATATATATATATATATATATATATATATATATATATATATATATATATATATATATATATATATATATATATATATATGTTATATTCGTTTATAGCCACGTGTAGGCAATGACCTTCGGTCACACGGTATCGGATATAGCAATTTCAACATTTCTAGGAATGCATTGTAAGCGGTACCTTCGAGTTGCAATTCACACAGCTGGAAGGTGCCGCATCAGCATTTTAAAACATATAAAACCCTCTGAATTGTAGATATTAGTGAGTTCATATTATATACTGTTTTTATGCCAGTTTAAGTTTCGATATTGTTTAAAGTAATTTCAAAGTTAAATAATAATTTTTTTTAAAAAGTGAATTTTTGAATTAATAGTGTAACAAATTGGCGCAGTCGGTAGGATTCGTCTAACGTCGGCAGAACAATGAAGACCTAACTGTTGACGGCGGATTCAATCCCTTAACGAAGAAAAGAACCACATTTAAGGCGTCCTCACTCGAAGACACCTGCGGAAGGAACACCTAGTGAAACCCCTGGCAGCCCTGAGAGAATAAGACGGCTAATGCTCCTGCTAACGTAAGTGACATAGAATTATCTCGTTTAAGTATTGTATCTTATTTTTACTCTGTTTCTGTTCGATTTTCTATACGTGATTTTTCTACATACTCCCTGATTTTAGTTTTATGAATTTAAAAGGAAAGGTGAATTTTATATGCTAATTTTCTTTCTCCAAAACTTGCCTAATATTTTGTTTTCCCCCAATTTATATTTTGAAAATTAAAAACAAATAGTATCTAGCAAACTCCTCAAAAAGGACATCCCATTCTTCTTTGATTCTGAATGTAAAAGTACATTTGAAGAATTAAAAAAAGCCCTAATTTCAGACCCCATTCTAATCTACCCTAATTTTGAAGAAACTTTCCTCCTTACCGCAAACGCCAGCGCATTTGCAATAGGCCCTGTGCTGTCCCAAGGACCAGTCGGAAAAGATCTCCCAATAGTCTTTGCATCCAGAACATTCTGTAGTGCAGAAACTAAATATCCCACCATCGAAAGGGAGCTACTAGCAATTGTATGGGCAGTAAAGCATTTCCGCCCTTATCTTTTTAAACGAAAGTTTAGGCTTATTACGGACCACAGGCCATTAACATGGTTGTTTTTAATTAAAGATCCTGGAAGCAGACTTCCGCGATGGCGTCTAAAATTAGAAGAATACAACTATAAAATAGAACATAAACCGGGCAAAATAAGCAAAAATGCAGATGCTCTATCGCGAATAAAAATTAATTATTTCCAAGAATGCGCAAATTTCTGATCAAAATTCCCCATTTTTGTAGCCAATGAAAATAATAGCGAAAACGAAAATCAAAACCAGCCAGAGCACAGGAATACAACAAGTTTGTAGACCTGTACCAAACCAAATCAATAATTGGCTATTCCAAGGTCAAATTTTTAAATTCACAGCTTTTAGATAAACCACATAAACTAATTATTACCTTTTTCTGGCAAAATAAACTAGAAGAAATGCATTACAAAATAATCGAAGATGAAGATATCTTCGAAGAAAGCGTTTATTTTGAAAACATGAGCGTTAACATTGTCTCTAGCAAAACCGTGAAAGATAGAAAACACTTTATTATCCCAATATCATTTGATCCGGAAATTGGTAGCCTAACACTTGTTCTATGTCCTATTTATGGCCCAAAATGAATTCGACCCTTCCAAAACGTATTACGTGGAAAATAACCTAGCACTGCCTATCCTCGAAATTTTCTCATTCATTTTCGCCGACAAAGAAATAAAACTTAAAATCTGCCAAAATGTTGTAAAAACCCCAGACGTCGACGAAATACCTCAAATTTTAGAACACTACCATTCGGGCAAAACTAATTTGTATAGGGGAATTAACGAGACGGTCAGGCGCATAAGAGAAAAGTACAATTGGCCGAATTTAACAAAAGATGTCGAAAAATTAATAAAAGAGTGCGAAATATGCCAAAAGGTAAAAATATGCGGAAAAGACCTAAGTACGCCCTTCGTCATAACGGAAACTCCGAAAACCCCATTTGAAAGGATAAACATTGACATCTTCGAATATCCGACCAGATATTACGCACTCACGATTCGAGATGAACTTACAAAATTCACACAGGCCTACGCAGTCGAAGACAAAAAAGCGTCGACAATTGTAAATACCTTAATAATATTTTTCCAACACTTCGGTACACCCCTAAGAATACATTGCGACTATGGGCGCGAATTTGACAACTCATTATTCAGAGATCTTTGTGAACTATTTAACATAAAATTAACTTTCTCTAGTGTCAATCTCCCCCAGTCTAACGGGACCATTGAAAGGTTCCATGCAACCTTATCAGAAATTATTAGAGCAAATATAGCCGAAAACCAAAAAGAACATCCCTTTAATGTTTTACCCTACTGCTACAACAATACGAAAAATAAAACTCATGGGTTTACACCGTTTGAACTTATTTTTGGTCACACGTCAAGTAATAGCACCCGAAATTTTATACAACCAGGAAAAATTAATATCAAAATACGTAAGAGACCTTAATAACCGTATGAAATATTTTTACAAAATCGCTAGGGCAAAAACAGAACGACAAAAAGAAAAAGCAAAAGTCAGGTTTGACGAACACGTAACTAGTATCCCTGAATACAAAGTCGTAAATAAAATGTATGTTAAAGAGTCACAAATAAAATCTAAAGCCGAAAACAAATTTAATGGCCCTTTTGAAATTACAGAAGTTTTTCAAAATTCCGCTATCCTTCTTAATCCTCGAACAAATCAATCAACTTCGATAGGCTAGAACCCTATTTTGAATAAGTATTCTTCTTCTTTACAGAATCCTCGGGCTCCTCCCGGTAGGCCTGACCCAATTTTCGATTACACCTATCAACAACACACTCGGAATATTCTTCCACGAAGAAGGTTCTGTCAAAGTGTCAAACGACAAATGGACACCCTCGTGTTTAAAGATCTTTCTTACATCTTTCATCATCATTACATTGTAGACGTTGACTCGCCCAGAATGTTATCTTTCAAATCCGAAATACAAACTCATGTCAGCCTGCTTAATCAAATATCCGAGACTGTCAATTTAAAATACAAAGAAATAATCGCGGATACGAAAAAATATAGTTACAGGGAGAAGCGCGGAATATTCAACGGTGTAGGCACTGTCTGGAAATCCATAACTGGAAACCTCAATGCTTCCGACGGTGAGTACTTCAATGAATGCATTGATATAGTCTCTCAAGACGAAAGACTTATCGAAAATCTCCTCAAAAATCAGATATCGGTTACTACCTCAGTAATAAAAACCTTTAACGCGTCAATACAAAAACTTCAAATAGACGACGAAACATTTAACCGGGACATAAACGAAATCCACAAATCGATAATGGACATTTCTGACGACCTCGCATTTTACCATGCCCAAATAAGAACTCTATGTGAATCATTAATAGAGAGTTATTCCTTTATAGAAAATTTTCTTAACGACGCTCTGAACGCGATATCATTCGCTAGGCTAAATATCTTGCACAGTTCAATAATAACCCCGGGAGATCTGATTAGTTCCCTTCAAGAAATTTCACAATCTCTCAGAAAAAATAATCTTCGTCTACATGTATACTCTTCAACGTTTGCCCAGTACGTTGAGATTATCGAGCTTGAAGCCTATCAATCTGATACTAAAGTAGTGTTTATTCTAAAAATACCCTTAGTAAACCCTGAAAGCTATACTTTGTATCATCTCTATCCAATACCCGTACTAGATAATCGAACAGAATTTCATTATATAATCCCTACAACACAAAAATATATTGCGCGGGACGATGATTCAATGTTATATATTTCATTTCAAAACCTGGGAAGCTGCAAATCACTAGGACGAGGCCAAAAGATCTGCTCAGATGTTCTACTCTACCCGATAGACAGTGAAGTGATTTGCGAAGCTCAGCCACTTAGAGGACCAAACCATTTACCAAAGATATACATATATACATATATACATGTGTATATATATATATATATATATATATATATATATATATATATATATATATATATATATATATATTATATATATATATATATATATATATATATATATATATATATATATATATATATATATATATATATATATATATATTTATAGGCTGTTTCGGAGTCCCGTATATAAAGTTAATGTTTTCATATAAAGAAACACAAAACAATATTAAAGTTTGTTTGTTAAAATAAAAAAGTATTTTTAGTGTTGGAGGAGTTTTTTATCCTTCTAGGTTTACCCTCTGTATTGATGAAAAAGTTTTCTGTATACAATGAGAAAAAAAATTTGACGTGTTTTGCAGTTTTATAAAAAAATATAAGTTAAAAAAATCTAAAAATAGAAATATATAGTGAAAACAAATTATATAAAAAATATAGATAGTATTCTCAAAGCCTACAAAATTACTCAGGGTAAAAAAGCTATACTGACATGGTATACATATAGCTGTGAGAGAGTGGTCGAATTATTAAATCTACATGCATAAAAGAAACGCTTTATTACCCATATATACCCAGACGGTATGTTAGGATATCAAAAAGCACTAGTAGATTCTTTCAGATACAAACTATGTTTGCATTCAACAGGTAACACAGTTGATGTCAAATTAGTAGTTGCGGATTTACTAGAGGTGTTTTATGTTCCAATGACAACCTTTTTTTGGAGTATTGTATAAAGGTGTCTAGTCTATGTTGCTTTAATTACAAGGGAATCAAAAAATAGGCTCGCTAATAAACTTGGTTGCGCGAAGTAACTAAGAATGCGCAGATCCCTTTCTAGTCTACGCCCCCCCTGCCCAAAAACTGCAAAAATGTTGCCTAGGGCTGCTGCCCAAGTAACTAGTTACAAGTAACAGGTAAAATTTATTTTTAAAATGTTTCATCCAAAATGTACATTAAAAAATCAGCATTATTAAATAACATGACGCCGCTTAAAACATTAACAATTTATTCGATAGAAGGAACCTGTGAGATTCAGAAATCAGATAGTACCTAACCATAAAAAATAAATATTATCTGAAAATTATACTTAAATAATCAATTTTTTGTTAAAACTACTTAGACGTTTAAAATAACAGAACACAATACATCAAATTAAACTGAACTGAATATTATGAACTAAAACTATTGCCTTTATACGAAAAGTCGATCCTTTGGTTAAAACTTTAAATATATTCTCCGAATTTGAGAATCTATACTCCGAGAAAAGTTCGTCAAGATATGATTTGACTTTGTGAATTCTTTTTACGTTAGTTATGTTCCATTTATGGGAAATGTTCTCGGTTTCTCTTAATTTCTGAAAACTGGTTCATTTATCATTTACACATTTAACAGTCAATTCGAACAGATTAGAAAAATTATACAAATTCGTTGTCGAATTTAGTACTTATTTAATCTCTTTCATTAAATAAATGTAAAAACGCAAACTTAACGTTTTCAGTACTCTTCAATATAAGTTTGATTTCCTTTTTTTTAGAGATTAAAATTATTTTATTCAGTATTACGGCATTATCTATATCTATTATTTCATGGTATTTCAAAATACATACAAAAAACCTAATAAAGTTTATATATATATATATATATATATATATATATATATATATATATATATATATATATATATATATATATATATATATATATATATATATATATATATATATATATATATATATATATATATATTGACATTGACAAAACTGGAAAACTCACACATCATTAACAAATAGTAAAAACAAAATGGTCCCTAAATGAGATCCTTGACGTAACACCAAAGAGCTTTACACATTGAATGCGTGAAGTCAGATATGAAGCTATCCATGTTAAATAAGATCCAGAGACTCCGAGACATTCAAGTTTATATAGTAACAATTTATGACAAACGCTGTCGAAAGCCTTGGCCAAATCAGTGTATATGGTGTCCACTTGGCTTCCTTCTCCATATTACATACCAGCTAGTCGTGGTAGATTGCAAGATTTGTCACTATAGACCGGTTTTTAAAGAAACCATGTTGTTCTGAGGCTATATGATTCCTAAATCCTAATGATATAATCACCCACAATACCAACCCAAACATTCACAGAAAACTGTTTTTGATAATTATTTTGTACCACCGCATGGGGATTTTCTACAGCCCAGATGTGATTGTTATGAAAGTTCATAATTGAATTTGGGGAAAAACAGGCCTCATCTGTAAACAAAAGATGGGATAGAAATATCGGAGATGCTATCTGTTGTTGCAAAAGCCCAGTACAATAATCCACTCGCTGAAGAAAATCTGCAGGTAATAACTCTTGAACACGCTGTATGTGGTAAGGATACAGTTGAAAATCTCTAAAAATCTGCCATACATTATAATGAGATATGTTTAATTATTGCGCAATTTTGCGTGTATTTGTGTTGGGGCTACACTTAACTTCATGTAAAATTTCTTTCCCCACCTCCACTGTTCTTACTGTTGCAGGTCCACCAACAACAGCAGTCGACCTTTGAAAGGTGCCTAATTCGAAGACTCTCATGTACTCTTACAAATGTTTATGTGTTTAATACAAGACGATGAGGATATCTCTGTCGATAAATTCATCTAGCCGCTCTGGAGTTGTCTCGGGCCATTCCATAAACAAAATGGATATCGGCCATTTCTGCGTGTCAATTGAACCATTTGCTAATATCAGAAAAGAATTTTATAGCTTAAAACTCTCAAAAATACTTCAGATTATTACCACCAAATGATAATATACGCACTGCCTAAACTTAAAACTCTTAAAAACACTACAGATTATTGCCACCAAATGATTATGTACAGGGTGGCCCGTTTATTATGGGACACTACCTTATCTCGAAACCTGTAAAAGGTCGCAAAAAAAGTTAAATACAAAACTTGTATAGATTTACATAAACTTTTAAAATATTACATTTTTATATATACAGAGTGCTTGGATTTTCGTGGACAAGTATCAACTTCCTTATTTTAAATACAATACCTTATATATTATTGCAGATTCGGATAGGGCTCTTCAAGACAAATTCAACGATATATAATAACATGTATTTCTGATTCACCGTTTTGGACTTATTGCCTGGTAACCTCAGAAACGGAATGATATACAAACGATGTTTTCTCAGTTGCTTAAACACTTATGAATACCCTGTGAGCGCTAAGGAATAAACAGCTTTACCCTTTTCGCCATGTAGTAGCTCATTCTTTATTACAAATAAATACCTAATTGCTAGTGTTGCCAAATTTTACGTATCCTAAATTTTCTCAATTTTTTTAAATGGAACACCCTGTATATTAACATAGGTCTGAATAGAGCTCCTCAAGGCGAGTTCAATGATATATAACAATAGGGAATTGCGATTTACTGTTTCGAAATTATCGGTGGTTATCTTCAGCTAATAGCCTATTTATGTTTTATCGTTTAATTTTTTGCACACATTGTTTAAAATTTGAGTATTTCATCCTATGTAATAATGAGGCAATTATTAATTTGTTTTTACAGTGATTCCAGATTTTTAATCTCACTATATTGTAAGTCGGGAATACCAGACATTTATAATGACGATTTTTTAATTAAATAGCTCCGAGTTGACAAAAATTACATAACTGACTATTTTCTTATATTGTTTATCTTTTACTATTTTATTTATTAGATTTTCATTATAACCATTATTAATTGCTATTTGTTTTATTATATTTAATTCTTTAGATAAATAAAATAAAAAATAAACAATATAAAAAACATTAAAGCTAGTTTATCCTTCTAATAACTTCAAAGAAAATAATAAATTTCAGACTAATTTCTTTTCTGTCAGCATGTAGTAACTAAGTGGATTACTTTTTTAATTATCACATTTTATTTTTTTTCTATCAATAAAACATTATCGTGCTTACTAAACTAACAACAACTAACACTAATTATTACTGCAAAAAGTTTTGAATATTTCCGCCATTTTGAGCAATAGGTACACGTTATGTAAACTGTCTCTAAATATGCAGTTGTCTCTGCACACACTGACTTTCATTTCATTAAGGAAATTCTTGGTTTTTGTTTATATACAGTTTCTTTCAGGGTACCCCATAAGAAATAGTCCATAGGAGTCAAGTCTGGACTCCTAGGTGGCCAGGCCAGGTTGGTTATGTCATGACTTCTATGGTAAGGAGCGCCATCTTGTTACCATATTAAATGTCGATGTTCTAGTGGTGGCACTTGGTTCTCAATAAGCTGTCGAATATAATTGCTCAATAGTTGGTAATATATAGCAGAATATAAATTTTCTTCGTAAAATAGTGACCCCAGAATTTTTGAATGCCAAATTGGGCACCAAACCGTCTCTTTACCTCTTTTATATTCTTTTCATTTGTGTCACTCCAATAATGTAGATTTTTCCTATTAAACACTGCAGTTGAAGTAGTGAATATAGATTCATCCGTATATATTTTGGAAAATATTGTCTGAAAAATGTTTGTCCATTAAAATATTGCAAAATTCTAACCTTCTGTTATAATCTTCATCTTCTAATTTTTGCACCGGTAAATATTTATAAGGTTTCCATTAATTTATTTTTAAACAAGTTTGGATAGTTTTTCTTCTAATATCTAGAGAAGTCTAGAGCAGCTTGTCGGGTGGACTTTTCAGGAGATTCTTCAAAATGAAGCAAAATGACAAGCTGATTTCCATTACTCAAAACATGACGTCTCCTTTGCTTTTTTGCAAGACACTTTGATTTTTTCTAAAACACCGATACACTCTTTTAAAAATCTTTTTTTCTGAGTGGCGTTTTAGAGGGAATTTGGTAATATACTTTCTTAGAGCAACAGCTGAACTTTTATTACTCGATAAATAGCATTCCAGCATATCCGCTCTTTCTTCTGAGGTATACATTATTTAATAATAATACAACTGTGTATAATATTAAAAAATATATATAATAAGAAAAGTAAATAAAATGAATGCACTGTAAAAATAACAATAAACAGATGTTGAAAACTATCAAATATTGGTTTCCAAGGTGTCAAAAAGCAATACTGGAGCATTTGTTACTTTAAGTCCAAAGCCAGCTGGGTAAATAAATATTATTTTATATTAGAAGTTAAAAATAATGGATGTGTTATTTTAAGATACTATTTTTTGTAATTTCCAAAACTGTTAGGTGACACGAAGTTTGTTAAATTAGAGAAAATAATTTATTCACATGTATTTTATACATTTATAATCCTACTATTGAATAGCTATGGAATTCTATCTTATTTTAGAGGCCGTTAGAGATAGCGTAGTTTGCCGTATATAATTTAACTATCATACTGTAAAGATAGTTAAAAAAATTCCTAAATACGTGTGGTTTCTAGATTCAATTAAACTATTAATATATTATATTTTTATATATATACAGGATATTTGAATTTTCGTGTACAAGTATCAATTTCTTTATTTAAAATAGAATAACGTATATATAAATTGCAGATATAAACCTAAATAGGGCTCACCCAAGAATATTTAACGATATTGTTTGCTTTCAGAAACGGACTGAACTGACTGACTGATGATGACTGATGACACTCAATTTACTTGGTTCTGTAAACACTTACGAATGTTTGGTGACCGCTAAGAAACAGACAGTTTTAGAGCTGTACTACAAGGCTAAGTATGGTACACCACGTTTAAAGCTGATTTTTTATACCTAATATTTTGCTGTGGTAGAAGATGTAAGTGACTAATATTGCTTACTAATAAATCAATCTACTGTAATATTTCACTATTTACCTCAGTAGAGATCACCGAGTCCATCCACAGCAACAAAATATCGAGTTTAAAAAATCCGCGTAATCACGCGGTGTACCATTCTTATCCTTGTATTACTTCTACCCTTTACATTATGAAGGACATATTGCGAAGAAAAATTTTTCATATTTACAAACAGTTATTTACACAACGTATATTGCGCAAAATGGTGTTAGTTGTTGTCTTAGTAAGCATTAGTTACGATTATATGTGTTTGTATGTGTTATTAAAACAAAATTGTTCTCGTAGTTTTAAGAGTTTTCTTAAAGATAAATAAATAATTAAAATCTGAATATTAATCAAAAGTAGTTGCTTTATTATTTGCTATATGCTGACCAAAAATAAATAAATCAGGTAATTAATTCCTATCAGAACCCCCCCCCCCCAAGAAATGTTTAATAATAGAGCACTAAAGGGTATAGAAATAAAATACATTTTCGGATTTAGGGTTTTTTCTCTTTTAGATTATTTCAACCCTCCCACCTTCCCAAATTTTTTTCCTGGGTGCGCCACTGATCACAGCCCATTGTTATATATCGTCAAAGTTTATCGAATAAAAATATAAGTTGCGGCACTTGAACACGTGACTCGATTTACCTATTTCTCGCGTCCCGCCCCGGTTGGTACATTCTAGGTAACGCTCGGGTCTCCGGCACATACACAGTTGGTCAGCCTTCGTGATCGCGCCAGTTTGTTATTGTGATATATAGTGAAAAAACTTTTTTATTTCTTTGACAAATATGAGCCAGTATGCCTATTAGATTTTGCTCTGTATATGGTTTTTAAAAAACATGTTTTATCAATTCCGTCGTTTCGTCTGTATGTCTGTCTATTAGTTATTAGTCTAAAAATTAAGGGTCATATGAGGATGACCTAGTAATGTGTTAAAAAAAATTGTTATAGTGGTGTATTATTTGGGGTTAAGGTCCAGTAATAAAAGTATGTCTTTTTTTAGATTGTCGATGTTTCCCAACTTTATTGCTGCATCCTCAGAACACATATAGATTCTATATCCTGCATGAAACCCATATTATCAGTCTTTACCTACTCCGTTGGTCTGCAGATATTTCCCAGATATTAAGTGTCTCAATCGTTTTCGTTAAAGATCCTCTTGTTGTTATGTTAGAGTCGTGTATTATTTGGGGTTGGGATCCAGTAAAACAACAACAGACTTTTTTAAACTGTCGACGTTTCGCTATTTTATTGTTCCATCCTCAGAATACATATAAATTCTATAACCCACATTATCAGTCTTTACCTATTGCGCTGGTCCGCAGATATTACCCAGATATTAAGTTTCTAATTGTTTTTGGTTAACGATCATTTTGTTGTTATGTTAGAGCATACACCACTCTAACATAACAACAACAACAAATCATATTGGGGTTGGGATCCAGTAAAAAAACAATAGATTTTTTAAACTGCAGACGTTTCACTATTTTATTGTTGCATCCTCAGGACACATAAATTCTATATCCTGGACAAAACCCGTATTTTCAGTCTTTAGATATTAAGTTAGAGTTAGTAATTTGGAGTTAGGAACCAGTAAATAAACAAGACCCTATTTTTAAATTGTCGACGTTTCGCAACTTTATTGTTGCATACTTAGGACACATATATACATATACATATATATATATATATATATATATATATATATATATATATATATATATATATATATATATATCTATATAGATTTTATATCTGCATGAAACCGATATTATCAGTCTTTACCTACTCCGTTGGTTCGCAGATATTTGCCAGATATTAAGTTTCTAAATGAGTTTCGTTAACGTTGATCTTCTTGTTGTTATGTTAAAGTAGTGTATTATTTGGGGTTTGGAAATATCTGAGAACCAACGGAGAACTGATAATATGGGTTTCAATTTCCCATTTTCAAGATTGCGAAACGAAATAGCGGCCAAATAAATTTATTCAAAAAAATTCATCGTAAAGAAATTTTGTTCAATTGACTTAAATTTTGCAGAAAAATTAAATCTGCAAATGGGATAAACTGGTACGAATACAACATGACGTACCAAAATGGCGGTATGTGTCAATGTAAAAACTATTTATTGAATATATTTTAAATTAAGCCCAAAAGTTAAGTGTGACATAGGTAGAAAGAAAATGGTAAAATATTGGTAGGAATCCAATATCATGAAACAAAATGGCGCCCAATAAAAATGAAAAGTATAGTAACACTTATATACCGTGACTATGTACTGAAGTAAACTGAGTCACACTTCACTATTCCGAACAAATATAAAAAAACGAGGGAAGTTCCGGGTAAAGGAAATTTACCGATTTTTTTATTTATATAATAAAAATATTGTATTCTTAAATTCGACTAGCAGATAAGTAACAATTTAATATTAAATTCACTATATTTCAATAACATTTAAAACTGTAATTGTAAAATATTAAACTAGTCCGACGACAAAATTCAACGTAACAATTTTTGTCTAAACTTATTATTTATACTATTGAAATTCCCTGGTGGATAAAACTTCGTAGCGCGAAGCCAAACTACTTTTAACAGCTTGGTAACAGGAGGCAGTGTCATTGGGGTTTGAAACTAGACGGCTCGTCTTTTATCTGTGATTTTCAAAGTGCCGACGCCCCAGTGCGGCAACTTATATTTTTATTCAGTAAACTTTGATATCGTTGAATTCGTCTTGGGGAGCTCTATTCAGATCTATGGTAATGGATAAGTGTTCCTTTTAAAAAAATTGACAAAAATAGGGATACGTAAAATTTGGCAACTTTTATTAAATTTTGAGCTTACATGGTCAAAAGGGTAAAACTCTTTATTTCTAGATTCCTAAATTTCTTGTATCGTCGACTTACAATATAGTGACTTAAAAAATCTGACATCATTGTAAAAAAATGATTAATAATTGCCTCATTATTACATATTATACATGAAATACTCAAATTTAAACAATGTGTGCAAAAAATTAAATGATAAGACATACATAGGCTATTAGCTGAAGATAACCACCGATAATTTCGAAAATATGAATCATAACCCCCTAATGTTATATATCTTTGAACTCGTCTTGAAGAGCTCTATTCAGTTCTATGTTAATATACAGGGTATTCCATTTAAAAAATTTGGGAAAATTAAGGATACGTAAAATTTGGCAACACTGGCAATTATTTATTTGTAATAAAAAATGAGCTACTACCTGGCAAAAAGGGTAAAGCTGCTTATTCCTTAGCGGTCACAGAGTATTCAGAAGTATTTAACAGCGTTTGCATATCAGTCCGTTTCTGAGGTTAACAGGCAATAAGTCCGAAACGGTGAATCAGAGACACATATTATTACATATCGTTGAATTTGTCTTAAAGAGCCTAAATCTGAATCTGCAATAATATATAGGGTGTTGTAATAAAAATAAGGAAGTTGATACTTGTCCACGAAAATCCAAACACTCTGTATATATAAAAATGTAATATTTTAAAAGTTTATGTGAATCCAAAAAACTTTTGTATTTAACTTTTATGA
Source organism: Kuschelorhynchus macadamiae (assembly GCA_030620095.1). Taxonomy (NCBI): domain Eukaryota; kingdom Metazoa; phylum Arthropoda; class Insecta; order Coleoptera; family Curculionidae; genus Kuschelorhynchus; species Kuschelorhynchus macadamiae. The sequence continues at coordinate 528,032 of JAUTXW010005299.1, read as the reverse complement.
TATCTGTTACAGGTTCCAAGATAATGTAGCGTCCCTTAATAAACGGGCCACCCTGTACGAACTGCTTAAACTTAATTATGTCAAAGTCAAATTTGTTTGAACAATTGTTTTTCCGTCCATGGCCTTCTTACTTTTTTGTTACATCCAAAACATTGCAGTAGGAAATAACGTTATGCATTTTAGGTTTATTTGCTTTACCGAAAACTGTTAATCTAAGCGAAAAACTTTGAGTGGTTCTAATATGAATATTTTATATGAACATAAACCCGGTAATACTTCCTTTTTATGAAACAGGGTACCAAAGTTTTCTTTAAAAAGATCGTTTTTTTTTTTCGTAAACATCTTAATAATCCTTCTTCCGTTTTTAATCAAATTTGGCAGTTATATTTATGGCAGTAAGTGGCTAATCGAACCCTGACTAGATTAAAATTAAGTAAGACCAGCGGCGCCCGAGGGGTACCTTAAGCAATATTTTTAACAAAAAATGTGCGCCAGTCACTTTCAAAAAATTTTGGAATGCTTTCTCATTAGGCAACTAAAAATACAACTTTTTTGTCTCTTGATTTTTTTTGGTACCTTGATTCGTTTTCGAAAAAAAAATTAAATCATTTTATTGCATGTCCATGAACATAAAAAAAATTAATAAGACACAATTTTTTTAGCTAGCATTAATTTTATAACAGTTTTTAAGACAATAATAGACTATTGATAAGGAAAAAATAACAGAAATACCCTTGTTTTTGATAGTTTATAGTTTGATATTTTTAATTTTTGTATGTTCCAGGGACATGCAATAATGTCAGTTTTATTTTTTTTCTCGAATATGAAGCCAGGTATCAAAAAAATTCTAGAGTCAAAAAGCATTATTTTTAGTGGCTAAATAAGAAAAAAATATAAAAAAATTGAAAAAATCAGTGGCGCACATTTTTTTAAAATTAAACTTAAACTGTTAAACTGCCTCCTGGGACGCCACTGGACTTAATAATTTTAATCTAGTTAGGGTTGAAGTAGCTTTTTACTAAAATAAATAACATTGCCGAATTTCATCAAAATCAGCTAAAAGATTACTAAGATTTTTGTGAAAAACCGATTTTTTTTTCAAAGTTTAACACCCTGTATCTTAAAACCAAGTATTTCCCGACACATGTTCTTATAAACTTTTTGTCTTAGAATGACTCAAAGAATCTCCCCTTGAAGTTTGGCCACGTATTTAAATAACACCGTATATATATATATATATATATATATATATATATATATATATATATATATATATATATATATATATATATATATAGCAAGTAAGGCAACTGAGAGATTAGGACTTTTATTTGCAATCTATGTACCGGGTGATCTCTTATATTTTTCACCCTCCGGTATCTCGATTATTTAAGGAGATAGCAAAAAACTTTAAATACAAAAGTTCTAGGGTTTTTACAGAATTTCTATAACATGTAAAAAGCGGACTTATTTACCAAACTTTTATTTTTTCTTATGGAATACTTTGTATATTATATGTTCATCAAATGGGTCTCTTCTAAAGGACTTTTTTTCAATTAACTAAAAATTAATAGTGTGCGGAGATTTTAACGGTGACCTTAGTGAACATAGAAATAATTAAATAAAACTGTATTAATGAGTTTGTTTTCGACCTATGGCTTGACAAACAGAACTCAGAGGGTTTGCAAGAGATCTCGAGTATCAGGTACAGAAGACTTGTTTTTTTCTAAGAAGACTGAAATAGCAGCCGGTGTGCCACAAGGATCTATACTGGGACCAATGCTTTTTGTTGCATTTGACAATGATCTTTCCATGTCTATAGCCACAAATGGTGTTTATCAATATGCTGAGGGTACATCATGTATCATTTCAAGTCTTAACAGAGAGCGGGTTTCTGATCAGTAAATTTTTTAGGAGTTCTGATGGAGGATAATTTGTTGTGGAGCAGGCAACTGGACATAGGAAAAAGGATTAATAGCACGTGCTATGTCATGCGGTACTTGCACAATCACCTGAGCTTGGACACAATAACACTGTTTTATTTTGCATATGTTCAGTCTATTGTCTCCTACAGTATAATGTTTGGGTTTAGATCGGTCGATTCTCAAAGAATATTTTTGGCCCAGAAAAGAGCAATAAGAGTTATGTGTGGCACCTCTAGATTTGAGTCATGTAGGGAATATTTTAAAAAACTGGAAATACTAAAGGCCGTTTTACATACTGCAATTCTTCTTTGCAATATGCAATAGTCTTGAACAAAGGCATGCGCAGTTTGACAAAAGGTGCAAATGTCTCGCCACTGCGCATGCTTTTGTTCAAGACTATTGCAACTTGCAAGAAAGAATTGCAGCATGTAAAACGGCCTTAACGGTTCGGTCTTTATATATATATTTAAAATTGCAGTAAACACTAAAAAAACATACAAAAGTTTGCTAGAAACAGGGACTACTACAATAATATGTAAACAAGTCAATGATTACACCAGAGTTATGGGTCGTGAAAGATCCCAGATAGATAACTACTTTTCGAATATTTAGGAGAGTAAAACCGCTGTAGAGGTATACAAAAGTGATACATCTGATCATTATTCTCTGCTTTTTTCAATTAATACTACAAAATGTTAAGCCTAACTTAACATTGAAAAGAAAATTGTATGGGATATGTGCAACTTTAGAGGGCAGATTCTCTCCGAAAATTGGCATGATGTGTATTCTGCACATGTTAATGATAAGTATAATATAAAAAGTAACAGTAAATTCTAATCAAAATAAGATTTGGGTTACACAAGAAATTAAAGATTGGTCACAAAATTTAAAGGATTGGTATAACCTCTATAAACGGACTAACTGCCGGGATGTATTAGATAGATATAAACAGGAAAAAAAGCATATAGGCAGTATATACAAAACGTGAAAGTTAGTCATAATGAAAATAAAATAATAAACTCTCAGAATCGAACCAAAACGTGGAATATTTTTAAAAGTTTGCAGGGAACTAGTCTAATGATATTGTATTGCTTAACAAAGATAATCAGAAGGTAACAGATCCTGCAGATATATCTGAAATCTTTAATTCAAAGTTTAGGGTAAATCAGAATAGAGACAAAATAAGTTCTTCTGACAAGGACAAAATAATATCAACCATATTGAGCACAACTGGTAGTTTTTTCTCACCCGTACTGACCATCTTGAAATCCAGAAAATTATTATGAAGTTGCCTGCTAAGCACTCTACTGGATTGGATGAGATTCCTACTAATGTTTTTAAGTTTTTCAGAGATATAATGTGTTACCCTTTGAGTGATTTGATTAATTGTTGTTTCAGTTAGGGAATGTTTTCGAATAAACTTAAGGAAGCCAAATTGGTTCCCATTTATGAAAAGGGAAATAAAAGTGATCGGAATCGGACCAGTTTCGTTGCTGTCGGTTTTTTTCAAAATTGTAGAACGCGCTGTATATGTACGTCTACTTGGTTATTTTATTAGAACTAATACATTCTCCCCAACTCAGTATGGTTTTTTGCCCGACTTATCAACAACTGATGCAATAATGGATTCAGTTAGTTATTTAATTGATGAACTAGATAAGGGTAGGACCGTTGCCGGAATTTGTTTTGATCCCTCGAAGGCATTTGATGTCATTGATCATGAGTTATGGTTGATAAAGTTGAAACTCTATGGAATTCGTGGAATCGGACTTTCTTTTTTGAGATCTTATTTGACAAACAGAACTCAGAGGGTTTGCATGAGGTCCCGACTATCGGGTACAGAAGACTTGTTTTTTTTTTCTGGGAAGACTGAAGTAGCAACCGGTGTGCCACTAGGGTCTATACTGGGACCAATGCTTTTTGTTGCATTTGGTAATGATCTTTCCATGTTTATGGCCACAAAAACAAAAGTCTTAACAAAGAGCGGGTTTATGATCAGTCTGTTTGTGGAGAAAATGGTTGACTGTTGTAGTTTAAATGGGTTGAAACTTAATAGTAACAACACTGTACTTTGGTGGTGAAACGCTTTACGTTCCACTGAATGGTAATTCTATTCCTCAAAATTTTTAGGAGTACTGTTGAAGGATAATTTGTTGTGTGGATTAATAGCACGTGCTATGTCATGCGGTACTTGCACAATCACCTGAGCTTGGACACAATAAAACTGTTTTATTTTGCATATATTCATTCTATTGTCTCGCACAGTATAATATTTTAGATTTAGATTAGTCGATTCTCAAAGAATATTTTTGGACCAGAGAAGAGCAATAAAAGTCATGTGTAGCATCTCTAGGTTTGTGTCATGTAGGGAATATTTTAAAAAGCTGGGAGTACTAAAGTGCGGGACACGAAAGAAAAATAATAGGTTGACTATTCCAATTCAAAATTGAACAGAACGCGCTGCATTTTATACTGGTGTTTCGGAAAGTAGCGTAAGAAAAATTCAAAGAGAACATAATGATCGCTCATGTTCTACTACAGCTTTAAAATCTCCTGGTAAAAAAAGACCCCGATTATCATACAAAGATAAAATTGACGATGGTGATTTTCAAATATTTCGACGAACAATAGAGGATTTTTATATAAACTTGAAGAAGGTTCCGACCTGCAAACCCCTACTTCGTCCTGTAAAGAACAAAATAGATTTTCCATACGGGTATAAAACCTTAAATCGGCTTTTACGATCAAATGGTTTTGTTTGGCGCAAGTGCCAAAATAAACGAAAATTGCTCATTGAGAGACCAAATATTTTTCACTGGCGGGTGAAATATCTATCAACTGTAAGGCAATATAGGCAAGAAGGACGCAATATTGTGTATCTAGAGGAAACCTTTTACGATTTAGAAGGAATCGAGCTATTAGAATCACAGCCGTCAACCTCAAAAATGGCTTAGTTTTTTTCATATATTTTGTAAAATTGTTCATAAAGTAGCTGTCAATAAACTGCTTCAAAATAATTAATTTTCTGTTCAATACCGGGTGTCAAAAAATATCTAATATCGCAATTAATATTTGAAAAACTACAGAACTCATATTTTTCCAAAATTAACACATCAATGTAGTTATAGTAGGGGAGCCAGCACTGATTTCAGTGAACAAGATTTATCAAAATTTTAACTTATGCAGTTCGACTTTGGGCTATTCGGGTATGCCAAAAGTGACCGTTTGTCTCCGTCTGTCATATTACTTTGTACAGGGGACGTCATTGTGATGTACTATACAGAGCGTTTCCTAATTGCGTGCTAATGGTAAAGGGGGGTGATTCTTGGACCTTTTTAAGAAAAAAGTTTAATATAAACCTAAAAGTCTTAACTTTGGAGATACAGGGTTTTAAAAAAACATTTTTATTAAATCCTAATTCTGATGCTATTATAGATAAATAACTAAGTATGTGAAATTTGAAACACGTCTTTTATGCATAAAAGGACATTTTTTATTAACAATCAATTTTTGAAATTTCTACCAGTGCAGCAGTGGCGTGCATATGTAATTAACCTGGGTAAATCCGTATGCTGCTCCTCAATGCATAGAAGACGTGTATCAAATTTCATGCAGTTATCTACAATAACATTAGGGATCATGGGATAAAAAAAAATATTTTCTTTTTAAACTTTACCATCCTGTATCTCAAAAGTTAAGACTTTTAGGAGATAAAAACACTCCCTTTAACATCAGCACGCAATTAGGAAACGCCCTGTATAGTACTTCACAACGGAGACAGACGGCCACTTTTGGCATACCCGAGTAGCCCAAAGTCGAACTGCATAAATTAAAATTTTGATAAATCTCGTTCACTGGATCTCATGCTGGCTGCCCTTGTAAAATGCGGACTATCCAATAATTGTGGACGTTGGCAGTAGCCCGGGAAGCGTTAGTGACCGAACTCAAGAATAAATATATTTATAGGTAAATCGATCAAGAAAAATCAAAATCATTTTAAAATTCGAAAGTTCGCCGTTTTTTGCAACACAAAAGAGATATAGAAGTGCGGTACACGAATGAAAATAGACAAATATAGATAAAGGTTCATTAAGCATAGTTACATTTTTTAATTATCTGAAGTGCGTATAGTCAAAAAGGAGTGCCATATTATTTAAAGAACGATGGGACACCACTGGTTTAAAGAGATTTCTTGGGCCGATCTTCCTAAACCGATTGACTCCGCCTGGTTTTCTTTCGTGTCCCGCACTATAACGGTTCCGTCTGTATATATATTTAAAATTGCAGTACACCCCAAAAAGAAGATACAAAAGTTTCCTAGAAATAGGGAATACTATAATAAAATGCGAACTAGGGGAAGCAATAATTTATGTGTACCAAGTCATAAAACCTCATTTTATGAAAAGTGAATAGAGTGGAGCCTTCTCCCTCTCTCTCATAAATTGCCTCTTATGGCAAGGTTTTTCTTACATTTCTCGGGTATTTTTAGAGAAAAAGGTATCAAACTAGTATATTTATGATCAGCTAGAAGAGACCCATTTGATAAACATATAATATACAGGGTGTTCCATAAGAAAAAACAAAAGCGTATGAACTATGTCTGATTTTTTATGTTCAATTGTTTTTTTCTGATATCATATTGTAAAAATTCTGTAAAAACCTTATAACTTTTGTATTTAAAGTTTTTTGCTATCTTCTCAAATAACCGAGATACGGGGGGCTGCAAAATATAAGAGATCTTCCTGTACATATTTATATTATTTATTAACCGACGAAGAAAACATTTTCCTGAGTAACAGTATATAGTTTTTTTTTCGGCAAAGTCAAGTTTTATTTCATATTTTAATTTTTTCTGTTTCAAAAAAGGTCATCGGTTTGTTTATTGAAAAATTCTAGACTTTCCGATATTGGGTATGGTATTTTTTAAATAGTTTTATTTTAGAAATATTTAAAATTTCTTGGTCATTAAGGAAGTAGAAAATTAAAACACTGCATTACAATCTAAAATAATTAACAAACAAAGGTTTCATTTAGATGGACTCGTACATCTATATGAAAATGTGCGGCAGATACGTCAAGTTGAAACATGTTTTATTTAATTTCCTTTGGGACATATTCTACTGATCGAGGAAATTCTTCTTGTAAGAATCGTAAAAATCTGTTGCTAGTTAATGGTTGTTCAAAGAAGTACTGTCCAGTGACATAGTTGTGGAGAATATCTCTCCAGACATAAGCTGCATAAAAATGAAAGTTATGGCGATGGACGAAACCATTTCTATAAAAAGTAGATTCGTCACTAAACAAAACAAATTTGTGTTCAATGGCAAAAGATAACGCGATTTGCAAAATCAAGTTCAGTTAGTTCTCAATGTAGTTGTACATGATACTGATGAAACTTTTATGATTTAAGCGACTTGGCTACTGAAGACTTACGGATATTAAAATTTTGGCTAATGCACGTCACTGACAAAGCAATCGCAAGTTAATTCTCTTCATTTAAAACTATCTTATTTCTTGTTGTTTTTTCGTTTTCAACAGATTCTGGGTATTCAAATCTTTCTGCCAGTCTTGTGAACTGATTACTTAAGGATGATCATGGTTCTTGGGATTAGACCGTGTCAAATTGGAATTACTATCCGACGTTTCGCCTTCGATTGCACGAGGCATCTTCAGGGATCTTTACTCCACGAGATCTGAACACTGAATGAGCTCGAAGAGATGCAGGCGGCCTTTTATACTCGACTTGTGCTTGCCAAACCATGACCCTGTGTTAAGATCGGTTTCCACGTGTGATGTAGACCGTAAGCAGTATCTCTATTGAATTTTTTTGTATGTTTAAATATTTCAATAGATTCTCTAATTTTTCGTTTATAAAAACCTGGAACTGATGCTAGAACCTTGGTTTCCTTTACATTCATGAAATGGCCAGTGTTGCTGGTGTCAGATTGAACAATTGGTTTCTTTTCAATACGTCGTTCATGTTCCTTAAGTCTAGTTAATACTGAGCGTCCTGTTTCTCCCACATACACTTCTCCACAGGAGCAAGGAATTTTATATACTCCTTCTGTTTGGAAAGGTACAATATCTTTCGGGGATCGCAAGCATTGTCCAATCTTCTTATGTGTATTGAAGATTGTACGTATGTTGGACCGCCGAAGTAATCATCCTATTTTGTCTGTAGTGCCATGTATGCAGGGAAGAACAACACTACCTAATGGTGGCTCTTTATCATTCTCCTTTGGCGGAGTCGGATTACTATATCTTTTAATTGAACGCTTAATATCTTTAGTGCAATAGCCATTCCCTCTGAGAGCTTCGGTCAATTTCGATGTTTCCGATGTTAAAATATCTTGATCAGAAAGCGAAATTGCTCTGAATGCTAGTGAGTTAATAACCGATTTCATTTGTGCTTGATGGTGATGGGAATTTGCTTTTAAGTATCTATTTGTATACGTCGGTTGCCTATACACAGAATGTCCTAATGTACCATTTTCCTTCCTTTGAACACATACATCTAGAAAGGGAATCGTTCAATTAGATTCAATTTCCATTGTAAACTTGATATTATGATGTTGCTTATTAAGGTGGTCCAGAAATATGAGGAGATTATCCTGCCCATAAGGCCAAACAACAAAAGACGATGAAGATGAAGATACCTCGTGCAATCGAAGGCGAAACGTCGGATAGTAATTTCAATTTGACACGGTCTAATCCCAACACCCATGATTTCTTAATTGACCAAAGCCGTGAAAGCTTCCGTTCTATGTTACTTAAGGATGCCTTTTTTCGGTCAAGTTTTGAGCATTAATTCTTGAAGCTATTAAACAGTTTCCATAACTTGTAAGGTGTGTACCATGTTTATCATTTCTTGTTGGGAAGAATTCGTTTTAGAAACAATTACTTTAATATTGCAAGGATTAGCAACTAGAAAATGCCACACTGACTATGTTTGCATGCTAAGTATTCATATTCGCGTTGTTTCTTCAATGGTGACTTTTTTTGTTAAATATTAAGTTTGTAACGCAGTCTATTAATTTTCTACTTCTTAAATGAACAAAAATGTTTAAATACTTCGATATTAAAACCATTTTAAAAAATACCATACCGGGTGTTCCGTTTGAAGAAAACCAAAAACCATAAATACCGTAACTTGGCAACAGCGCAATCAACTTTAAAATTATTTTGGATTTAAAGAAGCACTTAATAGATGCATCAAATCGGGATAAAACATAGAGGGTGTTACATTGAAACCTTTTAAGAATTTAAATTAATTTAACAAAGTATGGTGTTGAACCTTTGACACCTAGCTAAAAAAAATCTCAGTAATACTTACAGGATATTTTAAGGTATCTGCCGAAACTTTCTACAAAATAAAATGTTTTAATGTAAGTAAATAATTGAACCATGAATTTTTTATTAAGTTCCTTCAAAAGCAAAAAAAGGAAAAAATCATAACTTGGCAAGGTCGCAACCAATTTAAAAAATATTTTGAGGTTGAATAAACAAGGACATAGATCATAAATTTCCGATTGCAAAACGTAGGTCTTCCATAAAAAAAAGGAAAAACATTGCTGTATCGCTTTTGTGACACCCTATATATTTGAAAATATTTTTACAATTTGCAATGTTTTTAACTAGGGAACTTTTATATAAGAATTTTTCGCTCATTGTAATATCAGTGGGGATTTAGGAGGGCAATTTTTTTTAGTTGTAGACTTTTTCATGGTCTCCAAACATCCCCACATTATGATGGATAAAATATATCATATACTCTGCAACAAGAATTATAATCTAATATTATCATATTTCAATATTCTCTTAGTAGTATAACACAAAATTCGACAATAGTCAAATTTAAGCAAATATTATCAAGTTCGGAAAAAGAGATGACGACTATATTACTACCTGTAGTCAACTAAATAGGTCGTTCAGTCAGGAAGTGTTTCCGGATAAACTTAAGGAAGCCAAATTGGTTCCCATTTATGAAAAGGGAAATAAAAGTGATCGGGATCGGACTAGTTTCGTTGCTCTCGGTTTTTTCCAAAATTGTAGAGCGTGCTGTATGGTTTTTTGCCCGACTTATCAACAACTGATGCAATAATAGATTCACTTAGTTATTTAATTGATGAACTAGATAAGGATAGGACCGTTGCCGGAATTTATTTCGATCTCTCGAAGGCATTTGATGTCATTGATCATGAGTTATTGTTGATAAAGTTGGAACTCTATGGAATTCGTGGAATCGGACTTTCTTTTTTGAGGTCTTATTTGAGAGGATTTGCATAAAGTCCCGAGTATCGGGTACAGAAGACTTGTTTTTTTTCTGGGAAGACTTAAGTAGCAACCGGTGTGCCACAAGGGTCTATACTGGGACCAATGCTTTTTGTTGCATTTGGCAATGATCTTTCTATGTTTATGGCCACAAATGGTGTTTATCAATATGCTAATGATATATCATGTATCATTTCAAGTCTTAACAAAGAGCGGGTTTGTGATCAGTCTGTTTGTGGGGAAAATAGTTGACTGGTGTAGTTTAAATGAGTTGAAACTTACTAGTGACAAAACTGTACTTTGGTTTAAGAATCCTGATGAATCGCTTTACGTTCCACTGAATGGTAATTCTATTCCTCAAATTTTTTAGGAGTACTGATAAAGGATAATTTGTTATGGGAATTAATAGCACGTGCTATGTCATGCGGTACTTGCACAATCACCTGAGCTTGGACCCAATAAAACTGTTTTATTTTGCATATATTCATTTTATTGTCTCGCACAGTATAATATTTTGGTTTAGATTAGTCGATTCTCAAAAAATATTTTTGGCCCAGAGAGGAGCAATAAAAGTTATGTGTAGCATCTCTAGGTTTGTGTCATGTAAGGAATATTTTAAAAAGCTGAGAGTTCTAACGGTTCCGTCTGTATATATATTTAAAATTGCAGTACACACCAAAAAGAACATACAAACATTTCTAGAAACACCAAGTCATAAAACCTCATTTTATGAAAAGTGCCCCTTTTTTAATTATGTAAAGATTTACAATGCTCTGCCTGATCATATTAAGGTAATACCTGGAACCAGTAAGGTTCGAAAAGAGTTGAAAAGTTACCTCCTCTTAAACGCATTCTACAGCTTAAATAAATTTTATGAAATTTCCTGACTTTAATAATTGGGAAACAAAGGGTGTGTGTTTTTTTAAATTATTACCTGTGTGTGCGTGTGTACTCAGCTAGTAAGAACCTTTGACGATGTAATATTTCTTAGAAATTTGATACAATAAATGAATTTGAATTTGAATTCCAACTCATTATAAATATACCAGGTTTAATACCTTTATCTCTAAAGATGCCTGAGAAATTTAAGAAAAACCTTGCCGTGAGAGGCAATGTATTCTATTTGACTCTCTATAGAGTGGAGCCTTCTCCCTCTCTCTCATACACACTGCTTCCTATAGCAAGGTTTTTCTTACATTTCTCTGGTATTTTTAGAGAAAAAGGTATCAAACCTAGTATATCTATAATCAGCTAGAAGAAACCCATTTGATAAACATATAATATACGGGGTGTTCCATAAGAAAAAACATAACTGATATATTGTAAAAATTCTGTAAAAACCTTATAAGTTCTGTTTTTAAAGTTTTTTGCTATTTTCCAAAATAACCGAGATACGGGGGGCTGCAAAATATAAGAGATCACTCTGTACATATTTAGTATATAGGTATAAAATAAATAAACAAAGGCAAAATTGGTAAATGATATTTCAAAGTATTTTTTTTGTTAAAATTAAATTATATGGAGAGAAAGAGGAAAATAATGGAACAAACTTGTCTAAATTTTTGTTAATTTAACACTGTAGTTGTTTTTTAAAAGTTTTCTAATTCTGTAAATAATCTCTTAGATATGTCAGAAGCATATTAAACATTTTCCTCCAAGTTTTACTCTCTAGCTAGTCATTTAATTTGTTTAAGTTTATTTTGATTCTATTGTCAGCAGTTTTTTGCGAACATGATTTTGGGTAGGTTTTCTATTGATAGTGCTTTACTGTTATAGTCAATTAAGGAAGTACATATATTAATTTATGTTAAATACTGTTTTTTTATCAATGTTTTTCATTTTAATGAGTAGGATATCTATAAAAGTAGATGATATTTCTGTTTTTCAGTCGCTTTATTTATACATAGGAAGTATCTATTTTTGACAATATATTTAAATATTTACTGACCTCTTCATTATTTAAGTTGAATAAATTTATTTTTACCAGTAATTACATTATCATTACATTTTAAAATTAAAAACAAATTATCTAGGTCATACAAAAAAATATTAATTAGGGTTGACGGTAGCCTATAACAGGTATTTATTCCTAAAGAAAAATATTGTTACGTTTGATCTCGCATGGCAGAATATTTGTCTAGAATCTCTCTGATGTAAATAATTAGACCATCATTTTTATTTACTGTTAATTCGTTGTATATTTTTTTGAAACCCTTAATTTCGGAATTGTTTAATTTATCTAAATTAAAAGGCTCAGATATTACCAATATATCTATGTTGTGCAAATTAAATAGATCTGAGTAAATAAGTAACTCCTCGAAATTTTTTTGAAAACTGTAGATATTTAAGTGTATGTATGTTAAGTTTATTTTTATGTTCAAAAATAGATCTCTAGAATATTGTCCACTACCAAGGTGTCCAGCCTTCCAAACTCATCCATCAACTCTAAATGATCCAACATCTTTCCCCGAGAAATACATATATTTGCAAAAAATAAAATTTATTTATACGAAATTACTTATCACTAGACAAGGTTTGTTACACCGAATCTGTAGCCCTTCACCGAATCTTGCCTATTCAGTGGCATTCATTAAATAATTTCAGAAATCTACCTGGCAAATGTTCATTTGTATCTTATACGCACATCTATTCTTTATTTTTGACGCCTACTCATGATTAAAAAAGTCTTCACTGTAATATAATAAAAGGTTAATAAAGCTTGGGGTATTTATGCTTAATTTTGCCTTTTTTTCGGGGCTGCTGCTTTTGATGTCAATTCATTCGCACATAAGTGGGTTTGGGAATTTAAATAACGCAATTTTCTATAATCTTAAAATATATAACCATTTATTAAACTAATTACAACAGCGTCAGGAACACAAAAAATGATAAGTAACGAACCGGAGCCTATTAATTTAATTTTTAAGAACTGGAATGTCGCACCGAGCAGCGCAGTTTCTATACGTTTCGGACCATTTCCAGGCCTAAATACTAATTTATATGTTTAAAAGCCTGATTAGCAATTTAAAAATATTCGAAATTTATCAGTACTTTACAACACGAGACCTCCCTGGTCTATTCGCTTCTATGATCCAATAGAGCCACATATTTGTATCTCTCAGAAGACACGCTATAAAGAAGCTTGTTGGTAATTGCTATAATTAGTTATTTCTAGATTGAGAAACAATCTGTATTCGCGTGCGGTTCACACAGACAAAAAACATGTGTGAGTCAAAAAATATTACCTTGAAAAACGTTTCATGAGAATCTTCTATAATTTATAGAGAGTTTTGTTGCATTAGTTAATTACTAATTATTTAAAGCCAAGAAACTTAAAATAAATCAGGTAGAGAGGAGTAAGTTTTCATTATTGATGTTCATCGGAAACTGCGGTCAGTTTCCAGGTTGTTACCTCCACTTAACTCTAATGTATTTGACTTCGAAAGGCTGATTAAACTGGTCAAAACTTTAGCGCAGTGACGCAGAATAGCGATATACTGCACAAAATGTTAGACAAATTCAAATATTACTGCAATAGTATAAGAGTTGTATACATATACTGGCTTACAATATGTATGCATTCTAGTAGCACTGTTAAAGTAACTAAAACAGCTTATAAGCTATCTATGCATAAGAGTGTGAACTTATAAATAGGCCATTTACTAAAGATAACCACTAATAAGTGCGAAACGGTAGAACAATCTGAGAAACTTAAAGATGCTTAAAATTTAGCAGCACTACCTAGTAAAATATATAATAAAACATGCACCATTACACGATGAATAAAGTAAAGTATGCATTTATTCACGGTCACCAGACATTTATAAGTGATAACTGAAGAAATTGCGAGTTGAATTCAAACTGAAACTTGCAAAGCAACAAACATAATTAAAAGCAACCTTTCTTGTATCTTGAACAGAATTTGAACGCACAGAGATAACACATTTTAAAAATCTATACAGTTGTTTGGTAATATCCAAAAAAAACTAAATAAATTACATTTTATAAAATGTGTATAAAGTTGTTACCAAATATTTATATGCATATATAAACTGTATCATATGTACGTAGTGGAATTCTATACGAGGGGAAGTTTAGGGTAAACATTCTTTAATATTTGAAAAAAATGTTAACGTGTGTTTACTAGAAAACTGGTTCATCAATTGGAAGAACATATAGGGTGTTTGGAAGGTCGATGCAAAGTCTTGGGGACTGGATAGGGGAGGTTATTTAGACTTAATTAAGCCAAACATACCTTAGTACAAAGTCTTACGGTTTTCGAGTTTTTCGAACATTTTGCATTTCTTTAAAAAAATGCATTTTTTCACATTTTTTTCCTTTTATCTCGAAAATAAAAGATGACAGTTTGATGATATTATTTTTTTGTATTAGCAGAACGTTTGTCTCTTTTGTGTAAAGTGTAAAGAAAAGAAAACCACACTGACTACAAAAAAATAATAAATAAATATCAGGTAATTTTTCGTTTTACTGAAAAATTACTTTTTCTGCTGAAGTTTATTAACAAAATTAGCTTGTCAGCATTATTAAAAATACATTTAAAAACATCTGTCGCTTATGGCCTTTCAAAAGTGTGTTATTATGTTTAGGTACCTAGTCAACTTTAAAAACCACAACCAAAAAAATGGTAATTTATGTGAAAACCAGAAATCGAATTTAGACCATAAACAATGAATAAAGCAAAATTTCCTATTAAAACATGGTTTATTGTTGTTCAAAATGAGATCCATCATTTTTTATGCATGCTCGGGCTCTACGTCTTACTTCGGTAGTTGTTGTTAGTAATAACATGTCCTGTTGCATTACTTGAAAAGCCTCTTCAATTTTTCTTATTAAATGGGCTCTTGTTACAATTTCTTCATTATAAACTAATTCTTTAGCCCGCCCCCAGACATAAAAATCCAGTGGCGTCAAGTCCGGAGATCTAGCAGGCCACGGAATTGGTCCACCTCTGCCGATCCAACTATCTGGAAAAACATCATCCAAATGTTGTCTTACGTCTAGACGAAAATGGGCTGGACATCCGTCGTGTTGGAAAATAATTTCAATATCGTCTGCAAACTCTAATCCTCCAAGTAATTCAGGTAGATCGTTTTGCAAAAAATGTAGATAACTGTCTCCGTTTAATCTTTCAGGCAAAAAATGAGGACCGATTAAATTTCGTCCAATTATGCCGGCCCATACATTAACGGAAATTTTGTGCTGGAAAGACACTTATTTTTTCCAGTGTGGATTTTCGCCTTTATTAGCCCATTCATGCATATTATGCAAATTTGTAATGCCCTCCCTTGAAAAATTTGATTCGTCGCTCCATAAAATACGTTTCAGGAATCGTTCGTCCTCAATGTCGCTATTCAAGAGGAAACAACAAAACTCGCGTCTCCGAACAGGATCACCATCTTCAAGTCCTTGTACGCTGGTACCATGGAAAGGATATTTTCTTCCGTGCTGCATGGTACGCCAAACCTTCCGTATCGACAAATTAAGATTAGCAGCAACCTTTCTAATACTTGTAGTGGGATCGTCTTCAAACGCTTGAAGGATAAAGATTTTCGACTTCAGGAAGATGTCAGTCTGGATTAACCGCAGGTGCTGGATCAGCAAAACTGTAACTTTACACGACTGAATTAGGAATAATAAACTAATACACTTTCAAAAGAGACAAACGTTCTGGTTAATACAAAAAAATAATATCATCAAACTGTCATCTTTTATTTTCAAGATAAAAGGAGAAAAAAAATTTACCTGAAATTTTTTTTTAAAGAGACATCCAAAATGTCATCTTTTATTTTCAAGAAAAACTCGAAAAACGTAAGACTTTGTACTAAGGTATGTTTAGCTTAATTAAGTCTAAATAACCTCCCCTATCACCTCCCCAAGACTTTGCAACGACCTTCCAAACACCCTGTATATTCGTTGATTTAAATCTTCTAATATTCCCGACGAAGTTGAGAGTTTGTAATAATTAGTTTTCGTATGCTGTTTATCCATCACTTTTTCCTGTAACCTTGCCCCAAAATCAACAGTTTTTTTTAACTCATTGCTTATGTGTTGGTTATTATACGGGATGAGGTAGAATATTTAGAAAGTATACGTGAAGTTTACTGAATAGTGTAAAAAATAATAATATGAGGTGTTCCATAAGAATTTTCGAAACAAATCAAACAATTTTCTCAATCTTTATTAATTAACTATAGAGTCCTGTAGACCGCCTACGACTGTTTGCGGCCATCTGATGAAGAGATGGATACTGATTCCAATGATGAGGTTTTTTATACTGTGTTAAACAAATATATGAAAAAATCATTTTGTTGAATCTGAAAATATACGACAGCTCAATCTATACTTTAAAGCTTAAAAAATAAAGTGGAGTCGTCTTGAGTATGATAAAAGCACAATAAAAAATTCAAAACAAAAATTAAAATAAATATTTAATTTGTTAAATATGGGCCTAAACAAATTTTGTAAAGTGATTCGATGACCATGTTCAAAGTATAGAAAATCTCTACTCTATATACTCTATCTCATATTACATATATTCAAACAAGATCTGCATAGTTGTAAACCCATCAAAGAAACGAGTATAAATACTAGATTACTATATAGTTCGCTTGTTTTTCTATCTAAATAAAATCTGTTTGACCCAACTTTATGACGCAAATAAATCTTGTCTAACCCACCAGTGTGACCGAAATAAATCTTGATTAATCCTACTATGTGGCATTTTTAAACAAAAAAAATATTCATGTAACCAATTTCCCTAACCCAACAACAGCCAGATCAATTCTGACCCAAGCCTCCGTAACGTTTTTTTTTTATATTCATTTCGAGTATAACGTTTACAACACAATAATTTTAAACTAACAAAAGTTATAATAAATTATACTATCATCATTAATCCATTCGAGCGATCGTTAGACATAATGACATAATAGATCATTCCCGCCAAAAGGGTCGACCGCCAGTTGAGGCTCCCGCGATCCTTTTATTATTAGTCGTCAAAAAGGTAATCAGTTTGAAAATAATGAGATCTCCAAATGTAAAAGCTTGATTAGGCGGTTTATTACAGAATACAGATGTGAATTTATATATATATATATATATATATATATATATATATACATACATACAAACGAGTACAACTAGCGTCAAAACTAATGCACAAAACGACACCAGAGTCACCAACAGAAGCAATACCGACATTTGTGGTTCCCAAGAGAACATCCGAAATCTTCGTCAGACTTGATACTCTATTACCACAGAGCAGGATATTGCCAACTGTGTCGAAACTCATAACCCAAGAGTACTAAATCAAAAGTATGAAAATATTAACACAGCAAGAACTAGTATAAGCGTTGAAATTTGGCCAACTATAGACACGTGTTTCTGACTTAAGGTCTTTATCAGTACAGTTAACTAGTTGAAAGACGAGTACGACTAGCGCCAAAATTAAAACACAAAATCACACAATCACCAACGAAAACAAAACCGACATTTGTGATTAATAAGAGAACGTCCGAAATATTCGCCGGACTTGTTACTCTATTACCACGGAGCAGCACTGTGGCAAAACTCATAACCCAAGAATAGTAAAAAGTTTTGCGTTTGTTGGTGTGGTTTTGTGTTTTAATTTTGGCGCTGGTTGTACTCGTCTTGTTGTACTCGTCTTTCAACTACTTGACTCTACTGATGAGGACCTTAAGTGTGTCTATAGTTAGCCAAATCTCATCGCTTTACCGGTCATCCCAAAAATTAATCCATTTTCTATTATATACTAGTTCTTCTCGCGTTAATATTATCTTACTTTTGATATATTCTAAAGAATATAGAAAAAAAATTGATTTATCAACAAAAGTATCGTGTTTAGTGCACGCAGATGTTCATTTTGTTTAAAAACAGTGAGAAGATGATTTTCGAATCATTTCACCTCTAACTAAGGCTTGGTTAAGATCATGCTTCATAGCTCTAATAGCAATTGTGTAAAATATATTTTATAAACATAAACCTCTACAAATAACGAATGCTTATGTGCAGTTAAGAGTGGTAACTACTCCACTAAAGGTCACTGGATGGTACTATATTACAATTGAATCCCTAGCAATACAATTTCAATTTTCAAAGTAAAACTTCCAGATTTAGTTAAAATTATATAATGTTAGTAAAAACCAATATATTTTAAATAGCTGATTGATACTGTTGCAAATTTAACCCTAGTAAAAGATTTGTTAAGTTTTAGCTAAATTTTTTGGTTATTTGTTATTCTAATGAAGAAGACTTACATTAATTTTTATCCATGTAACGATTATGATAGTGTCAAAAATCGTTCTCGAACGTTCTGTTAGTCTTAATCCTTTTCATCCTGTAGTATTTCGATTGTTGTAATTGAGATTTCGAAGTGTTAACAAACTGAGATTGACCAGTTTAAAGTTACCTTAGTTGCGATTGTTAGGTATAGATAGTGTTTAACTTTGATACCTGTAACCTGTGTTCTAAATGAAAGGAGTGCATTCAGAAACTACGTGTTTGGTTGCCGGCCAATCTGGAACATTTGGTGTTAGTAGTTGATCAGGTGCTTGAGGATATGGAAAAACAAGACATTATAGAGCCATCACAAAGTCCCTGGTCGGCAACAGTATTTTTGGTTAAGAAGAAAGATGGTTTCACCAGATTCTGTGTCGACTTCCGCAGGCTCAGTGACGTCACAAAGAAGGATAGCTTTTCCTTACCAAGAATCAACTACACTTTAACAGGATCAAAATGGTTCTCGACCTTGGGCCTGAAAAGTGGTTATTGACAAGTTAAGCTTAATCCAAAGGATAAAGAAAAGACAGCGCTTTCTACTGGAACTGGACTGTGGCAATTTAAAGTTATGCCTTTTGGAATAAAATGTAATTACATAGAATGACATGGGAAATATTCCTAGTATATTTAGATGATATCATTATCCTTGGAAAAACATTTGAAGTTCATTTGAAGAATATTGAAGCTGTTTTCCAGAAACTGAGAATGGCTGCCTTAAAGCTCAGTCCCAAGAAATGCCAGTTTTTCCAAAAAAAAGTGAAATATCTAGTCATCTGAAGTCATTTAAAATTAGCTAATACCAAATGACAGACATGAACTAAGGAATTTTCTGGGACTTCGTACAAACTACAGACGATTCATAAAAGGCTTTGCTAATATCGCTAGATCGTTACATCGACTTACCAAAAGCAATCACAGCTATGTATAGACCAAAGAACGTGGATAAGCATTTAACAACTTGAAGAAAGCCTTGTGTAATCCCCCAGTGTTGTCATATCCTGAGCCATCCCAGATGTTTATCGTAGACTCCGATGCAAGCAATGCCGTTATTGATAGTATTTTGTCAGTACAAAATGGCGATGAAAAAGTAATAGCCTATTTCAGCAGAGTTCTTTCTAGACCTGAACGCAACTATTGTGTGACAAGGAAAGAACTACTGGCTATTGTTAAACCATTGGAGTACTTTCATAAGTATTTGTATGGGCAAAAATTCCTTTTATAAACGGACCATGCGTCACTTAAATGGCTGCTACAGTTTAGGAGTCCCGACGGACAAATAGCCAGGTGGTTGCAGCGCCCAGAAAATTGCAAACATTATAGTAGACACGAGGTAAGAGAAGAACCTGACGATTTTCATTGTCGAAAAACAGCACTTCAAAGCCCTCAAGGGTGCTAACTATAACTAAGCTGAAATTAGAAAATTTACTAAGACCTTGCTACCAAGAAATTGCCGCCAAATCTCAGAAATTTAAAGGATACTGGGCGTTATGGGACTCTTTGGTGATAAAAGACTGTCTGGTAAAAAGAATCTCGGAAAGGCCGGACGGAAAAAATAACAAATATCAAAGTATTTTGCCCTCAAAGAAAATTCCTGGTTTTGCAAGCCATACACAACGGTTTCGGCGGAGGACACTTTGGTGTTACGACAACTTTCGAAAAAGTTCGAGAAAGGTTTCATTGGTTGGTAAGTGTTACAGATGTAAAGGATTGGTGCCGAACCTACGGGGACTGCGCCACCAGTAAACGACCCCAAACTCCTACTCGTGGCAAAATGAAGCAGTCCAACATGGGAACTCCTTTTAAACAACTTGCAATTGATGTAGCAGGGGCATTTCCAGTTAGTTAGTCCGGGAATCGCTTTGTGCTAGTAGCGATGGATTACTTCAGCAAATGGCCGAAAGTTTATGCAATACCCCATCAATAAGCCAACACTCTTGCCGACGTCTATTTCGAGAACGGATTTGCCGATATAGAATTCCAAGGGAAATACACTCGGACTTAAGCAGGAATTTTAAGTCCGATGTATTCAAAAGCCTGTGCAGTATATTAGGGATCCAAAAGACAAGAACAATACCTCTTCATCCACAGTCAGATGGAATGGTTGAAAGATTTAGTAGAGCTTTGGAGAACTACCTGAAAATCCAAGTTTATGAACAAAAAAATGACTGGGATAAATGCATTCAATTATATTTACTGGCCTATCGCTCTGCAGTTTATGAATCCACTGGAAAAACACCTGTCAGTGTAATATTCGGATCCAATGTACAGCTTCCAGGCGACCTCTTGGCAGGATGCCCTCCTGACAATAAGATTTATGCCAGCCAGATATTACAGGTAGAAAGCGATAGAATGAAGTCACGTTACGAGCCAAAAACACAGGATTTACAATTGGTGAAAAAGTTTGGTTATACAATCCAAAAAGAACTAAGGGAAGTTCGCCGAGTTGCAGAAATCATGGGAAGGTCCGTATCGTGTGGTGACCCGACTGAATGACTTAGTATACCGGATTCAGAAGAGCCCTCATACAAAAATGAATGGTGCACCTCCATCGACTAGCCCGTTACCAAGATACCGAAGATGTCTGATTGGGACGCTCAACTCTAGTAAGGGGGCAATGTTGCGAATAGAACCCTAGTTATAGATTTGTTAAATTTAGGTGTATTTATTTGTTACTTTAATGAAATAGACTTACCTTAATTTTATTTAGTAGTATTTAGATAATTCTAGAATTTTTTAGATCATTCCATCCTTTTCTAAAGTTTCCAGTTGTAATTGAGATTTCGAAGTGTTAACAAGTTGACATTGACAAGTTTAAAGTTACCTTAGTTACGATTGTTAAGTGTAAATAGTGTTTACCTTGAATACCTGTAACCTGTGTTCTAAATGAAAGGAGTGCATTGAGAAACTACGTGTTTGGTTGCCGGCCAATCCAGAACAATACATTTGAACAAAATAGAAGTAATGTCAAAGTCGTAGTATTGCAGGATCCATCCAGGGTTAGGCTTAGGCTTACACCTGATGGATCACATGATATTTAAGTCTCTGACTATGTTCTTAATACAGACGGACGATGCTGCACAGAACTTTGTTATTAAAAAAATACAAGCACTACATATGCAGGTTGCAAAAATATTAAATAGACAGATAGATAGAAACCCTCATAAAGTTACGAGGCTTACATTTAAAAGTTTCGGCATTCCTAAAAAAAAGAGCAAAACATATTTAAATAAATTTTGGCAAAATCTTAAATTTGAAATCTAAATGTGAAGCAACCTCGAACATCTAGAACTACGACCTTCATTATATTAATAGCGATAATAGTTCAGAGTCGAAACGTCAGGTAAAATTGACAGTTGGTGAACAAGTTTTGACAATAAAATATAGGTTTATGTAAGCATGAATATATGTAAACATTTGTATAAGTGGGAGTAGTGAGAAAAAACATATATACCTGACACACATTTCTAATATGATCATTAGGAGTTTAATGGATATATAAAAGTCGATAATGACATCTAACAAGTATTTAATTGAGAGCAATAGTAGTTATTTTCAGACATATAGAGTCTGAATATCCTACCAATTGTAAAAGAGAAGATTTGTTACTTGGAGTTACATTAAATAGAGACACACAAAAACTCAAACATAAAACGGTGTAATGTCCGATTCATCCAACTGCAACGGAGATGAAAGAAATTTGTGCTCTAAACTTTTCTAATCATGAGTTTTGTTACACATGTTTAAAGCAAGTCCGATTTTCCGTCATTTTTTCTATTCGCTTGTTTTAAAGGCCACCAAAGAAAAACTGCCCATTAAGAAAAGTGATAGAGTCGTGTAAGCTACTGTGTTATTCCTTTATACCAAAGATTTACTGGATATCTAAGTTGTTTGTATTAATAAGTAAAAAATTTGAACTAAAGTTGTTTAATTATGTAAGTTTTGAATATCTTGTATAAACTATTACCAGAATATACAGAATATAAAATATTATTTCCAACTATTGCAAACTCATATCCTAACTTTTATATGTCTAATTACAAAATAGATATCTGATGGATCTTTATGGCTTGCATATTAGATATTTTAAACAAGTTAAAACTCTTTATTATGTCCCTATATCCGCAAAAAATTACAAGAGTATAGGGTGTATATTCTACTATGAATGCAACGTATAGAGTAAATAATACTTATGTTACTCTGTAAGAATAAGAATGTATTATCAGAATGAAAATATTCGACATAAGTTGTGTTTTTATTTATTCTCCGAGAGGGAAGTTAGTTTTAAAACATATAAGACAACTGTTATAAATTGTTAAATATTCATGTTTTTCTCTGACATATGTCTAAGTTTATGAGATCTTCATTACATTCACACTCATTCACAAATACATACAGGTACACCACATGCACAAACATGCACATATACATTTTACAATGAATAGTATTATTTGCCAAAAATTTCAGTAAGTGAATGTGTGCTTTATTTATACAGTGGGTAGATAGCAGCTCTAGGATCATTTTTTTTCTTTTAACTTTATGTATAATTTAAACTTCTCCGCATATTATTTTTTTGTAACTTCGTGAAGTATAAAACAATAAGGCAGAGACTGACGCTCTGCAGATTTAAAAATTCAATGTCAGAATTGCTTTAATTTGACTATAGTCGTATTTTATGTGATATTGGCAATAAATTAAGCACACAAGAGAGGACCCTCGCCGCGCGGATCATATTCCTAATAGAGGCGCTCGACGTTAGTATTACCTCTGCTGAGACGCTCTCGGCCCTTGACCAATTAAATTAAATGAGCTATTATCTCTTCTCCGTCGTCAGAAGGATCCTAATTTTAAAGCTTGAATCGGTTGATTTATTGTAGAATATAGGTGGTGTGAGTTTATATATACGTCTAGGGATACCATATGTTTTAAAATCAGTACCCGAATGCGTCATCGATATTTATATTAAAGAAAATGCCCCACAGATGCTTTATTACAGTATTATTTTAGTAAATGTTTTTCAATGCAATTCTATATTATTCATTACAGATTTTCTATGATATTTCTGATTCAACGTTTTTCTACTTTAAACATATTTTCACATAATTTCTTAGCGATATTAATAAAGAAATCCGTGTATACTATATTTTATCTATTTTATACATCAAATATTGATAAAATCTCGAGTTATATCTACACCTAAGATAAAATTTATATTTTCCGAACTATTGTCTACCCCACCATTTTAGTATTTTATACTTAGTATACTTTTTGCAAATATGCTGCAAATTAACAATATTTTATTAGAAAGCACTTATAGTCAAAACAATTGACTTGTTTGGATAACATGCTTTAAGCACATGGATCTTTTAAACAACACCTTGCTGATTAGAAGGATTTTTATGCGAGTATAGAGATAAAGCAGTTGAATATATGTTAAATACTGCTGATCGTAAGTTGAATAAGAAGCTTTAAATCCATAGATCTGTGATACTTTCGAACATCAGACTGTGATAAAATAATACCTGGTAAAAAAGATGGTGCAGAAATGAGCTCGAGAACAGTCTAGTAATTTACAGTTATGAGAGAATTTTTATATACAAATATAGAGTATATATAAAGCAATTAAATATATGATATTCTCGACTCGAATAAAAATTCTATTACCCATGCCTGCAGCATGTCAGAATATGTTCCAGAGAAGGATAAAAGTGTCCTTGTAGTAATGTTCGTGTAAACGTGAAACAGAAATACATTAAGAATATTTCTCCCAACGAAAGTCAGGAATAAAGAGTATAATTTAATGCCTAATAGTTCTTTCTATGATTCCCTTTAGTGCCTTTGTTCTACACGGAGTTCGATAATCTATCGCGGCCTGACGAGCTCTAATTTGAGCGGAATCGCGGTCGTCGTTTGACCGAAATGAATCATTGCTCCTGCGGCTTTACAGGACGTGTTCCAGAGTAGGATAAAGATGTCGAAAATCGAAAAATATAAATACATGAACAATATTTCTCCCACCGAAAGTCAGGAATCAACAGTGTAATTCAATGTCGGTCGTGGTATTAGCCAGCGGAGTAGTTATTTCTGTGATTTCATGTAGTAGAACAAAAAATATTAAATAATACACAACTCATTTGAATTGGGAAATCCTAACCATTCTAGCTAGTTCTTAAATTTAAAATCTGAATATATAGTAACCTTGAGCATCTAGAACAACAAACTTCATTATATTGATAGCAACAGGTTAATACTTGATAGTTCAGAGTCGAGGCGGTATGTGAAATTTACAATTAGTGAAGACAATAAAAATGTAGGTTTTTGTACGTACAAGTATACATGAATAATTGTATAGTTGGGAAAAGTGGGAGAAAAGGTATATACTTAACAGCAATTTCTAACATGATCATTCGTAGCCTAGAAGTTCAATTGAAAATAGAATATTAATCATCTAATCGAAAGGGTATGTATGAGGCTATTCACTGTTTTTTTTCTCATATTGTGTATTATGTATATTCTGTTTTTAGGTGTTATGACTGATATGTTATGTTTCTAAGCTTTTCGTAGCCTGTGCTGTTTTGTTTAAATTACAAATTTCTTGCCTTTGGTCTAATAATTTGACTGATTGACGGGATTGATTCCTCGATTTATAATCTAATTTAGGCTTTTTCTTAGAAATGTTTATATATTTGTGTACTTATACTTGTTTCCATGATTTTTTTTGCCAACTAATTTATTTATTCTTCTAGCTTTGTCAATAAGTATTTTACTTTGAATATTAAAGTGAGAACCATAGTGGCTATCTTACAAACATTCACCCCCTGTATTCATTAGAAAGGTTTAAGGGATAGACCAGGTCTAGTTGCTAGTATTTAATTAGTCACTGTCATTTGCTAATTGTGATATTTAGAAAAAGTATTTGTTCAATTGTTAAAAATGTCATTTTAAACCTATAACTGCCAAGTTATACCTGGTCTAAATTTAAACCTCTTTAGTTAATACGGGTGTTAGAATTCATCAGAGTTTGAATATCCTGACTATTGTAAAGCGAAAATTTGTTACTTCAAGAGATACCCAAAAACGCAAGTTAAGTGTTAGAAATATGAAAAAGCGACAACAAGAGTTCTGTACCGTCTGAATTTTCTGTTTTTCTAATATATTAAGGAATGAACCATAAATAAAGGAACAGTAATTGACATTTGATAATATTAATGACTCTGACACTGACACGGACTCTAAAGAGACAATAAGGTGACATAACGGGTGAGTGAGATGGCGTCAAAAATTGTCTGACGACCGGCAAAACACCTCTGTTTATTCAGCCTGGACCATTGTATAGATGCGTTTACCTGCGTTTTAGTTTGATTTCACGTGTGAATTCACCATGTTTAGCGTGATTTGTATAATCTTGTGTTTAAAAACAATATACCACATTTGATTTTATTGATTTAACACGACGGTGGGGTCATGCTGCTTATAAATGTACAGAACGCCAAGTTAAAAGAACTCCAGTTTCGTTTCATAAGTAAGTAGCTTTAATTTACATATTGCGAGTTTTAATTATTATAATAAATGCATTTTGTTGGCTCAATAACTGGAAAAATAAAATGTAATGGCTATCATGGAATAGCAATTTCACCTCTACGTCTTTTAGAATGTGTGGCAAACATTTTAAACCTAGTGACTATGAAACCCATTTTGGAAAAACTACTCTAAAGAAGGGTGTGGTGGCTTCAATATCTGACTTCCCCAAATATCTTCAAAGGAAGGCAGTTAGTCGAAAAGCAAAGTAGAAAATATATATGTTGCAATTTTCTTTTAGCATGGTTATTAATAAAGCCGAACCAGCTGGGCAGGTAAAAAATATTGAAGTGAATGTGAATGAACAATAGCCTTTTAGAACGTAACGTACGAACTAGAGCCCTGAATACAAAATTAATATTGTTTAAAAACCAGTAGCCCATTCTGGACTTATTAAATTATTGTTTTTTATATAACAATGAAGTATTGGACATGTGCCTTTTTGATAAATTCATATAGAACCTTACTATTTAGATTGTAATTTGTGGTTTTATTGTAGTAGTTTTTTCAGAACATTATTCTGTATTAATGTAATATTTTGGTTATAGAGTACGTTTTAAATTTTTGCAGCCTTTGTTAAAAAATAAACACTTGTGAATAACTTATCAGTGTAATATTTATTTGGATATTAGTAAAATTATAATTAGGGTTTTTTTTATTTAAATACTATATTAAGGTACGCGGTGATCATTTGTAATGTCCCCCCCCTCTAACTTTTTTATTTGACGTTTGGTAGAAAAACGTCAAATATAAAAGTTTCACAAAAAACAATAAGCTATTTGCAGCATACATTTTTATATATACAGGGTGTTGCCGAAATCACCCACAGATTAAAGTTATATTTTTTAAATGGAACACCCTGTATATTATACGCTAAATTAAATCCTATGAAAATTCTGCATATTTTTTGTATAACATGTCCTATACCCAAATACAATAGTTTTCGAAATATCTGCGATTTATTCTAAAGCTTATAATTTAGCTTATTATTTAGAATTGATGAAGGTAGTGATTTAAACATTTTACTAAAAGTGGAAGAAAATCCCAATATTTCCATAAGAAAAATATCGGGAAGCCTGAGAGAAGAGCTTATTGATCCAAAAAATACATCTTACGGGAGGATTCAAACCACTCTCAAAAATGCAGGATACAAGGCATTCAAAATTAGGCCTACCACAAAATTAACGCCCAGGCATCGAGAAAAAAGGGTTGAATTTTGCCATGCAATGTTGGAAAAAGTTAATGAAAATGAAGATTATTTAAAAAATGTTTTTTGGACCGACGAGTCATCGTTTTCTACTAGTGGAATGATAAATCGAAAAAATAGCAGACAGTGGGCCACAGTAAATCCCCATTGCTACAGGGAATTTCAATTTCAAGGACGTCAAACTGTTAATGTGTGGTGTGCTATTTTAAACAATAAAATAATAGGCCCTCATTTTTTCGAAGATACTTTAAACGGTAATGGTTATATGAATTTTCTCCGGAACGAATTAGAAAACTACATGGATGAGCTCCCATTGGAGCAACTGAGAAACCTCGTCTTCCAACAAGATGGTGCTCCTCCTCATTGTGTCGTATTGGTTAAAGACTATTTAAACCAACAGTTCACGGAATGGATTGGAAAAAATGGTACGATACGGAACTCTAAAAGATCGTGTGAACGCAAATAACATCGAAAATAGAGAACACCTAAAAGTCTTGATTAGAACGGAAATTCAAATTCTAAATCAAGAATATTCCCAGTCTATCACTGCCGCTTTGGATCGATTACGAAGAACATACATCAAATGTATTGAAGAAAACGGGGGACCAGTTGAACAATTCCATTTGTAAGAATAAATGTATTATATTATTATCTAAATTATTAATTAAGTTTTAGAAGTTTTTTTTGTTTTTGAAGCTTTCAGGCTTCCCGATATTTTTCTTATGGAAATATTGGGCTTTTCTTCCACTTTTAGTAAAATGTTTAAATCACTGCCTTCATCAATTTCCAATGTTTTCTTTTTTCTCGCTAGTCTGGATGTTTGTTGTAATAAAAATTTCCAAAATTAATTGTTTTTCTCTTTCCGAATAAGGCATTTTACAATAAAAAGAACGTATAATGTTGCTAAATGTGTAACTGTCACTGTCACTTATAAACAAATATTTTGTTTGTTGGTATCGATCTACTTCACAGCCACCTAAGCTAAATTATAAGCTTTAGAATAATGTTTTTATTTCTGAATGATAAAATCGCAGATATTTCGAAAACTATTGTATTTGGGTATAGGACATGTTATACAAAAAATATGCAGAATTTTCATAGGATTTAATTTAGCGTATAATATACAGGGTGTTCCATTTAAAAAAATATAACTTTTATCTGTGGGTGATTTCGGCAACACCCTGTATATATAAAAATGTATGCTGCAAATAGCTTATTGTTTTTTGTGAAACTTTTATATTTGACGTTTTTCTACCAAACGTCAAATAAAAAAGTTAGAGGGGGGGGACATTATAAATGATCACCCTGTACATCCCAAATTTTTAAAGTAAAATTAAACTTGTTTTCGGGTTTCGAAGTTAAAAACAATAATATACGTTTCGATAAAATTGACTAATTTGTGAATTCTTGCAACTTGCAACAAAAAATCAGTTGGGAAATATTTCTGTATATTGCATTTAAATAACAGCAAAAAAAAACATTTAATTTAATATAGATGACAGAAAAAATTTTATAGACCGATATCTTCAAAAAAGTGTAAGCACATTATATTTATTGCTGCTTCTTTGAAAAAATTCAATTTTCAAAACTGCGTTTAAGCTTGAAGCTAAATGCTTTAAAAGAAAACACTACTTGGATATACAGCACTACATGTTTTTTGCCATTTGATGCTTTTTTATCTGCACCGTCCTACTTCTTGGAGTTTTGGGGTATTTTTAGAATATTGATGCTTTGAGATCCTGCCAAAAATCTTACCGTGTAGTATAAAAACTTAACAAGTTATATTTTTTTAAAACTGAACTTGATTCTAAAAAGTACTTTTACTTTCAAGCCGAATATAATTAAAGTTCTTCAGTTTTTTCATAAAATAGCAAAGCAAATTCAGAAACTTTAATGTAGAACTTTCAAATTTGCTATTTGCTTTTACGACTTACCTAAATACTCTAAAATCTTACTTAAAAAAGTCTGCATATATTTGCACACATTTTTCTTTTAAATTGAAAAACGACCGAGGGCAACCACAGGGGTGCCCCTGGCATCAAGTTGCTTTGAATCAAACACGGCGTCGTGGATATACCTGTCAAAACTAATGAGTATATATTTATGTAAATTTTATTCAATTTTTTGGGTAGTTTTGAGAATGGCATAGTAAAATTTAGATATTTTTAGGAAGATAGTCACAATTTTGGGTGCAATACTTTCACCAATTTTGTGAAAATTTGCTACCATTCCCAATATATAAGTAATGCCGACATTCGTTTGATAGAAGTGCTACTCGAATACCTTTTATTGTACTGTTCAGATAAGTCGAATAGGCCCATAATATGTTATATAGGGGCAATAGGTATATATAGGAGGTAAAGAAAGACTGGACTAAGAGCTGAAATTACTTTACTAAATTGAGGAAATTTTCTTTTCGCAGGTGTGAATTTTTCCAATTTTTTCTTCTACTAGAACTTTTGTAGGATTTTAAGTACCGATTTGTAGTTTTTAGCGGTATATATGATATAATTTAAAAAAATTCCAGAATTGGCTTTTGTATAATTTCTTTAACGGGTTTCACAACTTGATCAGATTTTTTGATACTTTGGCAGGTTTTCATTATACAAGTGAAGCATATATTATGTTATACATGGTCAGTAGTTAGGATATTTCTTTTTTTAGAAATTCTAGTTTAAGAGATGTAATTTTTTTCATAGTGAAACATTTTAGTGTAAGACATCGATTAAAAAGGTTTGGGTACTAAATGGGTAACATTTTATTTTCGCAGCAGTGCATTTTTTTTGCTTTACTGAAACTTTTGAGAGATTCAAAGAATCGTTTTTTTCCCGTAGCCTCCGAACTACTTATTATTAAATACAGTTTTTACAGTTCTATATTAGTTTTGTTGGCGTAATTTATTAAAACAATTTAACAGTTGTCAACTTCCGTAACTTCTAAACTACCTAATTAATATTTTTAAATACTGTTTTTAGTGGAGTAATTTATAAAAAAAAATTTACAGCTGTCAAAAAAACTGTCTTTTTCTTGTAACTTTTAAACTATTTAACATTTTTAAATACGGATTTCAGGGTTCGAATTAGCTTTTAATTGGCAGCTGTCAAAAAAATTTTTTCTTTCCCGTAACTTTTGAACTGCCTAGAATTTTTAAATACGGTTTTAACATCTCTATGTAACTTTTTGTGGCGTAATTTATTTTAAAAAATATTTTGACAGCTGTCAAAAAACTGTCGTTTCCTGTAACTTCTAAACTACTTAATATTTTTAAATGCGGTTTACGCAGTTCCATATAACTTTTAATCATGTAATTTGTTTTAGAAAAATATTTTGGCCGCTAACAAAAAAAGTCTAGTCTTCTTAACTTTGGAACAGCCAATTTTTTTTAATGAGATTTCTAAAATTAGATCTAGTTTGACTTATACAAAGAGGGATAATAGGTCGAGAGTGGTATTTAAATCATAGCGGCTAGGTTATGGTCTACATATAGCTTGTGTTATATAGGGACAATTTACTCGTATTTGTCGACGCGCTTCGTGTAAAAACGCACTTTTTACATTTTAATCGCCATATCTCAGAAAGAGTTTTTTTTAATTTGGTATGTTTTTAGAGTACATTTAGGACTATCGAAAAGTATGAAAAATGTGTTTGTATTATTTTTAGTTTATCGTCCATTAATATTAAAATATTTTTGGTTTTAATTTCCCAGTCTTTCGTTTGAAACAAGGTAATTGTCGAAGAAATTAAAATAATAATTTGAAACTTTCAGGTATTGCGAATCATGTTAAATATGGATGGAATCAACCTTTGGAAAGTATTTTTTCTTCATTCTTAAAAAAAATAGATTAAAAGCAAGTACTATTTTAATGACATCGAAGAAGTATCTAAAGGGGCATAATAAAAAGAAATCAATCTATACAAGTTTTAAAAAAAAGTCTAAGCAACAATTATCGCGGATTATTTTTAAAAAATCAGCTTTTTTTTCTGCTGTCGCTCTTAACTTTTCAACGTAATAAAAATTTTAACTTTCCGAGGATTTTTGAATATAAATGTACCAATCTTAATAACATTTATAGTCAGCATATTTTAAAGACAAATGTAGCAAATTTAGTATATTTCTAGTGAGCTAGAATATATCCATATGATGAATATATATATTATACAGGGTGCTCCATTAAAAATCATGTTCCTGTTTTGACATTCCAAAATTAAACCAATATTTAGTGTAGCGAGTTGTGAAGAAATGCATTAAACGAAGTAACATTAAAAGGTTATTTGAGAGTTCAAAAATAAAGGAAATTTTAAACGCCAAAAAATGTTCGGCAAAAAGGTATATGACTTAAACCTATATAAAATTTAATGGATCTGAATGAGTTGGCGTTTGAGTTGATGAATTAGTTTAAAGCAAATACTTCTCTTTTTTCAAGGAAGTAAAAATAAGCAAAACATGTTTTTTTGATATAATGGTGGCGCTGAACTTTTGAGTTTGGACAAGTCTCTATTTATCACAGTCATGTGTAAATATTTAGAGACATTACTCTTTATCATAATTGTCGCAAGAAGAATACTATACATGCATAACATGAAAAAATATGTTAAAAAAATTTACAAATTGTTAAAAAAATCTTGTATATTAAAACGAAAAATTAAAAAATAACTATTTACATAATACTCTGTAAAACAGATCCGCTACATTTATGGGGCCATGAACTCCATACTTAGTTACTTAGGCCGAAAACTGCATCTTAGTATTTTAGTTTTTTTTTAATATAAAAACTTTAGTTTTGTCAAAAAAATTGCATGTGCAAGTTCGTCTGTTGGTTTAGTTAGGTACTCTACCAAATAAACATGCCACTCTAGCAAATATGTTTATCGCGTTTTGTAACAGTACGATAATTAAATATGTAAAAAACAAATATAGTCGGATAATGTTGAGTATTATTAAAATCATAGCCGTACAGTTATGGTTTGCAAAAATAAAAAAATAACATAAAAAGTAGACAAAACATCACTACATACACTTGTCTAGTTCGTATTGCGTTTGCTCACTCGCAAGTTGTCACCGCTTTTGCTGCATTCGCCGATAAGGGAAGGCTTCGTCCATACGTGGTATTATAATATCAATGTCGTAAGTACAAAAACCTACATTTTTACTCGCCAGACCTATTCAGCAATTGTCAATTTCACTTTTCATCTCGACTCTCAGATTTTAACTTGTTGCCGTCAGTTGCTAGGGATATAATGAAGCTTATTGTTCTAGATGTTCGAAGTTACTATACATTCAGATTTTAAAAACTAGTTAGTATTTCTCAATTCCATGAGTTGGATATTATTTACGGTTTTTTATTCTATTGAATTCCATATATTGGTTGAGGTTGTTATTAAAATAAACTTATTTTATTCAAATATGTATACAATCATTTGGACTAGACCTACTTATCGATTGAAAATATTGTGCTTTATCATCTTAATCAGTCTTATCATTATCATCAAGAGACCTCTTTTTCTTAGTAATATCCCAACTTTTAAGTGTAGGCATCCAGTTTAAACAATTCTTGTTCGAAATACTCCTATGTTACAACACGTTTAATTAATATTTTTGCAACTTGCATACGTAGTGAGTGTACTTTTTTAATTAAGTAGTCTTATGTCGCAAAGTTGGCGAAAAAGGAGTTTTTCACTTTATTAGTAGCATTTGTTAAAGTCTTTCCCCGAATATCATGTGATCTAGCAAGGGTAAGCTTAAACCCAACTGCGGGTGGGCCTCATAATATTACGACTTGGACATAATTTCTCTTTCGTCCAAATTTATCAATCGTTTGTTAACACCAGCCATTTTAAACTTATATTAGACTATTTTCCAGTGAGTTTCTCCCTATAGATTGTATGACTTAATGAATTATTATTTATATATGCTTTTTAGAGGATACCTTTCTATTGCATATTTTACAATGAAAAAGTTTTGAGGCTTAACGTCTATAAAATTGTAGGAAAATAAAAATTATAAACATACATATAAAATCAATAGTGTGATTTCTAACTAACACCTTAACAACCATTCTATAATTATAGTCTATAATACATTATATAACTCTGTACTATCTATCCCTGTAGAATATAACATCTCTCCCACGCAGATTTAATGCTTCTACTTTATTATCGAAAGTTGTAGTTAATTTTGTATGTTACAATAACAGCAAAAAATCTTCTACGTGACGGTCCATTTATAACATCTCCTTTTTCCTGAGTACAGTAATCAGTGTAATACAAATATGCTTTTAGTTCAGGATCTTTTTGTAAACATTCTGGAAATTTGTGATAGACGTATACAATGTAGTTAAGAACAAGGCCAATAATTTCCTTTTTTTTTTGGTTAATTGGATAACTCTTCTTTTGACATGTCTATCAAACATTTCTCACACACTTTTAAAGAAAACATGGTTCCTGGGTCTGGTTTAAGGACTGTTTATGATGCTTATGTGTTGTACGTATATATTTTAAGTCTCCTACCTACTTAAATTTAGTTTTCAACTCTAAGAACTAGCTAGAATTTTTTTCAAATATGTATAAAATTATTTGGACTATAGAGACTTTGGAATTGAAAATATCCTGTTTTATCAGCCCAGTTATTATCATGAAGAGGCCTCTCTTGCTTAGGAACGCCTCAACTTTTAAGTGTAGGCATGGTAAATTTATTAGCATTTCTATTTGCCTGTCTACCCACGTTAGAAAATTATTTTTCGAAATACGTTACAATATGTTCATTTAATATTTTTGCAACCTGCATATGTAGTGCTTGTATTGCTTTAATAGCATACTCCTATGCAGCAACATTAGTGTTTTTCGCTAGATTAGCAACATTAGTCAGATTCCCGGGTAGACAATGCAACAGTACGACTTTCACATTATGTCTCTTTCCTTCAAATGTATGTTAGCTCTAGCCGTTTAAGGTACATCGGCATTTACTAAAATTAAATATAAGTTTAGCTAAAAGTATTCTACATGTTACAGCAAGAACAATTACACACTTTCTATTCTATAGTTTAAAATAGTTTTAGTTGAATGCACACAAGACATCTCTCTGTGCAGTTAAGACTAAACCTGGGAGTTTTACTTTGAAAACTGAAACAGTAATGCTATGGATTCAATTGTAATATAGAACCATCCAATTACCTTTAGTGAAGTTGTTAACAGCTCTTAACTGCACATCCGAATTCGTTATTTCTAGAGGTTTATGTAGATAAAATACATTTTGCACAATTGCTACTAGGGCTACGAAGCTTGAACTTAACCAAGGTATACTTCTCTTCTCACGATTTCTAAACAAAATGAGCTTCTGCTTTGCAAGGTAAGGTTATCTAATCTGGGCGATTATAGGGCACAAAATACGACTGGTAAATTAAAAATTTTCCCATGTTGTACAGAAATTTTACTTTATATTAATAACGGTGTATAACTACTGTGTTGAACAGTTGCTACTTTTGATTTGCTTTCTTAGCGGGGTATGTTCTTTATAATACATCTCGGCTTTTTCCACTCTGAGGCAAGCTTTAAAGAATTCCTAACTTGTCTGAGCTACTGAATAGTTTATGAGGCTTAACTTGCCTGAGATACTGAATAGTTTAACGAGTCGTACACATCCACCCTAGATATAAAACCTTGTTTATACAAGAGCAGGTTAGAGCCTAGACTGTAGTTAAACACTTATATTCCTCGAAGCACTTAAAGTCGACAGTAACACCACTATTTACTGGAATGCTATTAAACCGAATTAACTTTTACTCCCTTCTATATTAAAATGTGCATGAACTTCAAAACTTCGATTTCAGTGAAGAGAACAAACACATTTCTCTATCCTAATTGCACTGTCTCGATTGCTATATTATTAGTGTCAGTAAGATTCCCTATTTTAATTTCGGATTGTTCACTAATATATTGTTTGATTACAGATGTATGTATCTCTATAAGACATAAAATCATCAGTATGATTTGAGTCCCAGTACATATAACAAGTTTGTACCTTTTGAGAGTTTAGCAGTTATAGTATTGCTATACATTTAAAACTTACAATCGATAGTATTTATTACATATGCAGCGGTTGTATCTCAATCTCACTTATACAATCATCCGATAATTGTAATTTATCAAGTTTACCGCAGTGTGATGCTTGAAGTGGCTTTGGGTTTTAAGGGGGGTTCACCCCCCTTAAATACGCCACTGATTCACACAAGTTAATTTGTATGACTATAAGTGTTTGTTCTCTAATAAGATGTTTTGAATTTTGAAAGCGTATGCAACAAATTTGGGAAAAGTATTCTGAATAATACTCAGTGACTATTAAATAATAAAACTTGTGAACTAACTAACTGGTCTCGAAAATATAAATTTAATTAATTTTGAAAAAAACATATATAATGCTAACGATGACATCGACACAATATGCAAAAGAACATTGCAAAAAAGCAATTGTACAAAATACTCCTCCCACATAACTTTCTTTACATATCCGAAGCCGAAGTTACTTTCAGCAATCAGCTAGAGATGGAACAAAAAGACTGATGGAATATACTGCCCGCATTGGACTCAAATGCCAGATGCATTTCTTTCTTGGACTGCAGTGTTTTAAGACTCTTAAACATATTTATATAAAAAATTACAGAAAACTGGCAATAAAACTTTAATCGGAATATAAAAATGGCACTTGCCTGGTGAATATTTTATCATTTTAAAATCAGAGCAATAAAATACGATTATAATTATCAACTGTCTGCTGTTATTATTGGCTACCTAGTTTTTTTAGGTAGTTTTTACTATAAAACCTTAACTTTCAATGAAACTTACAATTCAGCATCTTAAAATGTACAGAAAAAGCAGAAATTATTTTAATGATACATGAAAATAAAAATTTGGCAGTCATCTTGGATTTTAACGGCTTCCAGAACAATCTTAAAGTGGCTGCAATATACTTAAAAGAAAACTTAGAATGAACTAAATTATATGAAATTTCATGCTTTTATGCATAATTAAGTAAAAGATTTGGTTGCTATGCCGCTTCACTATAGTAGACTGTGACAACGAATAATTTGTCCTGCACAACATTGATATATATATATATATATATATATATATATATATATATATATATATATATATATATATATATATATATATATATATATATATATATATATATATATATTTGTGACCAAAAAATGCCTGATCCTGATAATAAATATTACAATTATATTATATATTTTTAAGATGATTCTACATATTGAAATGTTTTATTCAAATGGAAAACTTCTCACGTAATTCCCATGAATTTTGAAAAATAAATCTGAAAAGTTACTTCTTGGTTACTAATAAGTATACCAAATTTTAGGTCTTTGTATCTGATAGGTCTACAAAAAACTCCAGTCTGAAAATTGAATCATCTGTAGTTTTTGTCCGAACCAGCAAAAGTACATTTTTTATTTTTTAAAAGGTATGTTATTTTTATTTTCTTCAAAAAACACTAAAAAATATTTTTTAAATAAAAAAATTTATTTAACTACTTAATTTTTAAAAAATTAACTTTTAACGAAATAAGTTTTTTTTATGTTTTTTAATGTTTATTTTTACAATTAAATGCAGAGAAAAATGCGGTTATACTACAAAGGAAATCCAAAAAGTTACAAAAACAAAACTTCTATATAAAATAAAATTTATATTACTTAAGAATAAAATATGGGAATTTAAAATTACTTTTCTTTTGTTAAAAAATATAGTTATCCTATTTGACTGTTGTTTTGTATAATCACTTGTTTCTATACATTAAATTATAAAAAATTAAATTTAAGACATTAAGAACCAAATTTCATGACTTTGTTTTTAATATTTGTATTTTTTTTTACTTAAAAAGTTAAGTAGAATCTTTCATTTAATAAATAATATTTAGTGACATTTTGAAGAGAATTAAAGACCCTTCATTTAAAAAAATAAAACATTCAGTTTGCAACGAACGAACCACATACGATTCAATTTTCAAAATCTGTTTTGTATTGGTGGTTGGAATCCACAATATTAAATTTATATGAGAATGGGGCAGCATAAGTTCTTGAGGTACAAAATTTTTTAAATAAAAAATCATAGCTAACAATATTTAAATATTATAACGCAATTTAATGTTTTATCTTGGCAGAGAAACCAGAACTGATATTGCCGATTTGATATATATTTTTAAAATAATGTAGGGTGTAGGATTCGCTCACAGATCCACCCGCGGGTTCAATTTAATTAACTTAATAGAGCTTTAAGGCGACACAAAATTTGCAATAAAAAGTAAGTACTAAGTAAATTTATTAATTAAATGATAGCAGTCCCTGAAAACAAATTTGTAAAAATTCGGCTTCGAATTGAAAATTTTATCAAAACCTATAGTAACGTCTTATATACTCTAGAATTTGGAGCTCTCTGTATCTATACTACTTTAATCAGTGTAAACGAGAAATATAAATACTAAGTGAAGTTATTAAAAAAAAAATATTTTCTTTAGAGCAGAACGGAAGCAAGAATCATAAATTTATTGCATTCTTTTTACTTCGAACATAGCCCGAGTAATATCTTTCAAGGATTTCCTTATTAACAATCAATTTTACTATAACTAAACCATTAACATGTCTAGTGTTTAATTAATACTAATAATAATTAATTTACTCACATTCTTTCATAAAATATTAGTAATATCATTTTTTTTAAGTTACAGTAAGTCGGTCATATCCTTAAGTAGAACAGTAATGATAATAGCATATATTGTTTTCTTATATATATATATATATATATATATATATATATATATATATATATATATATATACTTATATATTACTACTAGACTTATATTTATTTTTGGAAACCTTATTTTCTTGTCCCAACAATTTTTCATATTAAGTCAACGTTTCGCTCATTGTGTTGAACTTTCTCAAACCTTATTTTGGTTTGCTTGATCTCTAAAATTAGTTTTTTTTCTTCAATAAAAAAAAACAGGAAAAATATATATAAAGACGCAAACATTATATACATACTAGAAACATTAAGAAGTTAAAGAACTTAGAACTGTCATATTAATAATATTACATATGCTACGTTTGGTAAAATAAAATGTTTACTTTTGACAAAACACACAAATTTAAAACAATTCTAGCAATTTAATACTTAATTTTATAGCACGCACCTTGGATAAGCAATTTACATGTTGTGTTGTTGATCGAGTGTTTCGGTTATTTTTTTTTGGGAATAAAAACGGTAGAATTTATCTTATGCTTAGCTAGCTGTGAAACAAATAATATTTTTATAGATATACTGCCTCTGTATATCTATAAAAATATTCATCAGTAGAAAAGGGCAAGGTAGAACAAAATTCATCTACCTCTTAAACTAGTCCTGTAAGATTGAAAAATAAGGAAAAACATTTTCTTTTGTAAAAAATCCGAAAAGTGGAGGAAGTTAAAAAATGTTAAATTTTTAAAGCTGAATGGCCAAATAATACAAATTTGTTTTTTACTTCCCTCGTAAAATGGAAGTATTGTAACCCTGAAAAAATCATTCGGATCTTCACGTTTCAGGGTCCCTGGATGACGAAAATCATGTTTTCTCAATTTCGTCGATCAGTCTGTCTGTCTGTTCGCGGAGTAGCTAAAAAACTACTTACCCCATTGACTTCAAATTTCGACCAAAAACCGAGAGTCATATGGGGATAATCTGGTAATATTTTAAATTATTATGAAAAACTGCTAATCCAAATTTTGCATAAACATCAAGTATTATGTTGGAATCAACTGGTAAAGTTTTGGTACGAATCCATGATGGGGTAACAAAATCGCGGTATAATAAAATATTTAAAAATTCAGCCTGAAAAAACTACTTAATGGATTGAATTCAAATTGTGGTATAGGGCTCAACTAGTAAAACTGTGTTACTAATTCAAGATGGCGAAACAAAATTTCGCGACATAGCTTAAATACTAAATACCCGATTGAATTTTGACCAAAAATTGAGGATCATATCGGGATGACCTGGTAATATTTTGGTAAAAATCCATTATGGCGGAACAAAGTTAAAAACATTTGTGGTGTATTATTTGGGAATAAGATCCAGTAAAAACAAGATTTTTTTAATCTGTCAAAGTTTCGCAACTTAACTTTTACATTCTCAGAACACATATATAGATGGTATATCCTGCATGAAACCCATATTATCGTCACACAGTCTTTACCGACTCCGTTGGTCCGCTGACATTTCCTAGATATTAAGTTTCTAAATGGTTTTCGTCCCTTTGTTGTTATGTTAGAGTGGTGTATTATTTGGGATTAGGATCCAATAAAAAAAAGCGAGTCTTTTTAAATAGTCAACGTTTCGCAACTTTATTGTTGCATCCTCAGGACTCGTATATAGATTCTATGACCTGCAGAAACCCCATATTATCAGTCTTTACTTACTCCGTTGGTCCGCAGATATTTCATAGATATTAACTTTCTATTGTTTTCGTTATCGATCCTCTTGTTGTTATGTAAGAGTGGTGTATTATTTGAGGTTAGAATCCAATAAAGGAATAAAAGACTTTTAAATTTTCGACGTTTTGCATCTTTATTGTTGCATCCTCAGGACACATATGTAGATTTCGTATTGTGCATGAAACCCATATGATCAGTCTTTACCTACTATGTTGGTCCGCAAATATTTTCCAGATATTAAGTTCCTAAATGGTTTTGGTTATCGATCCTCTTGTTTTTATGTGAGAGTGGGGTATTATTTGGGGTTAGAATCCAATAGAAAAAAACTAAAAGTCCTTTTCTAAATTGTCGACATTTGGAAACCTTATTGTTGCATTTTCAGGACAGAGATATAGATTTTATATCCTGCATGAAACCCATATAATCAGTCTTTACCTACTCCGTTGGTTCGCAGATATGTTCCAGATATTAAGTTTCTAAATGGTTTTCGTTAACGACCTTATTGTCAGAGTGGTGCAACATCTGCTGACTAACGGAGTAGGTAAAGACTGATAATATGGGTTTCATGCAGGATGTAAAAATATGTGTCCTGAGAATGCAACAATAAGTTGTGAAACGTCGACAATTTAAAAAAGGGTTTTTGGTTTTGTTTATTGGATATATAATACACCACTCTAACATAACAACAAAAGGATCGTTAACGAAAACCAGTTAGAAATTTAATATCTGTGAAATATCTGCGGTTCAGCGGAGTAGGTAAAGACTGATAATATGGGTTTCAATTTAAGATAGCGAAACAAAATGACGACCAAATATAATTTTTAAAAAATTAGCATAAAAAAATCTTGTTCAATTGACTTTAAATTTTGCAGAAAAATTAGATGTGAAAATGAGATAAACTGGTACGAATTCAACATGACGTAGCAAAATGGCGGTATATGTCAATGTAAAGACTACTTTTATTTTAAATGATGCCCAAAAGTCAAGTGTGGTATTATAGGTAGAAAGAAAATGGTAAAATATTGGTAGGAATTCAATACGATGGATCAAAATGGCGCCCAATAAAAATGAAAAAACAGTATATGCAACACATGTATACTGTGACAATGTACTGAACTAAAAATGAGTATTCCTAGCAAATGCAAAAAATCATAATGAGGGAATTTCCGGGTAAAGGAAATTTACCGATTTTTTTTTACTTGGTGTGCTTATAGTATTTAGTACTCATTTTAAAGATAATTAAAATATCTTTATTTAGCAATATAATCACAGGGAATTACTATGTAAGTGATAGTTAAATTGTAACAAAAATATTCCTTTATTTTAACATAGAACCAAACACCTTATTTACTTCGTATAGATAATCCATCAGGCCGTTTCACAAATTCTTCCCATAAATCGTTCGCCCTTTAATTACAAAATTAGTTGGTGGCATGCAGCAAGTTTTGACGTGGTACTGCCAGCTAGTAATGCATTTCAGATTTATTTAGGGATATTTTAATGAATATTTGAAATATTGCTAGAAATTAAAACTCGCCACAAAATTATGTTTAAAAAAAAACAAAGCCGGTGGGTAATTATTTTGAAGCGTAACGATACATTTTAAACGTGTTATAAAGTGAAACATAAAAAACTAGTATTTGTTTCAAGAGAAGATCGCTTTGTGGATAGTCTCATTTTCACCCTCAATAATAAAAAAAAATGAGGGAAAGGCCACGGTCCAGAATATACCATCTTCTTGGACAGTTTACCTTTAAGGTAGTACAGCTTTCTTTCGAGTCGGTCAATCACAAACTTCCCGTTTATTATCATTATATTATTATATCTTTATCATCATTCTTAATAACCACAATAACTATTATCATAGTAGTATAAAAATCACAAGTGACTTGGAAAATTACATTTGAAAAATGTCATGTCACCAATGTAACAGAAGCTGTGCTAACAGCGCGCCAGTTTGGCATCTATACAGTTTACATTTGCCTTTTATTTATAATACAATAACTGCCTGATATAAGAATGTAAGATCAGCAACACTTGGCCTTGTCTACGTATCCATTTCAACAGTATATTTTGGGCTTGTTGTGTTAATATCTATTTATTTATTTTGAACACAAAAAAACACGAGCGATTACATACAGGGATCCAACAAGTAACAATTAAGATGCACTTCTATATTATTTTACATTGAGATCTTCAAAGAAGGTAAACCAAAATGAAAAAAATCTGTTTTCAAAAAGTACCTACTAAGAGTACATAAGGGTATTAACATTAAATAAACCGTGACTTAAACGTTTAAAACGGATATTTTAATAATACTTTTCAGTTAGGAAATAATACAAGGATTATTAAATAAAAACATTTTTTCTTAAATTCTTAGAAATTAAGAAAGTTGACATTGGATTATTATGGCGATTTCAGTTTTGAAACAGGTATTTTAGCTTAGACCTGCTTTAAAAAATTAAAAAATCATTGAGCTAAATTATTTGTTTTAATAACTGGTGTCACATACCTTAATTTTAAAAAGTCCTATAAAAATACCGTTCAGAAACGACAAAAATAAGCATGTTTACATTTAAAAAAAAAACAATTGATTTATGTTAAAAAGTTAGTGGTTTACCTTAAAAAATATTCCCTACGACCCGGAAAATATTTTTAACAAATCTAGAAATTGGTTTTACCTATTTTGGGACTTTTTTCGTAGAGAGTTCTTTCGTTTATCAAAAAGAGTAAGGCATTATTACCCTACTAAAACATTCGACACGCGGGTGTTATATTGCCCGTCTCATTGTTCAAAATTCCGTATTCGTCGTCGGCGTCGTACAACACCGACTCTACTAGATAGCTTGGAAGCGGGCATCGACGAGTCATCATAAGTAGTTATTCCCGCAATGAACAGCTGGAGTTGTGACGTCATCAGTGAGTTAGTTTTTGTTACATGTAAGTATACGAATAACTACAAGTGTATATTGTCGATTTCTAATAAATAAAGTTTTTGATTTTTACTTACATAACCATAATAGATAAATGTGTATTTTGGCTATGATTCCTTTTTTTACCTTTTAGATTATTATGGCGACGAAATCAGTTATCAGGTTCTCAACAATAATTAATTAACTTCCTATAATCAAAGGGCATGCTCTGGCAAGTATAAGAGAGATCGTGTTTAGAAGATTGAGGTAAGCGCTATTTATACATTTTAGGCACATATTAATATTGTAAAAAATATTTAATGTGTTAAAACAGTATTTAATTTTAAAAACATTATTAATGATTTTAATATACTTTGTCAATACTATATTTTTGAATTTGTTTTCCGTGACAGATGGGGTAAAAACCATAGATGATTGTTTGGCAGAAAACGGCACCCAGAAGAAAACATTTCTGAAATATGCCAGAAAAGAGTAGGCATTTGCCAAATGAAACCTCGTTAGTCGCAAGGTAGAACCGTTTGACTTCCAGGAATTTTGGTTCTGTCCTGTATGATAAATAAAAGATTCCCACCTTCATTATATAAACAACTTACAGGAAATTTTACTAGGAGTACAAAAGGTCATCGCCTAATGTTACTTTAAACTGGCTATTACCAGTCGTTATTCCTCTGTTGCAACTTTGAAGTAAGAATTACAGTGATTATTTACTACAAGTAAACTATTACCTCTCGTACTTGAGGTTCCGAAGATAGGGGGCGCTGGTACGAGATGCAGTCTACACTCACTTTATAAGGACAGAGTAGAGTAGCGACAATAGGGTAACCAATTTTTGGTTGGTTCGGCCATATTGCTGCTAAAATCGTTTTGTTTACTTTTTGCCTACATGGGTTTCTTATGAGGTTTATTATTTGGGTGTATTTTTCTATTAGTTTTTTGTGATTATTGAAGTGAATATTGATTTAAACAATAAGTTCGGAACCATTGGCCAAATGGAGAAATGTGTTTGTAATTACAGTGTTTGTGACGAATTTGTAAACGACTATGACCGTAAATGTCTTAAGTTTAAGTTTATTCCAA
This sequence comes from Kuschelorhynchus macadamiae, assembly GCA_030620095.1. Taxonomy (NCBI): domain Eukaryota; kingdom Metazoa; phylum Arthropoda; class Insecta; order Coleoptera; family Curculionidae; genus Kuschelorhynchus; species Kuschelorhynchus macadamiae. The sequence goes on along the minus strand of JAUTXW010005299.1, from coordinate 484,238 downwards.
AAAAAATTATTAAATATTGCACATTATTATATTTTGGTTTTATTTTCCTGTACACGACAATATTGCTTCATGTCTTAGTGTATGTTTTACTTCATTCAGCACCTAAATTTGAGGTAGAAGCTCTCTAAGATTAGCATAAAAGAAACTTTATTTTGTAGGCCTTCTTCAGTACATATTACATTACTAAATTCACTTGACAGACAACTCTCATTAATCGCTTACACAAAGATTGTTATTTGTTAAAAATCAAAATGAAAAAGTAAGTTTGCACTAGATATTTCTAAAGTCCGTTTTACATGCTGCAATTCTTCTTTGCAATATGCAATAGTCTTGAACAAAGGCATGCGCAGTTTGACAAAAGGTACAAATGTCTTGCCACTGCGCATGCTTTTCTTCAAGACTATTGCAACTTGCAAGAAAGAATTGCAACATGTAAAACGGCCTTAATTGATTATTAAAGTAAAACAATAACATAACCCTACATTTACAACAGACGCTGACAGAGGTTGTCAATGTAAAGGAGAGAATTTTAAATTTCGAATTTTTTTCTAGGGCATATTACTCTTGTAGACTGAAATTAATAATACTTTCATGAATTAACCTTTTAGCTGATCCAGTTTTCTTAAATTAATGTGCCAAAGTATATTAATTTAGTTATATTTGAGAAAAACTAACGATAATATATGTGGGCCCATTTAAACCTTTAGAAAAAAAAGTAGCTTTCGTCATTCATCTTCATTCTATTAAAAATTAAAAATATCACAACCTGGTTATGTCATACCTAAACAGAACCTAAAGCCGTATTTTAAGGAAACGAAAAATAAATCCAAATAAAGGGTTATGGTTATGATAGAATTATAGAAATGACTCAAGTACCATAACCGACGGCGGAATGTTCGGAAATCGTAACCGCTTGGTAATAATATATAATATCGGATTAATGTGAACTTTGTAGGTAACTAGTGGACTTGGGTATAAGTGACAGTTGTGTATTTAAAGAATCCAAAACTATATAGCGTATGGGGGTAGTCGTAGACACTTGATGTTAAGTAATTTTCTCAGTAAAGAAATGCAGCTAACTTCAAAGTAAAAGTCCAATAGAACGCCATTGTTTATTTTCTCTCCCCTATAAATATTTAGCTATGACGTTTATTTTTGTGAGTATAAAGATTAAAAATGCATACAAATTAAACATCACGTTAAAGAAAGAATCACCCTTTATAATAATATATATAATGATAATTACTATTTAAACCGAAGTTCAAAATAACATTTTTGAGACTTAATTGACCAATATATTTCACCAAAATCTATAGAAAATTAAGGAATTTTAAAGGCGCCTAATTTTTTAGGACTATCATCAGCATATTCACCAGAGAAATTACCTACGTTTTAATTTTAGGTCTTTAGCATAGCTAGAAAACTAAGTGAAACGCATGTATTCTGGCTAAAGAACCAATAACGTATCTTATACGCCCTTCTACATATTCCCAATTTGAGTGTTTGTAGTCGCCGTAACTGTTTTGTTTGTATTAAAAAGAACCATACATATTTTTAAAATGGATTAAATAAAGAGAGAGATAAGGAAGTAACAAATAGGGTGAATTATTACTATTCGGCTACTTAAATAGAACTACACAATTCCGTACTATCTACTTAATAGTCAAAGTTACAGTTACATGTTATTCACGAAATAGTTACCCTAAAATTGTTCGCCATTTTGATGATGACTACCGAAAATACTTGTGGTAACAATGACGTACTCATGATTAAATGTGCTAGTTGGGTACTGCCTATGACAATATCTGAGTATTGTCACTGGTTATTTCCGATCTGACATTTGCAGACTAATGAATATTTATTTGCTGCCTATAGCTTTTTTAAAATTAATTTCAGTAAGAAACATTTTAGATGGCATAAAGACCATGCAATGGGGACAAGAACACAAAACTAATAAGAATATTTTAAAACAAAAACCGAACTGCTACCGTTACTCCCACAGCAATGTGGCTTGATAAGCGTGGATATAATATATATTGATGGCCTAATGAAGAGGATTATACATATATATATATATATATATATATATATATATATATATATATATATATATTTATTTAAGTAGATACATATCATTTTTAAGTGGGAATAAAAAACTGTAAAATATGTTTTTTGTCATAGTCGTCAACCTTTCTCTTGTTTTTAATTATAAAAAAGTACTTTTAGTCATTTATTTAAATATAATATAGGCTGTGCTAAATCCGTGTTCTCAGAGGTAGTAAATTCAACCCCTGCCCGCCAGTTTATGTAAGCGACAAAAGTAATTTTATAAATCAGCATTAGGAAAATTTAGTTATACAGAATAACTCTCTATAGAAGTCTAATAGTATATTACATAAGTGTTGAAAGTGAAAGTTTTCAAACGAGGTAGGTCATAGGAAAACGAATTTACAGATAGCAGTTAACTACAAAAATTAACTACTAGTGATGACTCATCGCAAGCTGTCAACGGCCGTTTCAAGACTTTCTAGTAGAGACGGTGTTGCATCGTAGTATCAAACTGCACTTTTTACCTTTCAGTAGTTATATCTCGGAGACGGTTTTCAATAAATTTTCGAAATTTGCTACGTTTTTAGAACAAACTTGTTCGATTTATAAATTTGAGTTTGCAGTTCCTGTTGAAGCTGATGTTGCTGTTCTGAACTTACATACGTACATAAAGGGTTTTGAGCTATATAGGTGTTCTAACTAATTATTTGGGATGTTTACCTATTCCAATATATTTGTTATACGTGTTGGTAAACTACTTCGGCCCGGAGGAGTTTTTTAATGTTTACATCTCCATATAACGCATTATTAATACATTATGTGGGATATACCGGGGAAGTATTGTAATTATATATATATATATATATATATATATATATATATATATATATATATATATATATATATGTCTAGCTGTTCCCGTATATTTGTCATACGGGATATACAATTATTTCGGTCCGGAGTGTTTTTTATTTTTACAAACTTGTGTGGATTCCAATATATAGGTAGAAATTAATTAATTAATCTTTAGGGCTAATTGAGTGTGTGATAATAGGTTTCACATAGGGAGTGTAGTATTTTTCGATACAAATTTCATTTCGCAGATAAGAAATACAACTTTTATTATCCTATATGACAGTACCTGTTAAAAAAGATGTTTTTTCCCAGTAACTGCCTAAAATTTTTAAATAGGATTTTCACTGTTTCATGTAACTTTTAAAGGCATAATTTGCTTGAAAAACTATTTTGACATGTCTTTTTTTGTGATTTCTAAATTACCTAAATTTTTTAAATCCGATTTTGATAGTTTCATGTAACTTTTAGAGGCGTAATTTATGAAAAAAATATTCTGACAGCTATTAAAAAAATTGTTTTTCGCCATAATTTTTAAACTACTTAAAATCCTTAAATACAGCTTTCGCAGTTCCACCTAACTTTTAGAAGCGTAATTTATTAAAAAAAAATATTTTAAAGTATGTCAAAAAAATGGTCTTTTCCCTTATATTTCAAACTACTTTAAACTTTTAAACAGCTATTTTTTTGAGATTTCCACAGTTAGATTTAACTTAACTTACGTAAAATGGAGTAATAGGTAAAGACTGTTCTTTAAATCATAGTCGTTAGGTTATGGTCTACATGTAGCTTGTCATAAACTCTCGCTCGACGAAAAGTTATTATGCGCGTGTCTGAGTTCAAAAAGTCTGTTCGGCGTGTCAGAATGTACGTACTTCTGTTACAGTTTTACTTTTCGGTCACTATATTTTGTAGACGCTTTCAGAAAAACTTTTGAAGCCTAGTTCGTTTTTAGAGCACTTGAGCTTTCTGCTACCATGGTGGCAATTTATCATTTTTGGTTTTTTGCTTAGTAATAAAAACATGTTTTTTTTTTAGTTTTTACAATTCCGCATGATACACGATAACCGATAAAATAGTAAAAATTTCGATTCGAAACTTTTAAGCAACGGTCATTTTTATGGTCTCACGAAGCGTATAGAAGTTTTTTTGGTCAAAAACAAGGGCCAAACGGTTCAAGTTTTCTACAAAAACAAAAAAGATTCTAACGAAGCATAGATAAGAGAAAAAATTCTTGTAGGATGATATTTTCAAAAAAGTGTGAGCAAATTACATTTATTGCCGCTTCTTCAAAAAATATACAACTTTATAATTTACTATTTGCTTTCACGAGGTACAAAAATGTCAGAAATTCAAACCTGAAATAAATTTGATGAAAAGCAAAAAACTGAAAAAAATCCAATTTTTATAGACGAAATAGGCACGTTGCCGCTCGGTAAAGGTACCTTGGGAAAAATGTTTCTATAAGGTCGATTGTAGAGGATAGAGCATGTCTTCTGGTAAAAATATGTGTTTGTAGAGCTGATAAGTAGCGTCCGACATGTGCACATTTTTAGAAACTCCGTTAAAACACGATTCAAGTCTCGACGGCTAATTTTTTGAGATGGGACTTTTCATCTTCATAGAGACGCCTTGTTTCGTACGAATTTCTATTTCCATACATAAAATGAATGTCTGCCAATTCCTCATAATAAGTACTTAGTTTTTGGACTTATTAAAAATGAACTAAAACACCACAAATTCAAATCGCTAGGCACTTTTTGTAATTCCCTTTTGTTTTAGTTTGAAAAGAAATGTATAACGTTTTCAAAAAATGCAAGTATATATATATATATATATATATAATATATCTGAATATAGAATCTTCTAATTTTCAGCGGAAAAGATAAATCTCAATACTATACTATAATAAGAACTAGATCTTAAATTGTACTATGTATCAATTTGCGATGTTTTATTCACCTTTTTGCATTAAACGGAAAAACCATTATTGTCATATATCTATTATACCTTTAGTGAGAGGATTTTTGCTGGTTCCAAATTTGTCAATTTCGAGAAGTAGGAATAACAGATTTGCAGATATTGACTATCATCAGGTAATTTTCACCTATGCAGTGTATAGTAGGGACGCAGTTAAATTGGCGTACGATGCCCTTTCTTGCTGATTATAAATATACCAAGTTTGATACTTTTATCTTCAAAAACACCCGAGAAATTTGAGAAAAACAATGTCATAAAAAGCAGTACGTTAGCGAGAGACGAAAAACGTTCTACATGTGCATTCGATGGGAACACATTGCTCTTATGGCAAGGTTATTCTCAAATATCTCGGCTGTTCTTAAAGATAAGGGTACCAAATCTGCTATCTTTAAAACCAGCAAGAAGAGACTCATTTTATGAATATATAATAAACAGGGAGTCTCCTTTAAAAAAATACAACTTATAGTGATATCATTTGAAATTGATGGACTTTTCCGAAAACTAGAAAAAACTTTTTATGTAATTTGGTTTTTGGCTCATTTCGATAAGTTAAAAAGTAAAAAAGTTATTATGGTTTTAAATGCTATCAAGATAGACTGATCGCACTGTACGATTCTTGGATAAAATATAAGATTATCGTAAGGAGATTTTCGGTATATTGCGTGAAACAGATCTGTTGACAGTGTTAACAAGTTCAATCAGGAAATCGCGAGCCACCGCATACTGGCAACATTAGCGCTGTTATATGTTGAACTCCGCAGAAATCTCTTGATGGGCCCGAGTCTACTATATCTACTAAAGACCGCCAAAGGTGGGATCTATATGTATAGGGGTTTTAGTTGTTCTAGCGCAATAAATTTTTTAAATGTCGCTGTAGCTAGTCAGCTGTTAATGTTTGCTTACAGTGGACCGGTAAATTGAAGATAACGACTTTGATATGTCTTTTACCTTTAATTTTTATCGTATTTTTGTATTGCTGCTTTAATGGTGTGTCTCCGCTCTGTCGTGCAAACGGGGCGTAACCTGGTAGCAATCAACCCATGTAAGAAAATATCCATAACACGGTTTCTCAAAAACGCATTGCTACATTTAGTGCCGGATGATCCATTAAGGCATAGAAAGCACTGGTCTAGAGGCCCTTTCGATTTAGGCGAAATCAGATGAAATTATTAAATGGATAAATTAACGACTTGCTTTTTTTGCTATTTGAAATATTTTGCTCTGAATCTATTTTTCTCTTCCGACGCAACTATCAATGTTTACCACTCCTACCAGAGATGGTTCCTGGTGGTAGGAGCCTTCAAACCAAGGGTGTACCTGTAGCCTCTTAGTGCTTAATCCGCCACAGTCTACTTTATAATAGAAATTGTCTTACAGATTTGTTTTACGATATAAAGCATGCCAAATCAAAGCTGAAACACTAAAAACAATTAACTACAAAAAAATTATTATGGCTACGCGAACATCTTAACCGCAGTTCTACTGTTTGTCTGCAAGTTCAGCATAGTCAAAGTCGCACAAAACTAATTCGACGCCCTCGTGCAAATATTTATGTGAGCCTTTATTACACGTTCATGAAATTCGAAGGGCAAATAAAATGGTCCTTGCTTGTTGTGAATGTTTATTTTATACTTATTTGTTAGTTTAGATATTTAATAAAGGCGCCTTTAGGGGGTCTCTAGGCGCCTTTGGGATCTTGCCCCGCCCGCCGTGCCGACTTTGCACATATGGATGGTACGGTAGTATATTAATCACTAGACCGTTTTAATATACAATCAACAATCAACCATAATAAATGCGAAGTTAAAGGTAGATCTCTCTATACAATTCACCGATAGAAGTTAACGACTTGCTGACCACAACGTTTAATTGTTTTGAATACGTTATAAAATTCGTTATTATACATACGTTCATGGGCACCAAAAAGAGGGGAAAGTGCTTGCCCCCCACTGGAAAATGCAAATATTTTATATTACATATATATTATGGTAAAAAATTGATCTTTCCCCCCTGGATAAAATCGAATCCTCTTCCGGTCGCTTTTGTGGATTATGGAAAATGAACTTTTTTTTATCATCAAATATTGTTGCCCCCTTTCGAAATAGTTCTGCGGGCGCCTATAAATGCGTCTATAATTTTTTTTAATAGTACTTTACTGAGTCGAACTTATAAAAATGAATTGATAACTTTATAAACATTCGTTTATTTTTAATAGTGTAAATTATCGGTCTAATTTTACATTCGATATTTATCTTAATAGATATTATTTCAGGATTTAGAAATGTAGGTCAATTTAAGGGGCTACTGCACGTAATAATACGGATCATTTGCAAGCCTTCCGTAGCATCAATATTATGTTGAAACTATAAAAGATAATTTAATGCTTCAATGTGATAGGGATTAATAGGGAAATATATATATATATATATATATATATATATATATATATATATATATATATATATATATATATATATATATATATATATATATATATATATATATATATATATATATATATATATATATATATATATATATATATATATATATATATATATATATATATATATATATATATATATATATATATATATATATATATAACATTCATATTTTTATGATGATTTTTTATCAAAGAACTGAATTGATAAAATTTAAAAAAAAATGGAGTTCATAATAGTGCTATTATAAACTGTATTTTTTATTTTTTCAAGTTGAAACAGTTCTGCTAGTTACATAAAGTGAGATTTTTGATTGTTTTAACATTTTACGTTGCTACCAAATACCAACCTAGAATTTTTTTTCGGTACATTTTTGTGAAGTATTTTTATAAATTATGAAAATAGAAAAAACTGTATAAAACACTTGTTTTATAACACGGTTTAACAAATTGATATCACATACGCGTCACGCATGGCGGACTTAACTTAATATCCTGCATTCGCCCCATTGTTCAGTAGGATGTGGATCGTACATTAGAAGAAATACATAATATGTTATGTGTGTCTATCTACTCAATAATTTGTTTAATAATGTGAATGAAATGCTTAAAAACTGGCTTTGCTAAATAAAACACTTCAGCTCGTTGTCTTTAGTTTTTAACGATAGCGAAATGACATACTTTTTCGATATGTGGTCGAACCCATGAGAAAATAACCATCCAGCTATTTTCGACGGTTAAAACCTCATAAATATAGAAAACATGTCCCTCTTTTTGCTTTCCTATTTCAATACGATTATCCGTATATTTCATTGTCAAATTGGTATCCTAATTTTTTATTAGTAATTTGGTAATGGATTCTTTATTTATGTTCAGGAATAAATAGCCGTTTTAAGGCACATGTATAAATAAGGGCCTCTAGGACCACCATGTTAAACGAAAAACTAAAACTAACTGCAGTGGAAGAATTGCTATTTTTTTGGCTTCCACTATTAGATTTTATTTTTCTTCAACGACATTTAGCTTTAATGTCTTGTGAACGTCCTAATAATTTTATAAGTACTATGAGAGTACAATATTCTGGTCACTCATGACTGTTATTAAACTAGATAAACGCGCCATATTTTTTAGTGATTTTAGAGGAAAAGTTAAACATTGGGGGTTTGTCATATTTTTAGTATAATTTAGTGCTTAGCTAATAGAAGAACTACCACTGTTCGCTTTTTTACTTCCCTCGTAAAAAAGAAGTATTGTAATCACTCACTTTTTTTAGATATTCACGTTTCAGGGTCCCTAGATAACGAAAAACATGTTTTCTCAATTCCGTCGGTCTGTCTGTCTGTCTGTCTGTCCCTCTGTCTGTCTGTATGTTCGCGGCGTAGCTAAAAAACTACTTATCCGATTGACTTCAAATTTTGGTCAAAATTACTGTTCATATGGGGATGACGTGATAACATTTTGGTAAAAATCTAATATGGCGAAACAAAATGGCGGCCTAGTGAAATGGTAAACAAATTATTATTAAAAAATTACTCATCCAATGTATATGTATATATATGATGGAACAAAATATCTCCTAATAAAAATGAAGAGACAGTATATGTAACATAACATTGAGCAAGCATAAGCAGCTATCAATTTTCTTATTTTCCCTTGAAAACTGGTCTGGTGGTAATATATATATATATATATATATATATATATATATATATATATATATATATATATATATATATATCTGCATGAAACCCATATTATCAGTCTTTACCTACTGTGTTCATCCGCAGATATTTCGCAGATTTTAGGTTTCTAAATAGTTCTTGTTAACGATTCTCTTGTTTTTATTTTAAATTATTATTAAAAAATTACTCATCCAATGTATATATATATATATATATATATATATATATATATATATATATATATATATATATATATATATAGTATATCCTGCATGAAACCCATATTATCAGTCTTTACCTACTGTGTTCATCCGCAGATATTTCGCAGATTTTAGGTTTCTAAATAGTTCTTGTGAACGATTCTATTGTTTTTATGTTAGAGTGGTTAGGATTCAGTAAAAAAAAACAAACATTTTTTTTTATTTTCGACGTTTCGCAACTTTATTGTTGCATCCTCAGGACACATATAAATTTTATATCCTGCATGATACCCATATTATCAGTAAAAAAACAATTGTTTCTTTATATTGTCGATGTTTGGCAACTTTATTGTTGCATCCTTAGGAGACATAAAATGTTTTATCCTGCAAGATACCCATATTATCAGTCTTTACCTACTCCGTTGGTTCGCACATATTACATTTCTAAATGGTTTTCGTTAACGATCTTCTTGTTGTTATGTTAGAGTGGTGTATTATTTGGAGTTAGGAAATATCTGCGGACCAGTGAAGTAGGTAAAAACTAATATGGGTTTCATGCAGGATGTAAAATCTGTGACCTGACGATGTAGCAGTAAATTGGCGAAACCAGACCTTTGTTTTTTTTACTGCATCCTAACCCTAAATAATACACAACTCTAACATAACAACAAGAGGATCGTTAATGAAAACCATTCAGAAACTTAATATCTGGGATATCTGCGGACCAAAGGAGTAGGTAAAGACTGATAATATGGGTTTTAATTTAAGATGGCAAACAAAATGACGGCCAAATAATTTTTTTTAAACGCAATCTTGTTCAATTGATTTCAAATTTTGCTTAAAAATTAAACGTGAATATGGGATATTTACTGAATTTATTTTAAATTATGCCCAAAAATCAAGTGTGGCATACCTATGCCATATATATATATATATATATATATATATATATATATATATATATATATATATATATATATATATATATATATATATATATATATATATATATATATATATATATATATATATATATAGGAAATAGTAAACATATTGGTAAGAATCCAATATGATGGAACAAAATATCTCCTAATAAAAATGAAGAGACAGTATATGTAACATAACATTGAGCAAGCATAAGCAGCTATGAATTTTCCCATTTTCCCCTTGAAAACTGGTCTGGTGGTAAAATAGAAATAATAATAAGTGCACAACATTAAGTTTTACTCTTAAATAGTTCTGTGATTTATTTCCATATATTTTCCAAATTAAACGAAAACTTAATTAATATACACCGTCTGAATTTTCTAAGACAAAAACTCAAAACCGAAAATTTCACGCAATATTTAAATTTCTACGCGAAGTACAAACTTTTATTCCATCTTTGTGTGGCAGGCCCAGTGAAGCAGCTTTGGAAGGTTAGGGTTAAACTCCCCCCCCCCAAAGGAGCCAAAACACAACAAAAATTATGAGCTCAAACCCTCCCAGAACAAAATCCTAAGGTTTATAGTAATGCAACCATTGAAAAAAAAATAGTTTTTAGAAAGTCACTCAGAAAACTCCTCGCTGCGCCACTGGCCAGACCGTTCCAACCTTCTGGAAAGATAACATGGTCATATTGTAAACAATTAAGTCATTTCCAATCTTAAACTTTAAAAAGTTTTTTTTTAAATACATTATATCGTGAAATCTATGATTATACTGAAACATATATTGTTTCGGTATAGAAAAGAAAACTCGATTTTGGACGAGAATCCTATTAACGACAAATGGTAAAAGCTATAATAAATCTACTATAAATAAATATACTATTACAGCTTTTCAGTATGTGCTATTAGTTCCCAGTTTTAAATGTAACAATAGCAAATATTAGGCTTAAAACATGGGTGATAACTAGAGGATAATGAAACAAAACATCCGTAAGAACTCCACAGAAATAGTCTAGATATTAATAGCATTAACAATTTTCTTTAAAGTTTAAGTAAATTATTAAGTAAAATGTACTTTTTGCAAGCACTTCCACTATACCTGATTAAAAAAAAGCTTGATAAGTTTCGCTACACAGTATCTTAAGAATAAATATGGTTTATATATTTACGTCTCATCCAATAATTGTTCGGACTTTGTCATTAATATAAAGTTTGGAAATTTTGTGGACTAGCTACTAAAAGTAAGTTATTATTATAAAAATGCATTTAACAGGGGTGAATTGTAGAGTTCTACCGGATCGTTCAATAAATATTTTAAATGTTTGAGTTCATTTATTTCTAGAGTGTCCAGTATATTTAATTTAAGACCCTTAGTTATGTAAAATTTGAAAACTGTTTTCAAAATATAACCAGTTTAACTATATGATTTGCACAGTTGGATTCGGCTTTTTCTTTGATGTAGTTTTAAAGTGTTTGTTTATTCTTTTACTAAAAGATCTGCTTGTAAGATCTATTATACATTTTGTCACAATCTCCACAATTTAGAAATTCTTTGATTTAATGCAATTCTAATGTCTAAACCGTATAGAAATGTATCATTTTTAGAGCTAGAATTACCTATACAGGGTATAACTTTGTATTTGTGTTTCTAGGATGTTAGGGTAAATCATATAAATAGTTTTAATGAAATAAACACCTCACTAATAAACATATAAATCCAACAAAAAATCATACCTCAAGAAAAGTCCACAAACGAGAGGCGCCCATCAGACCTGTCTTGCGGAAATTATGCAACCGTCTGGCATAGCAAGTCTAAATTTCAAGGCGTTGTATCCTAGTATTCCCATAGACGAAGCAGAGGAGAACTCTCTGAGCATTCTCTTAAAAATATTTATCTTTCCGTTAACAGGCAAGTGTACAAACAGACGTTGCTCCAGTGGGGTCGTCCCTATCTCCAATAGTGGCAAATCTATTTATGATATACCTCGAGAAAGAAGCTATTGAGCAGTGGCGTGCATACAATATAGGCAAAAAAGCACTGCCTACCCTATGAAAATGATTTTGTCAGAATTCTCTTAATTATTTTAAATTATTATGGAGTTTTTTCCATAGATTTAATATAAAATTCATCATCTGTCATCAAAATTAAAAAAAAGTGCCGATCGGGCTAAAATTATTCCGTCACAAAAGCATCCCATAAGATCCACTAGACAAGCAAAATTCGATCACCATCAAAAACCTTATGGGAACCAGAAGCAGTGCTTTTGTAGGAGTGCGACAAAGATATTAAAATAATCGTAGACATAGAATACAAAGAAACGCACGAGCCGAAATATGTCCGTAAATTTAGCAAATTTAATACAATAACATTACAATCAGTAATAACTCTAACACTAAACCGCACTTCTTTGCTAAACACATGTTTAAAGAATTTAACTATTAGTGTTACATAACTTAAAAAAATAGTGCATTATAAAAACGATTTTTTTGCAAAGAGCTAATGCTTGCAAAAAAATGTTAGTCTTTTGAGAATGGTTTTAAGTCACTATAAATTAAGTTTAAACTGAATATATACATACTGATGCAAGATAGAAGTAGTTTTAATGGGTAAGTCGTTTCAAGAACACCCTGTTTCAAAAGACACTGAACGCCACTGCTATTAAGGAAGCAAATTTGAAGCACAAAGTATGAAGTCGTTATGTAGATGACATATATGAACTCAACAATTTTTTAACTGAAGTAAGTTCGGTCCATCCCAGAATACAGTTTACTCCAGAGTTAGAGGAAAATAACAAAGTCCCATTTTTAGATATCCTAGTTGCAAAACTGCATAACGGACATACGAATACACCGTTTATAGAAAACCAACACTAACGACAGATATTTAAATGCAAGATCACACCATAATCCAGCACAAATTCAAGCTGTGGCCAATACCCTTATATCTAGATCCGTCTGGTTAACTAATACACTAACGGTACAGGAACTTAATATATCTGGTGTTTTAAAGAAAAATAAATACACAAATCGCACCATCGAGAAAATTGTTAATAAATGAGATTCCAGAAAAAATAACCCCATAGTTTATGAACCGGGAAGGCAACAAGTTAACATACCATATTATGTAAAAGGCACGACAGACAAAAGTGGTAGAATTCTTAGAAAACATAATATGCAAACAATACATAAACCACAAACAAGCATACGTAAACTACGTGGACATCCGAAACACAAAATCAAATTGGAAAGCCACAGAATATGCCAGGACTGTGAAAAGTTCGGCAAAGTAACAGGCAAATATCAGCGAGAGTAGAAAAGCATAAACTCAGCATTAAAAATAAACAGACTACCTCGGCCCTATTTCTACATCATCAGCAAACCTTAAAATAAACTTGGAAGAGTATAATAATAATTTCGTTTTTATTGTTTGTTTTTGTCGTCAAATGGAATATCAGTCCAGAAATTTTTTTTATAGCAAAATGTTCTCTTGTTTTTATTCAAGTTTGTTGCTACATAGGAATTTCGTTCATAACATTTTTGTCAAAATCACCCATTTGTGGCTCGTGCTTTTGTCATCAATGTAATACACAAAATTTCCTAGCAACAAGCTTTGATAGCAATGCAATCAGGCCGACAAAATTTGCTCTCTTAGTCTCTTATGATAATTCCACTCATATGTGAAATTTTCATTTAGTGCCTAATTTCGAGACTCTATCGTGTCGTTTTTTTTTTGGCGTAGAACCAGGTCAAACATGGTAGGTCTTGTTGAGTATGTTACAGGGCATATGAAGTTGTATTTTACGACTTTTTTCGTGGTCACGAACTTTTTAAATAAATAAAACGTGAAAAAAAATTAAGGAAAAAAGCTATTTTATGTTTCCATCGTGATATCTCTTAAACTAACAAAACTATCGAATAATGATTTTTACTTCCCTAGTAAAAATGAAGTATTGTAATAGAGAAAAAATCACTCTGCGAATTTTTTACAGATCTTTACGTTTCAGGAATACGGGGAATATACCGAAAAACACGTTTTCTAAATTCCGTCGGTCTGTCTGTTAGCGGCATAGCTAAAAAACTACTTACCCGATTGATTTGAAATTTTGGTCAAAAATTAAAGGTCATATATGAATGACTTAGTAATATTTTGGTAAAAATCCAAAAGGGCAAAACAAAATGGCGGTCTAGTGAAATGTTAAAAAAAAATATGACTAAAAAACTACTTCTTCAATTTATCTCAAATTTTCCCCAACAATCATGTATTATGTAGGAATCAACTGGTAAAAGTTTGGTACGAATCCGAGATGGCGGAACAAAATGGCAGCCAAATAAAATGTTTGTAATCGTGAAAAAAATCACCCTTTCAGGATTTCCATATCTTCACGGTTTAGCATCCCTAGATGCCAAAACATATGTTTTATAAATTCCATCAGTCTGTCTGTAAGTCGGTTCGCGGCTTAGCTTAAAAAATACTTGTCAGATTCACTTCAAATTTTAGTCAAAAATTAGGGGTCATGTGGGGATGTACCTGGTAATATATTGTTAAAAATCGAATATGTCGGAACAAGAAGGCGACCTAGTGAAAGGTTAAAAAAATTATTACTAAAAAAACTAATTATTTACCTCAAATTTTGGACAAAGATCAAGTGTTTCATATGAATGATCTGGCAAAATTTTGGTATGAATAAAAGATAGCAAAACAAAATGCCACCCTAATAAAATATTTTAAAAATCAGTATTGAACATCTACTTATTAGATTTATTTCAAATGTTGTGCGAACGTTAAGTGAGGTTTACAGATAAATTGGTAAAGTTGTGTTACGAATTCAAGATAGCGGTTTTAATATTATAATTAATAAACTTTTATAAAATCAACATAAAAAATCGTATTCCAATGACTTTAAATTTTGCAGAAAAGTTAAATGTGATATAGGGATAAACTAGTACGAATTCAACATGACGTTACAAAATGGCGGAGTGTGTCAATGTGAAAACTACTTATTGTATTTATTTTAAAGTATGCCCAAAAATCACGTGTAACATAAGTAGAAACTTGTAAAATATTGGTAGGAATCCAATATGATGGAACAAAAAGGCGCTCAATAAAAATGATTGAAAAGACAGCATAATGTGTTACTAAATGACTATGAGTACACGTCACCCTGTGATGTCATTTGACCTTGAGGGGGCCCCGCCCACTTGACCTTGGGTTCATTTGTCCTTGAAATTTTGAAGGTCAAGTTGATGCCTCGCCCACTTGATTTTTGGTTCATTTTTCATTTTATATTCACTGAATGAAAGCTTGTAAGACATATTTTTTTACCTTTATTTTATTTTGCATAATACCGAATATTTGTAGTGACTGGAAAAGTTGCTTATCAAAAATTCATTAGTGCTGCGAAGAATAGAAATGACGTTGACATGATATCCAAATTGAGTGGCTATAAAGATTTATTTGCCTTTGATGCTAAATATCATAAATCAAATCACAAAAATAAGCAGACGGTTCCCAATATATCCCCAAACTCATCCGAACATAATTCGACTAGGAACTTCTCAACAATTAGTGGTAGTGATGTTTAGGAGGATATTTTATATCTTAAAGAAATTCAGATTTTATTAAGGGCTGCTACCATAATACGTAGTGCAATGTCTTCATTTCAATCAAAAAGTGAGTTCCCAATACCAGATGATATTAATAAAAATAGCTCTCAGAATGAGGCTCCAAATATTTTACTCCTATTGGTGTCATGGCTTATAAATGCAAAATTAGTTCAGATGTATGTATTATTAAATATTTATTTTAGGTACATACATATTCTTTATGTTTTCTTTTAAGATCTTTCCCAACTACTTAAATATCACAAAATCGAAACAGAGTTCGTAAACTTGGGTTCCGTGGTTCATTTCAATATTGTTACTTTTTTTTGAAGACTATCGATTTACTTTCGAGAATGCTTAGTGCTGAAAGAAATGGAGATGTTAAGAGCATTTTGATGTTCTATCTTATTTATCAGCTGCTGGAGGATATATATACTCAAAATGGCTTCCACTTTACTTAGCTCATTTAGAAGATCTCAAGGAGCGAGTTCCTCACATGTACAATTTTCTGGCAAAAGGCAATTTCGTGGTGAAGAAAACCAATAAAAAACGATTTAATTGCGTAGATTCGGATATAGCTCTGGAACAATCCCTAAATTATAATTGTAAAAGTCTTTCATGATTTTTGCGAATACCATCTGTTTTTAGGGAAATATTACCAAAACTTCATGGGTGTGTATATTTTTAAACTTTTTTAATAATATATTTTAGCCGATATATTACGTATTCGTAAAGTGTCCCAAATTCAATTCTTATCATCAGGGTCACGGTTGTTATTGGAGTTAGAGTTTAGAAAACTGAATGCCGATTTCAAAAAACTGTCCGGAATCATTTTTGTTTCTCTAATTTTATTCACAATAGAGATCCGAATAGTAATTATCGAATTTAAAACACTTTCTATATATACGCAAGACATGGGAATCCTGGGAATATAATTTTAGCTCAATAGAAAGATACGCATAGAAGTTAAATAAAAAAGAACACTTTTCCCTTGAATCGGTCGTTCGCCGGACCGCCCACATTCTGGTGGAAGAAAAATCTATCTCTTTATTTAACTCAAGGCTTATCTATGCCTTTTTTATTGAACTAATATTGCAACCCCAGGATTTGTTTGCCGCAAGTGTATAAAGAATTTCCTAATTTTAATATTGGTTACTCTTAGGATTGATGAACCGAAACGAATTAACACACAGAAAGGAAGCGGGTTCATTACTGAAAACAAACGAAATCAATATATTAGCTATGATAAACACTATTGAAAGTAACTGGTGTAACCTATTTCACGTAGAAAATGTTGCTGTCTCTCTAATAAATATGTACACAGGAAAGGAGGTGAATCTTGATATCAAACTAAGCTTAAGCAACTTTATTAATAAAAAGGTCAATCACTTAAATTTTTTGAAACCTAAATCAAGAAGTAAAATTTTGACATTCAAAGAAGGCAATGTTTCGAAGAATATTGTGTGCAGTGCAAGTCAATGAAATTAATCTGATTACAATTTTATCAGACGAACTGACATTAGCGCCAACGTCCTCATTTCTTGACGATGGTTCTGCAAAAGGTAACTAAATCTGACCTGGCAAAACAAATTGAGGACGAGTCTAAAACAATTGTTGATTTTCAACAGTACAGTTGTTGATAGTAGGTGGAATGGTAACCATTAAATCTGTAATTAACGCACCTCGAATAACGGAGTAGGTGGTAAAAAACATGTCCCACAAAAAATCGATTTTATTTCTCAAAATAAAAAAGTTCTCGACCACCAAAAAATGTCGTAAAAAATATTTCGTGTACATAATTACGTAACAAAAGAATTGCACTAAGTCTAATTTGGTTCTAGGCCAATTTCTCTTTTATCGAAAACTAAGCGACTTAGCCTCCCAATTTTCCTCCACAATTTGATGTGTCGAAAATTGTGTTTTGCTAGTGACTAAACAAGGAGAAAAGAAAAGGAGACGCAACTGGATAATTTTTCTGTTCCTTGAATCGTTACAATAGTATAATCTGTCAATCAATCGACTTTTTTAAGACTGTGTCACAAAATGTTTTGAAAGTTTTAGACACTTTCGAAATGGTATTGTTATATTGCAGTTGTATTCTTATTTTACAGTTGTATTGTTACGTCAGAGTTATATTTTGGGTTCAATAAAATTTTCATCTAGTTTTATTTTCGGAATTTTCATACCAAATACCCATACGGGCTCAGATTGTGGTCAGGATATTATTCTGCTTCGTCACTCATACTTGCTTTCTTATAACTTTAACTTAACTTATTGAAAAACAGATTTTGTTAAATTTCCGAAAACAAGTACTCGAGATTTACGAAAATTCGATATAATTCAAAGTCATCTTTGGATTCGAGTTTTGGCATTACATATTGATGTTTAAACAACCAAGAAGGTTTGAGTAAGAACATAAACTAAAAGCAATCAATTAACAAAAATTTTCATGCCACAAATCTAATAGTATACTTTGTTGCATATTGTTGATCAGGAGTTGAAATACCCATTTTTGTACAGGGTGTGCAAATAAGCGAGATAAGCCGCTGTATCTCGGAAACCACTTACTGTAGAAACTTGCGGTAAAAAATTGTATTACCAAAGTGGCCACGAGAAAATTCTGGAAATATTTTTAAGTTTCTAAGATGATCGTTAGGAGGCGTAATTACTATCCTTAATTAAAAAAAGCAGTGTTTCTTGAAATTTCGCCCAATTAAGATAACACAAAAATATATGTGTTTTAAAACTGAGAAAAAACCAAGTCTTTTTTGTTATTAACTTTTTCATATATCTCTGAAATATATATATATATATATATATATATATATATATATATATATATATATATATATATATATATAATACTAGTTTCAGAAATTTCTTGTCACAAATAGCCGGAAGCAAAAGTACAAAATTAGAACCTTATGTGAATTTACTTTATTTTTGATAGAGCCAATGTAATATACTTTCATATTGTACTGTATTATCATCAGATATTCCAATTAATAGGAATTAACATTTTTAATATGCTGTGACTCGAAGACTAGGTCAACAATCATATAAGACAAAGAAATGAAGGTAAAATCTAAGTGACATATGTTTCTGATAAGATAATCTAATAGAACTTTCAAAAATCTACCTGTATATAGTTTTCTTGCGTTAATATTCTAAGCGTCCATTTGTTTATATCAGTTAGTTCAGAAGATTCCATTTGTTTATATCAGTTATTATCATTTTGTTTGGAAATTTCACAAGCACGTAGATTTAAACACAAATGTTCTTTAATAACTTGGTTCACTATTTTGCATTAATTAGTAAGATAAATTTGTTCATTATTATATATTTCGAAATCTACAAAGATTTTCTTCGTTATTGTTTAACAGTTGTCAGATTTTTACACGGGGTTATGATAGGTGAGTTCAAAACCACATGCTTTCAATCGACAGAATAATGCAGTCGAAATAAGCATAGAAGTGGAAGTATTGCCTCTCTCTTTTTCTTTCTTATTATAAGTCCTATTGATTTGACGTATCGGCGAGCGAATATTACTAATTTAGATTGTTATTCTTTGGTTGGACAAAATACAGGATAGCTTGGATTAGTTAAGGAGTAATAATATATTTTCATCTCTTTCCAATACTCGTGGATATAAAGGCTATTTTTGTTATAAACCGAACTGGAATTTGACAAGTTAATATTTAGTTTAGTGGATTTATTGTACCAACATTATTTTGTTGATACTGAGAAAACTTGTTTTTTTCAAATAATGTTTTGGAATGTAGAAAAGGATATGTAGATTTACCGAGTTTGGTAATATTGTGTGATGGAAACCATTTTGTGTATGTCAGAAGGGCTAAGGAAAAGATCTTTCTTTTTAGCACCAAGTCTCATCAACAACGGAAGTGTCGGATGTTCTGATTTTTTTTTTTTCATTGTTAACTAAATTCTATCCCAAGTGGGAGATTAGAAGGATCCGATTTGACGAAGTGAAGTTGAATATTATGATTTAGTAAATTTTGGGTTTCAACTTTACGGCCTACATGGCGATTTTGTCTTAATTACTTCCATGTGTCACTAACATCGGTCATCTTAACATTGGTGCTCATCAAGCAATTTTTTTTGGTACCCTCGTAGCTACAATGAGGTAAGAATTTTGTATTATATTCTCGTATATATTGTGTGCCTGTCTGGAATTATATTCCAAATTTTGTTGTAGAGATTTTTCTACATGGGGCAATTCTTTTTTCAGGGTTTTTGTATAAGGTTGAACCTTTGAAGTTCATTGGGATTATTTTGGAACTTTAAAGATAAACCATTAGCAAGTTTTTGGTATGGTTTCCTAACTGCTAGTTATTTATGGAATTGGAACTTTTCTGATGGAATAGACATGATGTCTTGGATACGGACTACGTAGCGGAGCTGTAGGACATAGTGATCACTGAAGATCACTTGGATGTTACCTGCCTTACCACCATTTACAGTCTACACTAGTGAATAGAGTATTCAGCTAAGTAGTAGTATAATAATTGGAAACTTAACATATAGTTCTATTTCTGTTAATCAAACTGTTTATGCATATTAATTTAATTACTGGTGTCACTTTGCCTAGAACAGCATACTGTTCTGTACGGTGAAATGCAGCTGGCTTCGTAGCGCTACCTAATTACTGCTGTTTTATTGGTAAAATCTAAAACATTCAAATCTATGTAATAGACATTTTATAGATATTTATTATGCTGCCACTCAGCGTGTGGCTAATCAAAATGTTTTTGTTTTTACTAGAATTAAACTTCTTCTCCTTCACTTCTTGTTGGAATGCTATTAAGCTCCCTGGTGGATGAAATTGAGTTAACAATCACTTTTTTTTTGTTCAGTACATTTTTTCTTTTTTTTTTCTTGGTGATAAGTCACTGAATATTTTGTGAAAAGTCATTTGTTTCCAACGTGTTGATTTTCAATTGATCAAGATAAGTCTTTACCTTTTGATAGTGGTTAAATTCAATGCAACTACTTTTTTTTCCAAGTTTTATTTAACTTAAATTAAAACTTGGTGGCGCTGAACTTAAATATTACAACTAAAGTAAGATATTGTGATATGGAAGTATAGGTAGAGTAACGAGAAAGAAGAAAGTTACATGTTCCCAGTCAAGCCACCTTAGTCCGCCACTGGAGAGAAGCACCGTTTGCTGATAAACTACGAAATAGTGCAGTGTTAGACATTTCTCAGACTTTATCTTTTTATACCGTAATATATTATTTAATGATAATTATCCAATTTAACTTAGATTGCATTTTTAGCAAACTTTAACCCCTGCTACCGAATTTTATCTACACTGATAATTATGGATTTTAGCAACTATTGTCAATTCTCGTGTTTTATCTATTTACATCAAGAATTATCTACTAATTTACTATAAAAAGCTAGGAAACCATATAATGTTAACTTAGTAATTACCTGCTATTCTTGAAAGTCGGAATTAAATTTCTAAAAAACCAAGTTTAAGAGTAATTTTATTAAGTTCGAACATCACAAACGTAACTAGAATCCGAACCTACCCGACTAGAGCTAGCAATAGTCATCATTAAGAGATATTATTGGGTCGATATTAGGTGAGTGTATTGCGTCTGGTGAATAACATATCTTACTTATTTACCGCCTTCCATCATATTGGTAAACCATAACATTTCAATTGGGCATCCTTTAAAGGTAGAAATGTTAGACTGGCGCCCAACGGTATTCTTTCTCATTTGTCTACTTTAAATTGTCTTTATTTTTTGGATATTTTGCAGGTATTTTATGAAACATTGGATTGACTTTGTATTAGGTGTAATAAATACTTCAAATTTTTTTTGCAGAGTGGATTATATTTGAACCGGATTTGACTTTTATTTAACAAACTTTGATTTTTGACTTGCATTTTTTTTATTATAAGTTAATAACAGTTATTAAGCACAATGTATAAAATAAGTGTCGATAGATTGTTTAAAGATAAATTGGAATATGAAGCAAAGGTTAGTATTACTCCTACGGGTACAGTAGATTCTAAGCGGAAATGTTTAAGGTCTTTATTAAAGTTAGAGGAATCAGGTAACGTAATTCAGTGCTCGGTAGTTCTTGATTTTAAAGATGAAATTTCTACATGTCAGCGCAAGCTTAGTGAATTAAATGATTTAATTTCACCTTTTTCTGGGATAAGTAAACAAAGTTTGAAAATAGATACAAAAATTGCACATTTATTTAGTAGGCTTAATAGAATATCAGATTTAGATAGTGAGATTAAAGAAACACGTTCAGTTTTATTAATAGAATTAACTTCTTCTTTAGCGGAGTATGAAACTAAGTCAGAAAAAATTAGGTGTAACTGTACAATCTGAGACTCCACTGGATCTAAATTTTGATACAAATATTGCAACAAGTCCTCTTGCTGGTCCTAGTAATGTTATGAATTTACAAACTTCTAAATCTAAAAGTGTTCCTGTATATAAGTAGGATTTTCAGGAAATTCAGGGTTAAGTTTTAATGCATTTTTCGAGAGGGTTGAACTCTCAACATCTAGGTGTATTTTTAAAACAGAGTTATACGATTCAGCTTCAGATTTATTTGAATCACATGCTCTAAATTACTATCGTTTAATTTCAAAATATGCAGTAGATTGGGGTTCTTTAATTTAATTGATGAAAGATGAATTTGTTCCTTTGCATTTTGCAGATAAATTATGGAAACAAATTTTAAATAGAACACAAGGGTGTGATGAACCGGTTGGTATTTATGTAGCAGCTATGACTCAACTATTTGATAGGATGCCAACACCTGTTTCTGATGAATTGCGGTTAAAAGTTTTAACATGTTGCTTTTTTATCAGGAAAGATTAACTTTGCAGGATATTTCTACTCCTTTTGAGCTAATAGGGTTATGTAGGAAATTAGAGGAAACTCGGTTACGAGTTGACGAATTTAAACCACCCAAAAAGGGTAATTTAACTTTAGAACCTGATTTAGATTATCAGCCTCCAAAACGTGATTTTGTTAGAAATTCTAGTAATACAGTGGCTAGTGAAGTTCATACTAATGATTTAGTTATAACGAAAAATATGATAATAGATATAATGGGAATTTTGATAATAAAGACACCGTAAATTCTAATAATTATCCTCAGCAATCAACTTCTCAAAATTTACACAATCCTCACGATAGATTTTGGAATTCTAGATACACACATCAAAACAAAACTAGTTCAAATAATCATAATAGTTCTCACGTTCAATTTAAAGACCCTTCAGGTAATTCGCATTTTCAAAGTAATAGTCCAAAATTATGTTTTAGGTGTAATCAACCCAATGATTTTGCAAAGAATTGTACTTCTCGTATTTTAAAGTGTTTTAGATGTGGTAAAATGAACTTTACTAAGAAAACTTGTCCAGAATGTAATAAAAATTTGAAATCATATAATAAAAATAATCAGGGAAACGGCTCAAGAAGCAAATCTTAGGTTGAGGATGTGCTTCTGGTTTTAATTCGGCCACGAATGACTTTAAAGATAAATAATAGATTATGTCTTAACTCATGTTGGTCCGGGAGAATGTCCATATTTATTAGTCGATATTTTCAAATTTTATGGTCTTCAGTCAGGAGCTAATAAAACTTTTTTAGGATTTAATGGTTGGAATAGACTTAAAAAATTAGGAATTAAATTAGATTTGACTCGGAAAACTTCTTGTACAGTAGCTAATGATACTTCTTGTGACTGTGTTGGTATAGTAAGTGTGCCAGTGAATGTAAAAGGCATTGTGAGGTTAATAGATATTTATGTTGTGTTGTACCAGAATTGCGTCATGAGTTGGTATTAGGAGTGGACTTTTGGAAAAAATAGGGTATTGTACCAGACATGCGTATAGGAGAATGGTATTTTTCTTCTGAACCAATGAGTAAACCAGAGATTACAATGATACAGTGTGAAGCAGATCTGACTTATGAGCAGCAATTTAAATTGGATAAATTGGTTTCTTCTTATTTTGATAAAATAAGTTATTTATTAGGTTGTACCTCTGTAGTAAAACATAAGATAGTTACAGATACTCACCCTATCAAACAAAGATATTATCCTGATTCGCCTTTCAAACAGAAACTGATAGATGAAGAGGTTGACAAAATGTTAGCTGCAGGGGTAATAGAGCCTTTAACTTTTGCATGGTCATCACCAGTGTTGTTGGTACCAAAAGTGGAGGGGGAGAATCGATTTTGTGTAGATTTCCGTAAGCTGAATTTTTCAAGTAAGCGTGATGCCTATCCGTTACCATATATTTCTTCGATTTTAGATAAATTAAGAGGTGCTCGATACCTTAGTTCATTAGACCTACAAAGTGCATATTGGCAGGTGGAATTGGAGGAAGATAGCAAGCAGTATACAGCTTTTACAGTGCCTGGAAGAGGGTTATTCCAGTTTCGAAGGTTACCATTTGGACTCCATAATGTTCCAGCAACTTTTCAAAGATTAATTGATACAGTTTTGGGACCAGAACTTCAGCCTTTCGTGTTCTGTTATTTGGATGACATTATTGTTATAAGTCCTGATTTTGATACTCATTTAAGAATTTTAGAAGCTGTTTTTGATAGGTTATATAAAGCTGGATTAACTCTGAATAGAGAAAAAACTAAGTTTTGTCGTGCAGAGCTGAGATACTTGGGATATGTTGTAAATCGTCATGGTATATCTGTAGACCCAACAAAAGTAGAGGCGATCAGCAATTTACCAACACCTAAAACAGTAACAGAGGTCCGCAGAGTAATTAGAATGTTGTCATGGTATCGTCGTTTTATTCCTTCTTTTTCAGACTTAATATCCCCATTTACTCACTTGTTGCGTAAAGGAGTGAAATTTTCTTGGAATGATAAATGTGAAGAGGCTTTTCAAAAAATTAAGGATGTTTTAGTATCTGTGCCTATATTAACATGCCCAAATTTTGATCATGAATTCGTTTTACAAACTGATGCTTCTTCTTATGGAGTAGGAGCTGTTCTTTATCAAGTTTATGATGGACGAGAATATGTCATCTGTTACATATCTCGTAGCTTAACTCGTCAGGAGAAGGTTTATTCAGCAACAGAGCGTGAACTGTTAGCGGTTTTATTTGCAATTGAAAAACTAAGATGTTAATGCATTTAGTAGCCCTTTAGAAAAAATAGACAAAACTTTATATTATAAAATGTTGTAACCCAAAATTACGTAAAATGAAAAATAGACTATGCTCAGACCTAAAATTCTATTTATATGTAACTACAATTAATAGAAATCGTATGGGTAGCATAATATAAAAATCTTAATTATTCCTTGTTTAAAAAGATATTTTTTCATAAGCATTTTTTTCAGTTGAAAAATAATAAAAAGAACCAGCTTTTAGTTTAATTTTCTTTGTTAAAGTTAAAATCAATTATTGTTTACGTTATTTTATTTATTTTGACTATTGTAATTATTTTTTATGTAAAAAACGCTATTAGTATATATTATAACAGGTTGAATGGAGACACCGGCTTGTTCTTGCTTTAGAGGTTCTTGACCTGACTTTATGGAAGTTTAGGCATACCTCATTGCCTTGATTATTGCTTGATGGTAACCTGGATCTATTTGCAGATATAGCTTTATTGAGTGACTATTTACATGTCCTGTGATTTTCATTAATTACTGTTCACCAATTCCTGTTTTGTCTAAATTTGAAACAGCGATTGCTCTTGCGGAGCGATTTGTTATTTTGACCTTTTTGACGTCAATTCCAACTGTTAATGCAGCCAATTTAAACCAGGACGAGACAGTATTTTGTCCTTAGAGTTAGAAGGAA
This sequence comes from Kuschelorhynchus macadamiae, assembly GCA_030620095.1. Lineage (NCBI taxonomy): Eukaryota > Metazoa > Arthropoda > Insecta > Coleoptera > Curculionidae > Kuschelorhynchus > Kuschelorhynchus macadamiae. Next base: position 458,669 of record JAUTXW010005299.1, on the reverse strand, counting down.
GGTGCAAAATTTTCAGTAGTTTCTGACCATTATAGTTTACAGTGGCTAGATAATCTTAAGAATCCTCAGGGTAGATTAGGTCGATGGGCATTAAGGTTACAACAATTTGATTATAAGATCATTCATAGAAAGGGTCGTGACAATGTAGAGGCTGATGCTTCATCTCGTAGTGTTCCTGTCAGTTGTGATCATATAGAATTGAATGAATGCAATTTTGAACAAGTTTCAGACAAATGGTACGTTAGGCTTAGGCAGCAAATTTTGAAAAACCCTTTACGTTATCCTCTGTGGAGAGTCAGCAATGAGAAAATTTATAAGTTCAACTTGATTTTCCAGAGTTGCGTGATACTACTGATTATTGGAAATTGGTTATCCCAAAGGAGAAAAGACGTAAAATTCTTGAATCTTGTCATAGTTCACTGACTAGAGGTCATCTAGGTGTCTATAAGACATATATCAAAATTTGTCGTTTATGTTATTGGCCAGGTATAAAATCAACTGTGGTAAAATTTGTGAAACATTGTCTTGTTTGTCAAAGAATTAAACCAGAACAAAAACCTCCTGCAGGGCTTATGCGTGGAAATTTGATACTGGAACGTTGTTGACCTTTGCCAAAAAGTAAACGTGGAAATATGTATATTTTTGCAGTAACAGATGTTTTTAGTAAATTTAATTATTTTTTCCCTCTTAGGAAAGCAAATGCCAATAATATCACAAATTTATTCGAGGAACGTATATTTTTATTTAATGGTATTCCAGAGTATATTCGCTGTGACAACGGGGTTCAGTTCAAAAGCAAAGAATTTCAAAATTTAACAAATAAATATGGAATTAAAACCATTTTTAATCCAAATTATCACCCATCACCAAATGTTACCCAACGAGTGAACAGGGTATTAAAATCAATGTTATCAGCATTTGCCTCTGAAAACCAACGAATCGGGTATGAACAGTTATTTGTGTTAGCTTGTACAATTAATACAGCGGTTCATGAGGTTACTAATAAAACTCCATATTTCATTAATTATGGCACGGATATGATTCTACATGCTAGTGAGTATTCCAAGTTAAAAGATCTCAAAGATAGTGTAGCTTTAGATCATTCTCATAGGGATATAGTTAAAAGAGTAGAATCTTTAGAAAAACTTAGAGATTTTGTTTCAAAACGTTTATTACAAGCAAATCATAAGTCAAGGGATCAATATAATCTTAGACGAAGGGATGTACAGTATCTGTCAGTAAAATTCAGTAAAATAAATCTTCGCTTGACACTTTTTCATTTTTTTAGTATTATATCATTTGTGATATCTGTCATTTTAATCTAATTTGTTATTAAAAACACACTTTTATACTATATTCAGTCTTATATTTAACATTGATATCTAAGTTACAGAAATAATGCTAGTTTCAGAAATTTCTTGTGACAAATAGCCGGAAGCAAAAGTACAAAATTAGAACCTTATGTAAATTTACTTTATTTTTGATAGAGCCAATGTAATATACTTTCATATTGTACTGTGTTATCATATAATTACTATTTTATATATAAAATTAACTTTAAGATATTCCAATTAATAGGAATTAACATTTTTAATATGCTGTGACTCGAAGACTAGGTCAACAATCATATAAGACAAAGAAATGAAGGTAAAATCTAAGTGACTATAGAACTTTCAAAAATCTACCTGTATATAGTTTTCTTGCGTTAATATTCTAAGATTCCATTTATTTATATCAGTCAGTTCAGAAGAATTTTGTTATTTACATGTCAAATAGCATATCACATTTTGTTTGGAAATTTCACAAGCACGTAAATTTAAACACAAATGTTCTTTATTAGTCTGGTTCACTATTTTGCATTAATTAGTAAGGTAAATTTGTTCATTATTATATATTCGAAATCTACAAAGACTTGCTTTGTTATTGTTTATCAGTTGTCAGATTTTTACACGGGGTTATGATAGGTGAGTTCAAAACCACATGCTTTCAATCGATAGAATAATGCAGTCGAAATAAGCGTAGAAGTGGAAGTATGGTCTCTCTCTTTTTCTTTCTTATTATAAGTCCTATTGATTTGACGTATCGGCGAACTAATATTACTAATTTAGATTGTTATTCTTTGGTTGGACAAAATACAGGATAGCTTGGATTAGTTGAGGAGTAATAATATATTTTCATCTCTTTCCAATACTCGTGGATATAAAGGCTATTTTTTTTATAAACCGAACTGGAATTTGACAAGTTATTGTTTAGTTTAGTGTATTTATTGTACCAACATTATTTTGTTGATACTGAGAAAAGTTGTTTTTTTCAAATAATGTTTTGAAATGTAGAAAAGAATATGTAGATTTACCGTGTTTGGAAATATTGTGTGATGGAAACCATTTTGTGTATGTGAGAAGGGCTAAGGAAAAGATCTTTCTTTTTAGCACCAAGTCTCATCAACGACGGAAGTGTCGGATGTTCTGAATTTTTTTTTGATTGTTAACTAAATTCCATCCCAAATGGGAGATTAGAAAGATCCGATTTGACGAAGTGAAGTTGAATATTATAGTTTAGTAAATTTTGGGTTTCAACTTTACGGCCTACATGGCGATTTTGTCTTAATTACTTCCACGTGCCACTAACATCGGTCATCTTAACATTGGTGCTCATCAAGCAATTTTTTTTGGTACCCTCATAGCTACAATGAGGTAAGAATTTTGTATTATATTCTCGTATACATTGTGTGCTGTTTTGCCTGTCTGGAATTATATTCCAAATTTTGTTGTAGAGATTTTTCTACATGGGGCAATTCTTTTTTTGTATAAGGTTGAACCTTTGAAGTTCATTGGGATTATTTTGAAACTTTAAAGACAAACCATAAGCAAGGTTTTGGTATGGTTTCCTAACTGCTAGTTATTTATGGAATTAGAACTTTTCTTTTGATGGAATAGACATGATGTCTTGGATACGGTCTACGTAGCGGAGCTGTAGGACATAGTGATCACTGAGGAACACTTGGATGTTACCTGCCTTACCACCATTTACAGTCTACACTAGTGAATAGAGTATTCAGCTAAGTAGTAGTATAATATTTGGAAACTTAACATATAGTACTATTTCTGTTCTGTTTATGCATATTAATTTAATTACTGGTGTCACCTTGTCTAGTATATAGCATACTGTGCAGAATTTCTGTAAGGTGAAACGCATCCGGCTTCGTAGCGCTACCTAATTACTGCTGTTTTATTGGTAATACTAAGAGATTCAAATCTATGTAATAGACATTTTATAGACATTTATTGTGCTGCCACTCAGCGTGTGGCTAATCAAAATTTTTTTTTTAATACTTAACCCTAACCATCATCGTTTGTAACATAATTATTTGTTTTAACTAGAATTAAATTTCAATCATCAATCAACTTAATGGGATTCTAAACTGATTATTTGATCTAATTCTTGTCTATATTGTGTAATCCAAATGTTATTAATCTGGAATGGTATAGAAAAAGAATAAGCTTCTGGGTTTTGTATTTACGTACCCCAAATCAAAGAATTTAGTTGGGATTTCAGTTAGTGTAACTTTACAATAAATTTAAACTCTTGTAAGGGAAAACTTAATTCCTTCACTTCTTGTTGGGATGCTATTAAGCTCCCTGGTGGATGGAATTGAGTTAACAATCATTTTTTTTTCAGTACATTTTTCTTTTTTTTTTCTTGGAGATAAGTCACTGAATGTTTTGTGAATTAAACAATAAAAGTCATTTGTTTCCAACGTGTTGGATTTCATTTGATCAAGATAAGTCTTTACCTTTTGATAGTGGTTAGACTCAATGCAACTACTTTTTTTTCCAAGTTTTATTTAACTTAAATTAAAACTTGCTGGCGCTCAACTTAAATATTACACCTAAAGTAAGAGATTGTGATATGGAAGTATAGGTAGAGTAACGAGGAAGAAGAATCCGAACCTACCCGACTAGAGCTAGCAATAGTCATCATTAAGAGATATTATTGGGTCGATATTAGGTGAGTGTATTCCGTCTGGTGACTAACATATCTTACTTATTTACCGCCTTCCATCATATTGGTAAACCATAAAATTTCAATTGGGCATCCTTTAAAGGTAGAAATGTTAGAATATATATATATATATATATATATAATATATATATATATATATATATATATATATATATATATATATATATATATATATATATATATATATATATATATATATATATATATATATATATATATATATATATATATATATATATATATATATATATATATATATATATATATATATATATATATATATATATATATATATATATATATATATATATATATATATATATATATATATATATATATATATATATATATATATATATATATATATATATATATATATATATATATATATATATATATATATATATATATATATATATATATATATATATATATATATATATATATATATATATATATATATATATATATATATATATATATATATATATATATATATATATATATATATATATATATATATATATATATATATATATATATATATATATATATATATATATATATATATATATATATATATATATATATATATATATATATATATATATATATATATATATATATATATATATATATATATATATATATATATATATATATATATATATATATATATATATATATATATATATATATATATATATATATATATATATATATATATATATATATATATATATATATATATATATATATATATATATATATATATATATATATATATATATATATATATATATATATATATATATATATATATATATATATATATATATATATATATATATATATATATATATATATTCTAAGGCGATTGACATTGAAAACCAAATAATAAATACAAACATGTCAAAATCTCGGAAACTATGACAAATAGGTATAGGACATATTTATAACGAAAGATAGGGTTTTGGGTCACGAATAGTCTAAAATATTAAAATACTATACATTCCATTTAAAAAAATGAAGATATGATGTTTTTAATTTCTCCTACTTATCTAGGACCCCCTGTACAACGACGACAAATTTTGTTCACGTTGAAAGTTAACCCATACTTTTGTTAATTTTCCTGCCAAAAATCATAATCCTACATCAAAAATCCAACGGCCCACGTCGTTTGAAAAAAGGCACTGCAATTCATAATTTTTTAAAAAGTGGCGGATATTAAAAAAACTATCAGATTTAGACATAGTACTTGTTATACAAAAATGTGTAGAATCACGAGCAGAATCTAAATATGCAAAAATATACAGGATGTCCCTTAAGAAAAAACACAACTTTGCTTCGCTACAGATTTTTGGGACACCCTGTATAAATGAAAATAATATTAGGTTATGTAGCCCGTATTGTTCTACAACTTTTATATTTGAACTTTTTTTATATCGCTATCCGTTATCAAGATATCAACCGAGAACGCACTATTGGGACACCCTGTATATATATATATATATATATATATATATACTATTTTTAAGTGGTGGTGGATATTCAAATGTTTTGCCAAACAACGACTTGAAAACGGCTCAGCGAATTACAATTACTTTGGTAGCGCTGGAAAAAGTAAGCCTTAGAAATCTAACGGTACCTAAGTTTTTGAGTTTGTGATTTGGTAACTTACCACTAGAGGGCGTTTTGTATAACAAAAATTGAAATTTTCTAAAAAAAAGAAACGAATGCATAAGATTTTTTACTCAAAAATATAAGAAAATATAAGCAAAATAAGCACGTCAATCTCGATATCTTTTTCCTAAGCTGAAATTTTAGCCAATGAAAGTTTCACCAACTTGATTTAAAGTCATGTTTTGCCATATCTGTTATAAAAGACTCCAAATGCCTAAAATGGAATAAAAAATTCTTAGAAATATTTGTTTTTAACTAAAACCACTATCAAAATGACTGCTTTGGTTTAAATTCGAGAACGATCGTCTTTTTGCATACTGTGGCCCTGAAAAGGACCGATTTTGAACAAAAAATATTATTTAATGCGTCCTGTGTGTTCAAATTTTCTTCGGCCACATTCCACACATAGTTCCAATCTTTCATGGGTGGAGAAAACTGCCGCTTCAATTTCAGAGACAGGCAGCCGTTGAACCGCATTTCCTAGTTCCTATGTCTGTCAAACTCTATATAAGCCAAAACATTAATAATATTCTCCTCAGTTCTTACATTGCGATGACTACGAAATCTACGAAGACGACAACTACCAGTATCGCGTAGTCGCTGTACCAAGCGTGGAAATACTCTCCTTCCGTTATGTTGTCGATCTGGATATCGCGACGCTTACTATCTATCAGCAATTGCTGCATTTTAAAAACACTCGAAGAAGACCGCAATCATATCAACGGCTTCATCGTTTATGAAAGGCATTTTAAATACTTACATCCACAATTAATAAGAATGAAACTGCGTTTAATAACGATGTTACATTCTTTCCAATATTATTTAGGAGTTTGTCATTTGTTTCCATGGCCTACTACTTATCTTATTGAGGGAAGCTACGAGTGCTTTTTATTTAAACAAATACATATACATAATATTTCATTTTTTGCTAAAAACAACTATCAAAATTTATTTTAAACATTCTTTCAAGTCTTTCTTCATTATTTCAAAAAATAAATGTGTAAAAAAATTCTATTAAGTCCGAAAATCGCCAGTAAAGTAACAAAATTTGTCAAAATGTTCATTTTATTCCGCTATTTTTTAATAACTCGCTAATATTCTAGCTTATGGGGGCTTTGATTTGCTATTTTAGTGTGAACAAAATTTTATGGACGTGTTTAAGTTTTTTTCCGAAAATCCGTTCTTTGTGCTCAGGTTATAGAGATGCCACTCGCATGTGCTTAGTTGAGCTTCATCTTGCTATTTTTTCGTGCAAAAAAATATCGATAAAATTAATTTTTGTTAGACAACTTGCAATTCCTGTTATATTACAGAAAAACGTCCTCCATCGGCAAGATACCAAATCACAAAAACAATAACTGGTTCCTTAAGGAATGTTTTTTTTTAGCGCTACCAAGTTTATTTAAATTCGTTAAGCCATTTTCAAGTTACAGACATTTGTTTGGAAAAACATTTGAATACCCCCCACCGCTGATAGAAAGAACAAAAAGTAAGTATTTTTTTTTAAGATTCATAGTATATATATTTTGTTATGTTAATAGGTTGAAATTCCAAGGAAGACCCGTTTTTTTACTTAAGTTGGTTAAATTTTCATTGACCAAAATTTTAGGTTAGAAACAATAAATCAAGATGTGGTTTACGCGTGCTTAATTAGGCTTCATTTTGCTATTTTTTCATGTAAAAAAAAAGCATAATAAGTTTTTTTTAGAAAATTTGTAATTTGTGTTATATTATCAAAAAACGTCCTCTAGTGGCAAGATTCCAAATCAAAAACATAATTAGTTAGGTAACGTTGGTTCCCCAAGGAATGCTTTTTTCAGCGATACCAAGTATATTAAAATCTGTTGAGCCGTTATGGATTTTTAGAGATTTATTTGGAAAAACATTTAAACAGCCCCCACCACTTTATTTTCCGAGATAGAAGAAAAAGTTAATAACAAAAAAGACTTGGTTTTTTCTCAGTTTTAAAATGTATACATCTTTGTGTTATCTTAATAGGGCGAAATTTTGAGAAACACTGCTTTTTTTAATTAAGGATAGTAATTACACCCCCTAGCGGTCATCTTAGAAACTTAAAAATTATTTCCACAATTTTCTCGTGGCCACTTTGGTTATATAAGTTTTTACCGCAAGTTTCTACAATGAGTGGTTTCCGAAATACAGCCGTTTATTTGCCACCCTGTACAAATATAATAGGCACACTATTGCTGTTGCTAGTCTTGTATAAAGTAAGTAAGTAAATAGTATTATTAATATTATTTATATTTCGAAATTGTTTGACTTTTGTATCGGTCATTTATTTTATTTTTCACCATATTGTTTTGAATCTCTATATTAGTCAAAACTATTTAGCCATGTTACAGTATAGTAGGTACATATAATTTTGCATACTAATCAAGAGCTCCCCAATTTTAAATTTATTGCGCGTTATTCTCCACCACATCAATATTTCCACATATAAATTTCCGTGACGGTTTAGGTTTTATATTATTGTCTTCGTAATAATAAAACACATTAGTCATATATGCTAAATTAATTTTAGATTTTTTTTCAATTCTCTTGTATGTAGTTTGTATCAGTGCGGCCATTTAGTTTACCGAAATCAGTGTATGAATTTTTGCCTTAAACGTACTATTTTTATTAATAGTTTTTTTAACCTTAACATAGCCTGATCATACATAAACTAACACGTTATCATTCACTATGGGAAAGAAACAGGAACGCCATTCTAGGCTCTAATTCTTGTAACAGATTTTACTTCTACATTTTCATTTAATTAACATTGGTGACGTGATTGAAAACATCGAAGTGTAAATAAAGGTCGTTTACTTTTTGGTGTGAGCTAATTAGCTCCATGTATAGAACGTTTGCCTTAACCTGTGCAGGGCTTGGGTTCCATCTCCATCGGGTGATGGTTTTCTTTTAATTTTTTTTCTATCAAATCAAAATTTGTATGTAATCGTTTTTTAAATATCGGACTGTGTTTATGGTTAGCCCTGATTAGGCCTTTTTTAGGTTAATAAAGAAAATTGTATCTATAATAAAACAAAACGTCCCATTATTACTTTAATCAAAAAGGTAGAAGTAACAGGTCTATTACCAGAGTCGCATCCTATTTTGTTTGGACGCTTGTACCTAGTTAATAACAAACAATAGTACTTTTTCAGAAAAAAAAAATCGAATCTTGTTACCGCAGTAAAGTTATAAAAATATGGGAGTTAACTGCTCAGCAGGGTCGGGAATGTAGCTGGAGAAGTTTTTGGAAAAAATCTGAAAGGTAACGGGTAAACGGCGGCCAAGTATTTAATCAGTCTTTCGGTAATTGGTTGCCAAATAGGGATATAAATATGATTGCTGATTTTGACCTGAAAAGAAAACATTGCATCTTAAAATTAAAAAAAAACATTTATTGGAGATTTTTTTTCTCATAAATATTTATCTGGGAAAATATATTGCTCGGCCAAATGTAGAAAACGGACGGAGTACCTGATTATGCGAAACCCCGGTGCAACTTTAATTAACTACCAGGGCAACCACAAGAGCATAGCATCAAGTTGCGTTGAATTTCAATCAAACACGGCGTGGTTATAGCCGCTGTCAAAACTAATAATTATATATTTAGGTAAATTTTATTTACTTTTAGAGCCTCTAGAAGGGTTTTTTGGGTATTTTTAAGAAAGGCATGGGAAAATTTAGATATTTTTAGAAACATAGTCACAATTTGAACTGCAATACTTGGCCCCATTTGTTAAAATATCTTTAAGAAAATTTGATGTCATTCCCCATTTATGAATAATTCGGTTAATTTTTTTGGAGTTGGAGCAGCGAAATGCTTTTACAATTACAGGCTAATTGGATATAGGACAGATGTATTTTTCATAAAGGCCGAGATTTTTTGAAACTTTCACAGGTTTTCAGTTTACGGTCTCAGATTTTCTAAATTGTGTGTGGTTTTATGGTTGTATAGGTTTAATGTAAGGAGTGTAACAGTAAATAAGAATTTCTTTATAGTACTGCGGACACGTCGTAAAGCCTATAATATATTATACAGAGGGAGCAGGTTTATATAGGACGTTTTCTTTCTTTAGAAATTCTGATTTAAGAACTGTAATTCTTTTATCTAGCGAAACATCTCGGTATAAGATATCGATTTAGTAGATTTGGGTAATAAACTGTTTTCGCAGCTATTTCAGCTTTATTTTACTAAAAGTTTTGTAGAATTCTAAATATCGATTTGGAGTTTTTGATAATAGATAGGATATTATAATTTTAAAAAATCCAATCTTCGAGAATTGACTCTGCTGTAATTTTTTTTTCATTATTTGATGATATTTTTTTGATACTTTAGCAAGGTTTTCTGTATAGAAGTAAAACATATATTTTAGTATACAAAGCCGGAGTTATATATGGGATATTTTTTTTAGAAATTCTTGTTTAGGAGCTGTAATTTTTTTCATAGTAAAACCTTTCACTATAAGATTTGGGTAATAAATGGGCGAAATTTTGTTTTCGCAGCCGAGCTTTTTTTGCTTCACTGAAACTTTTGAACGATTCAAAATATCGATTTGGGTATTTTCGATAATAGATAGGATATTTAACGCAGTTTTAGAGGCGTAATTTATTAAAAAAAAAATTTGACTGCTCCAAAAAAATTGATTTTCCCTGTAACTTTTGAACCGCTTAAACTTCTTAAATACGGTTTCTACAGTTCCATGTAACTTTTAATCACGTAACTTATTCTAGAAAAATATTTTGGCAAATGAGATTTGAGTTAGATGTAACTTAACTTATATAAAATGGAATAATAGCTCAAGAGTTTCAAGTACACTTTTAAAATTTGGCATGTTTTTAAGTACACTTCGGTTTATCGAAAAGTATATAAAATATGTTTGTATTATTTTCAGTTTATCGTCCATTAATATTAAAACCTTATTTTTTTAGTTCTTCTCCAGAGTATCGTTTGAAATACGATAACTGTGGAAAAACATTAATATAATTATCTGAAATTCTCAAAAAACGTTTATTTTAAGATATTTCCGTTAAAATGGGTGGAATCAAACTTTAAAACGTATTTTTTCTACATTGTAAAACAAATTAGGTAAAAAGTAAATGTTATTTTAACGACATCTGAGGCGATTTAAGCTTTTTACAAAAGCCAAAAAGTTTCTGCAAGGTCCTAATTAGAAGAAAGCAATCTATACAAACAATATACAATCGTGTTTAAAAAGTCTAAGCTAATTACAATTATCGAGGATTATATGTAGCAAACTCAATTTATATTGACTTGCTCACTATAAATATTATCCCAAGAAATTTGATAAAATTTTGCCATAAGAAGCAATGTTTAAGAGAGAGACAAAGAACTCATCATTTGATAAAAGGATAACATACACAGTGTTTCATTAGAATAATAATGTTTGGTCAGCTATATGTATATATATATATATATATATATATATATATATATATATATATATATATATATATATATATATATATATATGTATATATATATATGAGTTATCCTATATACAAATTTGAAAGACAAATGTAGTAAACCTAGCGTATTTATATTCAGCAAGAATAGACCCCCCATTAAAAATCATGTTGAGTCTGCTACATATTTTTAAGTCATCCTATACCCATACATACATACATACTATTTTTTTAAAAAGATACGTAGAAGATGCTACATCTTTTATTTCTGACATTTTTCCATCTCCAAAATTAAACCAATATTTAGTGTAGGGAGTTGTAAAGAAATACACTAAACGAAATGAAACGAAAAGGTTACTTGAGAGTTGAAAAATAAGGGAAATTTTAAATGCTAAAAAAATTTCAGTCTATCACTTAAACCTATATAAAATTTTATGCATCTGAGTGGGTTGGGGTTTGACCGAGTTTGAGGTAACACGAAAGTTACTCTAAAGCAAATACTTCCCTTTTCACAGCGAAGTAAAAATAAGCAAAACAGATTTTTTTTTAATATAATGGTGGCGTTGAAGTTTGACAAGCCTCTATGTACCATAGTCATGTGTAAATATTTACTCTTATTACTCTTGATCATAATTGTTGCAAGGAACGAATACTTAATTCATGCATAAGATAAAAAAATATGTTAAAAAATATACAATTTGTTGAAAACACCCTTTAATGATTGTTTTGAAACGAGACAATAATTAAAAAATAACTAGAATTGTTTTTTTTATATTTAAGGAAAAACCCAAATATCTCTTTTGAACACTCGTCGTTACAAGGTTACATAATACTATGTAAAACAGATTTGTTAGGGCCCGCTACAGTTATGCGTTTCTGCACCATAAACTCTATACTTAGTGCTAGATGTTGATATTTTTTAACGCGTTTGTTAACAGTACGTTAATAAAATATGTAATAAATTCGGATAATGTCCAGTGTTAGCAAATCAGAGCCGTAAGGTTGTGGTCTACAAAGAATATAAAGAAATAACATACCGACATGACATATAGCTTGTTTTGTATTACATGAAGTGAACTAGTATAACAATATGTAGATAAAATTAAATTATTTAAAAGTTTAAGTCTTTAATTTACAAGACAAAAATGACCAACTAGATGTTCTGTCTATTCACTATATAAATAAAGCACACATCTTTTAATCTTAAGTAACTACTCTTTTTAAAATTTATTAGGTTAATAATATTTTCACATAAATCCCCCTAAACTTATATTCCATCCAGTCAAGTTCGAAAACAGAGATGACTCATATCATATTCTTCTTTGATGTTGAAGATATGGGAAACATACTTTTCAGGCTATTCGCATACATTATAGCTTTAAAAGAAAATGACACGTTTCAAACCAACTGTTAAACTGATTTAGCAATCGAGCATTGCCACCTTTTATACTATATAGCAATGTAACCCCTCCATATATGGTTGCCATACCCAGCATAGTCGCTATTAAGAAACATGTGTAATAAAATCTACAAGACCTAATAGGTTTTCATGACTTATACAATATATTCATTTCCATTGAGTGATATAGGGAATAACCCTATCATAGTACTAGTGACAAATACTTGTTTAGTGCTGGTGTTTAAAACATACACGTGTTACTATATTTCAACAGTTCGGTTACATCCATTTTTTTAATATTTATTATTGATTAAGAGTAAATAGTATCAGATTATTTAATCCTTATGGAGAATACACTATATATAAAGTTTAAGAACAGGTTTGGAACTGTACGAGAGTAAAAAAAAGTTGATTGCTGATTTTAACGGAAAGTATTCATCTCTCAATGAATTGAATTGTTGTACCTTTTACGTCTACCGCTCTTTTGTAGTCTTCTAAACTAAGTTCTTTTTTGATAACGTAGTCAGGTACAGTTAACGTAAGATAAATTCGTACGGTGTCAAATCAGAACGGGCTTTTAGTTTCAACTGTTTTCTTGGTTACAACCATACGGATTGAGTGGTTTTAGGGGTATATTAAGATTTATTACGTAACTGAAGGATCTGTTTTATATTAGGTTACTTTCAAAGATATATATTAAATTCACTAATACGAAAATTAGTATGCAATTTCAACTTGTTTGTTTTGAGTGTAATTTGGATAGTATCAAGAATTTGGAGGTCGGAAGACGCGAATTTACCAATTACAAGTAGACTGAAATACGTCAAAAAATATCACCTTTTTTCAAAAATCTGCGTTTTGCGGCAAATATTCACCCCTTAGCAAACCCGACCCCTTAGTTCTTTTTAGATTTTGTCTTTCGCCGATCTTTCCAAGGTTTGTTCCTTACGTCATTTTTTTACGATCATATGATTCCCTGAGCACTGATCTTAGCTATACAAAAATAATTGGTAACGCTCCCGAGACACCAGCCTTATTCTGTGCTGCTACTATTACATAATAAACTTCTAATAACTATAAAACACTTTTAACTCAATCTTATTTTAAAATAATAATAATTATTGTCATTTACTTTGTATTTGCACTGCTTGCGTTGCTAGACGGTTGCTATGGAGTGTTGACGTGGCGCCGGTCAACACAACCTTTGTTAAAACATACTCGTGCATAATAGGAACTTTGTAGTTTAATCACCCTGGTGATTGAAGCACAATGAAAATGTGTATAAAACAATGCACTACGTTCCGAAATTACTATTGAACTTACAATAAAGGCTTTTATTGACAGTCGTAGAAAAAGTCTCATCCATAATAGTTTTAGATATGTTCACAACAGCAAAAACTACGTAAATAGGTTTATTATATATAATTTTCTGTTTAGCTATTTGAATGGCTACTAAATTTTCGGCAAAGATGGTAAGGTCTTTAAAATGCGGTTAAGAAACCCAAGTATCAGCTCCCAGTTTTCTACCAATATTATCCAACAGGGAAATTAGCTTTATGTCTACCCATTTCTCCACGTTTTCTATTGCCTTTCTGAACATAGCTTTGTTCATAAGTTGGAAAAAAATTTTCAATCTTATTTCTTTTCGCTGTTGAGAATTTTGAATGTGGATAATATATTTTTCTCTTTTATTAAATGTAGGTATACATTTTGAAAGTTTTACTTTTGAATCTTTCTGGACATTGCATTCAGGGCAAACGGGTAGCTCATTTTATACAACATGTAAATCTTCTGGGTATTCTAAGTCGCCTTCTAAAGCATACCCAATGCTTGAATGTTTACCATTGCTCATATAATCAAAATTTTTAACTCATCCGCGGAAAGCCAGCTAAATTTACCTGTTGGTAGATATTGTTACATGACTATAACATATAAATTGGTGAAATCCAATTACATTATATATGAGGTAGGTTTGGAAGCATCGTAATTAGGTAAAAATTTATTATTCGGCAAAGCTTTCCTGACACTACAATGAGCCACTCCTGCGCAAATACCGCGTTTCAGGAAGTAAACTATGTCTGGATCTGTCAAAATCTCTAGTTAAAAGGATGTATATTTAAGAGCGGCGTAAAACACCAACCCTGGAGCTGTAAAATACGGAGATTGATCTAGACCGTATGTCTCTGAAGTTCTCAAAAACATCTGCTAAAAATTAGACGTCAGATTTTAAATAAATATCGGAATGTTGACTTAAAGTATCACATTTAAAGAAATCCTAAACAATATACACAAAATCTTCTCGCTTGGTGGCTTCTTTTGATTATAGAAGACATCGATAGATGGAACTTTGTGTCATTCAGTTTTGCGAATGAATCGACAAGGTTATATGGGAAAACGCCTTTCTGCCGAATAAGCTTAAATTCGTCTTCTGCATGGAAATATTTTGTCACTTCTCGACATTAAGATGAATCTAAATTTTGGCTTAACTTATCTAAACTAGAGACCATAAAACGAAAACTGCTGAGGAAGCGAAGATTTTGCAGTTTACCATCCTTGCTTTGGAACTTATTCGCCAAAATACACTTGGTAAACTATATATACTTTTTCTTATTTTGGGGAATAACAATTTCTTCTTTTCGAGGGCGAGTTCATTAATGAAAAGGTGGGAAACAAAATTTGACATGTTATGTAAGAAAAGGCGAAAGGGGATAAAGTTAGAAGCTTTTAAGGTAAATTTGTATATATAGTGAGCTGCACTCCGAAAATGTCTTGTTATGTAACAGTTTCATCTCCCATTTTAAATAGTTAGCATATGAGTTTTCGGGATATAACCCATTTTGCTCTGTATCAATGGTCTCGCAGTTGAGGTAATCAGTAAAATGGACTTTTAATTTATATCCGAAACTTATGAATTTAAGAATATTAAGAATGTTCTTATTGTAGAAACTTGGGCTCTCCTAGGACCATGGACGATGACAGAATGAACACAATATTTCACATTTCAAAAACGTCAACCAAAACGCTATATTTTACGAGAAAATATACGATGATCTGAATACTAATAAAGTAAGTAGATCCCTTACTTACCCAAGAGGGCAACACTATCTCTAACCTAAATCGTATGGGATTTCCACACAACATTGCCTTAGCAAGTTCCATCGTGCAGTCATTACGAACGTTACTAGATGATCTAGAATACAACTCCAAGAAATTAGAACCAAATTGAATAAAAGCAAAACAAAAATTATTATTAAAATCAACTTGGAAGAAGCCAACCAATATATTTGTCTAGGTCAGACAACTAAACTTAAGAAAAATTAAACCGCCGAGGTAAAACGTGAAATCCAGCTAACATCGGTCACCTAAGCAAACCTTAGTTCAATTTTACTACATACTTCCAGTGGGTCCTTATAGACTGAAGACAATGTCAAGAACAAGAATGTGGCAGAATAAATCAGAGCCATAGAGAGAGTCATATTGGTGATTACACTGAAGGACAAAATGCGAAATAATGATGTAAGTAACAACAAGCAAATATCAGCAGATGTGTGGCAAGCCCCAGCACCATGCAGGCAGTCGGCTGGACATGCCTCTAGAGAAACCACACAGATAGACATACAATAAAATATTCTGGAGACCAAAAATAAAAGAGGCGTAGGAAGATCAAAGAGAAGACTAATAAACAAGTCATGGCAGAAATTCAACCAGAAACAAAAGAACATGGAACCGATTAGATGCAACAGCCAAAGCAGGCCGAAGAAGAAAAATTCTTATATTTGTTGGATCGCTTCTTTAGATAAGCTTTAAGTGTATTATAATGTTGGATGTTAATATTATATTTTATGCTAGCTATTGTTCGTAACCTAGAATACGTCGCGCATAGCCAAGGAGAAATAGAGCTTTTACGTTAAATTATCGAAATAAGCAACTAATTTATTTTCTGAATATATATATATATATATATATATATATATATATATATATATATATATATATATATATATATATATATATATATATATATATATATATATATATATATATATATATATATATATATATATATATATATATATATATATATATATATATATATATATATATTTAATACGAGACTCAAAATTTGTTGAGGTAGCAGTCTTGGGCTGAAGTAAAACTTGTTTGTACATACGCCGAGCTTTCGAAAATTTATTGTTTCCGTTTTTAAGACATATGAACGTCTTGTTATTAGAAAAATAGAATTATATTCTTTTAAAATCAAAGTTAATTTAAGAAAAGTTATATTTAAAAGATTATTTATTTAAAAATGGTTCTAAATTCAAAAATTACATTAACACTGTGACTTACTTTGTTGTAGTATATTCCAATTTCTATTCGCTTACGTCTACATAATGAATTTTAGTTTATTTATAGAAAAATATTTTAATTGTTCATGCTCAAAAGTGGTACAAATTCTGATTGAACCGATTGGTCTCATTAGTGAGAATTTCATTGTCTGGTTTTTAGAGTCCTTTAACTATGGGTCAGCCTAGAGAACGAAGTTGAGGAACAATTACTGCACACACTGCTATTAGATAATCCACGTTTTCTGCTTTTCCATTTTAGCACTTATCTACTCTTAATTTTTCTACATTCGTAATTTAAAAAATAATTACTAGAACATACGTAAAAATAAAATCACCATCCCACTGCTTCTTACTAACCAAACAGGGTACATAATAATCATATTATTAGAATTACCGAAAAAAAAAACAGGGTAATTGTAAGTAAGTATTTAGTTCACAAGTTCGTAGTCGATAACCTTAAGTGTATGAGATTAGTCTAAAATTTTAATACATAAATGTTATCGGTGATGTCGCTTTATACCAAGAGAGGGCCTGATATAAATAAAAATATGGTTCTAATAGTAATGCCTTAAAAATAAATACAAATAACATTTCTGAAACTGAAAATTATTTTATTAGATATAAACGAAGTTCTGGTATCAATAATATGAGCGCACTATCGAACTTTTGATTCTATTCATGCTTTCAAAAGGCTAAATTACACATTATAGGTGAAAAACTAAACAACAATACATTAGTCGTTTACGGCAACAAAATTGAATTAACTAAATTGACAAACGTTCAATCAACAATTTGCTTTATTGCTTGTTTACTATTTGAGTTCGTGTCTCAAATTAATTAGTGATGAATACGACGCAAAAATTATTATAAGAGGAAATAGCTTATCGATATAGAGATAGCCAATAGACACAATAATTTAAAGTTGCCTGAATTTGAACATATTAGATTTAAGTCATTTTAAGTCACACAAATAGAAAATAGTGCCAAAGAATAACAGCACTAGAATGTTATATTTAATAACAATATTATTTTAATACCGACATAATGCTGGAAATAATATACTATTAGACAGGTATCCCCCAATTATTTTGACGATAAGATTTTTTTTATTTATGGGTTTCCGAAATAAGTCATCCTTTTGCTTTTCTTGAAATTCAAAAAAAAATCCTTATTTCCCATATTTAATTCACAAAATCATCAAAAAATCAAAGTGTTAAAAATGGTGTAAAGTATCTTTATTTCTAAAGATACATGAAAAAGTAATAAGAACAAGTTATTAGAAGCCCGCTACTCACTATTCCTCCATTAATCCATTGGTTTATTCGTCCGCATAGCGTAGAGGGTCTATTTCATCCGTTCCTTTCGTTGTGCTCCGTTTCCGTCTTTTGAGCGGAAAATCAAGTAGGGTTTGACCTCGGCGAACCATTCGCCCAAATCAAATCTTTTGTTTTTTATGTATTTTCAAACATGGAAGACACTTGAACTCCATGTGAACGTAATAAATTAAAATTGATGAATTCGATTCAAACCGGCGACGAATCGAGCCGAATAGCAGGCTTAAAAATTAAATTTTCCAGCTAAATGTGAATAGTGGGCTCTAACACTATTCAAAATTTAAAGTTTTATTTATGGACAGGATATTTTTATTTGTGTGTTTAGGAAAATAAGTTGCTCTTCATGAAACTGTTGATGCACCAAAACGAGTTGAATTTTGTGAGATGATGTTAATTCGAACTCAGGAAGACCCGGATTTTTTGAAGAACGAGTTAGGTATATGGAACCTATACATAGTTGAAGAGCTACATTTATCAATATTTCAAATCAGTAATCATATACAGGGTCTCCTGTTTCAAAAATTTCATATTAAGCCGCTTTTATAAGTTACTAACAAACTTATACCTCTGGACCACCCTGTATGCTCTGGTATTAATATGGCGAAAAATGTAATTATTTACGGGCATTGCCTAATCGTAACCAGCTTTAGATTGTTTTAGAGCACGGAAATATAATATATATAAATTAATTAATATCTCAAGAACGGCTACAAATAGGTATAGGAAGATATTTACGAAAATTAGTAAGAAATGAACGTAGATTCTGAAAATTGAAAAATATACAGGGTGTTCAATTTAAAGTAACGATGTTGCCACCCATGTCGTGTAGAAGCGGCAACACCGCGGAACTGAAAATATTTTAGATAGATATCATAGCTGGTTACGTTTGTAACCAAAATTTTAAAACGATCCATAAATTGGTTCTCCATAAACGTCTAATAGGCCATTCACCGTGAATAACCATGTAGAAACGTACTAAGTGGTTCAAAATTTAGTTTCGTACATAAACATGAAATCATAGCTTACTATTCGGGCGGTTTATCTTTTTTACTTTGTTTCACGAGAGGAAAGCTGAGATGAAACGGTCAAATTTTGAATAGCGAGCTACGATTTTGTATTTTGGCTATAAAATTTAATTCTAAACAACTTTTTCCTATTACTTTCCTGTATCTTTAAAAATAAAGCTACTTTACTCTCCACTGTTTTTAACACTTTGTAATTTTTTTGAAGGCCCAGTAAATTAGATTTGGAAAATAAGAACTGTTTTGAGGGTTTTAAGAAAAGCCAATTTTTTTACTTGTTTTCGTATAACATAAATAAAAAAGTTTTTGCTATCGTCAAAACAATCGAGGTATACCCTATATAGAGTGAATTATTTTTATTTCAAACCAGTAACTAGACCTATGTTGTTTCAATTTCCAGTGAACAAATGTTTTAAATGAACTTCTATTCTATTGCGGTTAAATCTATCAAATTGTTATCTTAATTTTCACCACTGTAACGTTTACCTCAATGTACAATAGTTATTTATCTAACTAGTGCAAAAAGTGATACTTTTCCGCGCGCGACTGCAGTCTAGTGCGGAAAACTTTCCGCACGAGTTAGGTACATATTTTTTCCTATGAGCGTGCATAAATTAAGTACCTATGTATGAGCAAATGCAGTTTAGTGAGAAGGATGAAATGAAGTACATATGTTAATTTTTTTATTTATTAGAATTGATTACTTCAGATTAGATTTGATCACAAATTAGAAGTTTAAAATATTTTAAATGTGATTTTCAGAATTCCTAAGCTGCGTTTACCTTTAGCGACTTTCAAAAATAATTACAAAACGCACATACATGTTACATTTATCTACGAATAAAAATAACACTATAATTTTTGATGAAATGATGTTAATTATATTTTCTCCTGAATCAGCTAAAATTGTGGCAGAAGATCGGCAAACCCCTTAGCCCGTGTATATTTCTGGATCTGGCAATCCGAGGTATCCGGCAATATTTGATGGAATTTTCTCAAATGTATTAATTCCCACACATTGTATTGTGCATTTTCCCTGTTTGTAGTTTACAAAAAAAAAGCGAAGATAAGTTGTGTTCGAAGGACGTAGAGCTACATATTTCCTACACAGCTGAAAGTGAACTGCATCTCCACCATTTGCAAATGTTCTGGAAATATGAGTTTTTGTATAGGAATGTTGAATTAGTAGGGTCTCTTTGTCTTCAATGTTATCAATGGTTAATTTAGAAAGATCTTCGCGACGACACGCACTTGCCAATCCAATAATGGTCGCAACTTTAATCAACAAATAGACATCATTAGGTGCCTCGGAAAAACTTTTTGCAATTCCCGCTTTTGAAAAACTTTTGGATTATTTTGAACGGTGTCCTAATTTTTCCGTTTCAAAAATGCTGTTAATTTTGAATATTTACCTATCTTTGTTTGTTTTGATGATCAATTCATTTCAGCTTCTCCCAAAATACTTTCAGAAATTCCATCTTCGTCTATGTCTTGCATGTAGAGTGGCGAGACCGACTTTTAAAAGCACAAAATTACAAATAACCACGCAAATTAAATCAATTACAGACGCATAAATTGTCTATTAATACTATTCTTGAAACAAAATTGTAACTAAGGTTGCTTAACATTAAGCTAACTGGAATGAGCTTGTAATAGGTGATGAGATTATAATACGATGTAAGTCAAAATTATAATATAAATATTTAATATGAATTTTTGAATTTTTTAGGATATTGAATAATTACAAATCTAGATGAGAAACTGCTTCTTTCTGTTAAATGGTTTTTTTTAATAATTTTTGAAAAAAAAAATATCTAATACTTTTAATACAGTTGAAAAAAAAATTTGTCTTTTTCACACTAGTGCGGAAAGTAAATTACTCTCCGCACTAGTGCGGCAAAAACTAATATTCCGAACTAACAAGCGTTCGGAAAGTGCTTACTTTAAACGCGCTCATAGGAAAAAAATAATTTCGAATTAAGTTAGTCAACGTCAAACAACGAAAAGTTCAAAGATAGTTAAACTACGACAAAGTCACGTAGGTAATTCCCATAATCAATTAAATCCTCTCAAACTTAAGCCGTGCATACCTGAAACACATAAACAACACTTTTGGTCCATTTTTAACTAAGAATATGTTTCGTATCTATCGGTTGACGTTTCCCATGATTTGTAATATTTTTTATTTGGATGACTGCTAGTCTGAATAGGTATCCCTTTGATTATTAGTAAATTTTCACGTGGTTAATCTAACATAATGGGTTTAGGTTAACAACAAAATCTAACGTTTTCACGAAATAGAGTATGATAGTAGAAATGTTAATGACGTCATGTAGATGTCGCATTTAATAAAATAAACGCGAATAAAAATGACAACCTACGAATAAATTTTTACGATAGGGGAAGTATTTGACTTATTTATTTGTAATTCTCGTAAAAAGAGCCATTGAATATAAAAAAGAAACATAGTTTTATATTAGTAGCAAAAAGAAAACAGTTTGTAAATCTCTATTTTTACTTAAAAACCGGCGTTTTCGCGACCAAATGCCGGTTTATCACTGATTAAGTTTGAAAGAGCAACAAGTTGTCAGTGAGGTTAAACGAGCATAATCTTGCTTACTCTAAACCCATGTCGCGAAAATTTGCTTTTTACTAAGTAGCCTTACGTAAATACCGGGCTTATTATGCTGTTTCTTAGATATAAACTGTTATTATTGTCAAGCACTGAGCTTATGGAATAGTCATGATAGATTTGCTCGCGAAACAAGGATATACAGATAAGTATGACTTGTCTGTTTTATCTAATAGAACGGCTAGAAACTGCAATACAGGTGTTTTTATTATCGTTAAACTAGCAATGAAAAATCAATAAATTTTAAATTTTTGAGTTTTTAATTTCCTAATATGAAAAAATCTAAGAATTAGTATATTTTTGTTAAGTCTGGAAGTATATTTTCGCAAGTACTTATCAAAATTCATTAAACACAAGTAAAATTATGAAGACAATTTGGAAAACAAATATAACCCTTTTTGTTACGTTCATGGTTCCGACTGGACAACAGCAGTCTCTGTACATATGGTTTTGTAAAAAAAAATTAATTTGGCATTTTTTTACAAATCTGTTAACAAATTGGCTCCTGGTCGTCATGCAATGCAGAAAATAGAATTCCCTTCCTCTGTGGTGCCGCCAACATATTAATGAAAAAAAAACTGGTAGTGAAGAGCAGTTTCTTTTGCACGAAAATTTCCGGTAGATTGATTCCACTGTTAGTTACTCAATAACGAAAGACAATTCGTACGGATTCACCAAAAATGCCATTTTGTTTTGAATTAATTGTTTTGTTGTAATAGATAAGCGGGCCAACTGCCCAGGTCCCATTCTAGTAGGAGCGCCGGTTTCTAAGGTGTGATGACCTTGTTTTTACTAGACGCGTCATTTTGTATATTTCACACCGCTGCCCGGTAAAAAAATTATATACGGCCCTGGTTGCATTATTGCAGTAAAAGAAGTGGTGCTATAATTGTACGTAGATGTAAACATTTTAAATGTCATATATCTGGTCTCGATTTTTTTTCTTTGTTTATCTGTATGATATTTATTTTTTTATTTTACTTACCGGATAGACGCTAAAACGAAAAATCCGCAAAAATAAACGAATCACATTTTTCCCGATGGTCTTTATACGGATTTACTATATGAATCAAATGTTCTAAATAAATAATTATATATTGCGTCTTAAATTTTAAATGCATTTTGTTTTTTGTTGTTGTTTGTTGTTTTTCCCGCTGTACCTTCACCTAAAGTTCTAAATAATGTTAAGGAATAACAATAAAACACTTGCAGTGGTGTTTCTAGGATGCAGTTTTCCTAGTGTTTAATTTAGATATCCTTCCTTCCTAAGGTGGCTTAGGACTTTCTAAATAAACAAATAAATACAATGTTAACTATTGTTGTTGGTTCGAGAATTGTAATGGATTTTGGATTTTAAAATTATCCTTAGCTCTGCTTTATGAACACAGTATATTACTAAGAAGACATTATATGCGTTTTAAAATTAGTGGGTGTGATTATTGATGATGATATACGGGTAACTGAGTTGCTGGATAACGTTAAGAATTGAGAAAAGAATATCCAACCGTTCAAATCTAAAAGTAGTGTTATTAATTGTGGCAATTAGGAAATCTGACATTTGATAGCGACAGATTAACTGGTTACCTTAAAATAATAAAGCAATGTAACTTTTTTGGATTAATTAACTAAACAAATATTTAAAAAAAAATGTTTTCAAATTAAATTACAAAAATTTATTTTTTCTTTGAATATATCACTTATTTACTTATTTTAGCTGGAATACTTCCTTTTCCTAAGAAATGAATAAAAGAACTTCGCAGGTATACCTCGAATTGTATAATAAATTAATTTTAAGATAAATGACTAATGGAAAATTATAACTTATAAAATATAAAACCGACTGCTAAATAACTAGGCGCGACTTTACCTAATCACTTATTAGCTAAAAAAAAACATTTTTCCAGAAATAATTCCAACACATAATTTTACAGCACTATTCGTCTGGCCTTTTTAGATGCAAATTCATCAATAAAAATGCTTAAATCCAAGGATTCAACAACCTCTTTCAGTAGCAATCATTGCAAGACCTGTATTTTTTTCTTGTGGCATTGTTGACCTTAGAAAAATGTTTTATTATATTAAGTTTTGAAAAGCTTCGTTCTTCAAAAGCAACTGATATGGATAGTGCAAAATTTGCTTAGGGCGACACAAAAATCCTTCTCTTAAATAAACTTAGAGTTTTTTACAGAATCATTTTTTACTAATGAAAAATGTTAGAATCTTTTTATGTACTTCTACTCCGTCAATATTTCTGACTAACTTATCATCAACCTAACTTTATAAAGCAATACATACATATTCACAAGATTCCATTAAACATTTGGGCTCAATTTGGTGAATATTAGCCAATAAAAAGCAAATGCATAGTTACATTTGTTATGGAGTTGGAATATTTCTTCCACAGATGTTTTGGTGGTGTCCGCAATAGAAAAATAAACATTAACTTTGAAATTTTGCTCAGGATGTAATATTGGATTATTTACAGATTCGTATGAAAAATGGAAATTCGGGTGATATTCCAAATTGTTCAACTAGAGTTTTTGTATTCTTAATAAAAGATCTGATATTTTCAATTCTTCCTTTTGCAGCTAAACTTTGCTTTAATTCTTCGGCTTTTGTAGCATCTCCGTTACAACATTAATTTTAGCTAATAAATCGTGACAAATAATAACAGACACTTAAAATATTCTAATTTTTCTGATAACTATTACGCTAATGATTTAGTCTTTGGATCTCTAATATCATCTTTTTCTAATTAACACAAAATATTTGTCGTAATTTGTACGTAACGGACAAAGAGCATTAACTCTGCTTTCCCATATAGTATAGCCAAGCGGTTATTGGTAAGGTTTTTCTATATGCTTTTTTAACACATCCTATTTAGTTGTAGCCGAAAAAAAAATTAAACAATTCTTGTACAGTATCAAAAAATGATAAAATCGCATTATTAATATTAGCCCAATCGTTAACTACCAAATTTAACGTAGGAGTGACACATGGTATGAACATAGCTCTAGCAAGAATATCCAATATTCTCCTTAGCAATTTTATATGTGTTCTTCGCATATAGAACCGTTGTTATAGCTTTGTCCTCTTAAATCTTGAATGTGAAGTTCAAATTTTGATAATAAATGGTTCACTAAAAAATATTCGCTTGTTGTGTCTATTGCAGGAAAAAAAGAAAAACTCTCGAATATCATCTAAATTACAATCAAAGAACCTTATCAGAAAACTGATCTGTCTAATATTTTGACCCTTTTAGTACTGATGTCTTGTGACTATTTAAGAAAAAAATAATTGAATAAGTTCATTTTGAAAGTCCGATTTAAGGAAGAATATGACTTTGAAAGTTACCTATATTTAATTGCGCTGGACCGTTTTTAATAATAATTTCAGTTAACCGATTTGTAATTATTTGAGGCCAAGTTGCTGGGTCCTTTATATCAAATTTAGAAGAAGAGGGTAGTTCTTCTGTATCCAGCGGGAGGTTCATGGTCGCAGAAGTGTTTTTTAAAGAGTCGCTACCACTTCCACAAGATTGAATCGACTTCTCTTGTAAAGCTTTAATTTCGTCGCCATCGGGCATGACCGCTTATACTCTGATTCGGATCCTGGAATGTGTAATTGTCATAATTTGCTTACATTTTTTTGAAGACAAAGTCACTTGCACCACTTGGCCACCAGAGGGTGACCCTTGGACCCTTGTTTTTGACCCAAAAATGCGGCTTAAAAATTAAAAAAAAACACTTCCCAAACTTCGGTTGCGCCCATTTTCAATAGACTTCATGAGAGCGTAAAAGGAAACATTTCGTAGAAATTTTAAATCGATACTTCAATTTTTTAGACAGTTGTCGTGTTTCACTGGAGATTCTAAAAATCTCGAAAAAATATCCCTTTTTTAATTAATAGAGGGAAAACCAAAACGATACGAAGATCTCTAAGATACCGTTCGAGAGCTCTAAGAACGTACCAAATTTCAAAACTTTATCTGAAAGCGTCTCCGAGATATAGTGACCGAAATGTAAATATGCACATAGAAGTACGATTTGACACGCCGAGGACTCTAGTCTCCAAACCACAAAATTGAGAGATGTGATCCCATCGGTTTTTCATGCTATTTAATATGGCATTTAAAGGGAGGTTAGTAAACAGCGAAACAACATCAAAACCAACAATAACATAGTTGGTAGGAAGTTGATAATTATTGATAAAGCTAAAAAAAAGAGTTTTTAAAATAATAATCATTGTTCGTATCATAGGCACGTGTGAGCAAATCAGTGATGTAAGACGCTATTGCACCAATAGGGAAATTAACAGCTAATATTATAGGCCTCACAGACAGTGTAGATTTGTAGATTTTCAGTAGTGTATTTTACACACTACTGAAAATTCTCTTAAAGTGTGAGTTAATATTATGGTTTATGTGAATGATGCTAGTTACTGAGCCCTGAAGCAGTCTTTTTCTCCATGGGGAAAATCATGTGTAATGCAATCTAGATCGGAGAGAATGTAAAGAAAATTAATATCTTTAATAGAGGGCGAAATGCTAAATTTGGGTCCTTAAGAGAGCAACTGCTTGACTTCTGAAAGAATGTCAACATAAATGAACAACATTATTTTCCGAACCATTTTTCTTGTGTTTTAATAGTACTGCTATGTTTCAGTTTTAGTTGTTTAATTTCATGGATATTATTAATTTTTATCTTATTGAAACCTTTCTTAAATCTAATGGTTAATCTACGACTGCACTCATTAAAAATGTACGGAAGAAATATTTTCGATAATTGCTCTGGAATACTAATATAGTTGTTTTGTAACTCACAGAAACTTGCCTCAGTCTCCAAGTTTAGGATTTTTGTTCTTTATTTTTTACTAAAATTCTGGATCATGTGTCCCAATGTGTGGTCTAACTCAGAGTTGATGCTCAATGTTCCATTAGATTGTGGTTTCGAGACAGTTCGTGTTGTCTACATTTGATAGTGAATATGCGTCTGTTCTTCAGTCATGTCTTTTTGTTGGAGGTTTTGGCCAGTGATTTAATATAATAACACTTATTACAACACAACATTGGGAGCACGATATTGTTGTTGAATGTCCGAAAAAAAACATTTCTTTACAAAAAAGGAAAAATAATCGGGACTGTCTAATTAAGAAGAAAAATGAAAAGGATAGTGGGGAGGCAGTCTCTATATAAAAGGCCGAATAAAAAAGTGGAACCCTTTATTGTTTAGTCAAGATATTTGGATTAATTTTATCCCTTCCTCAGGATTCTTCTAGAGTAAAACATTGAAAAGAAACTAGTTAGAAAATGACTAATTCTAATGAGTGTAAACTCACCAATGTGGGTTTCCTTTAAAAAAACATACCCCAAAAGCGACACATATTTAATTGTAACAAACCACCAGTCTGTTCATGGGGGAAAGAAAATCTACAAACCTGCACTGTCTGTGAGGACTATAGTGATTTCCTTACACGTGCATATGATACGAAAAATGATTATTATATTAAAGACCCTTTTTTTAGCACTAATTATCGACTTCCAAACAACTATGTTATTGTCAGTTTTGATGTTGACTTGTTGTTTACAAACCTTTCTGTAAATGTCATATTAAATAGCCTGAAAAACCGATGGGATCAAATTTCTCAATTTTGTGGTTTGGACTTTGATTTATTTGAGAATTTGATGAAATTTATTTTTGACTCTAATGTATTAGTGTTTAATAACACTTATTACAAACAAATTTTTGACACGTCCATGGAGTCCACTATCTCACCAATTTTAGTCATCTATGTCTTGGATGACTTGATCAAGGACTGCCTAGAACTTACGCCCTTTCTGCCGCTTGTCAAACATTATGAGGACAATCTTTTACTTGGAGTTCCTGAAAGTAGAATTGCCCCTGCTCTTAAGCTTGTCAACACATCTAACGAATACAACTCTCCAAACTCAATAACTCAATCTAGTATGAACAAGAATTTTAACTTTTCCATTTTACATTACCAGTTATTGAAGATCCTTCACCCAACAGATTATTTTTTCTCTTTTACATATTGAAAACCATTAATAAATATTTTCAAAAACACTGAAGTAAAAATAGTGAGAAAACTGCAAATAACTCTAGCACTCCTTTTCACAAAAACCAAAACACCTACGTCATTATTTGAAAATCATAATATAGTATATAAAATACCGTGTAATGAGCGCGAATTGTCATATATAGGGCAAACATCAAAAAGCCTTAAAAGCAGAATCACTTCACAGAAAAGTGACTGTCGGATAGGGATTGTAGAATTTTTCAGATCGGATTTAACATGCAATCACGTGGCAAAAATAAGTTCCTTCAAGGATATATTTTTTAAATTTTTAATTATGACGTTCAAATATATAATTTTCGGACCTTTTAAGTTCCTCCCATGAACACAGTGATGATTTGTTACAATTAAATATGGTACGTCCTTATGTTTTTTGTTTCGAAAGCAAACCCACGTTGGTAAGTTTCCACTCATTTCATTTAGTTAGTTATTTTCTAACTCGTTTCATTTCATGTTTTTATTTTAGAACAGTCCTGAGGAAGGGATAAAACTAATCACGAAAACTTGATAAAGGGTTCCAATCTTTTATTCGGCC
The DNA here is from genome assembly GCA_030620095.1 of Kuschelorhynchus macadamiae. NCBI lineage: Eukaryota > Metazoa > Arthropoda > Insecta > Coleoptera > Curculionidae > Kuschelorhynchus > Kuschelorhynchus macadamiae. The sequence goes on along the minus strand of JAUTXW010005299.1, from coordinate 430,166 downwards.
TTTTATATATAGTGATGCCGCCGAAAGAGAGGAGAGAATTTTCCGCCTCGTCTCGACGAGATGATGAGAGAATTTCTCGCTTCTCTCAAGCTCTCTCGTGTCCCTCGAGCATAAAAAATATGTATTTTTTATATTTTTAATGTTGAATAAGACAAATGTTATATAAGACAATGTTAAATAAGATGAAAACATGAAACCCATATTATCAGTCTTTAGCTACTCCGTTGTCCTGCAGATATTCCCTAGACATTAAGTGTCTAAATTGTTTTCGTTAACGATCCTCGTGTCGTTATATTAGAGTGGTATATTATTTGGGGTTGGGATCCAGTAAAAAAAACAAAAGACTTTTTTAAACTGTCGACTTTTCGCTATTTTATTGTTGAATCTTCAGGACACATATAAATTCTATATCCGGCATGAAACCCACATTATCAGTCTTTACCTACTACGATGGTCCGCAGATATTTCCCAGATATTAAGTTTCTAAATAATTTTCGTTAACGTTCCTCTTGTTATTATGTTAGAGTGGTGTATTATTTGGGGTTGGAATCCAGTAAAAAAACAATAGACTTTTTTACACTGTCGGCGTTTCACTATTTTATTGTTGCATCCTCAGGACACATAAATTCTATATCTTGCACGAAACCCATATTATCAGTCTTTATCTGATACGTTAGTCCGTAGTTATTTCCCAGATATTAAGTTTCTAAATGGTTTTCGTTAACGATTCTCTTGTTTTTATATTAGAGTAGTGTATTATTTAGGATCCAGTAAAAAAAACAAGACTCTGTTTTTAAATTGTCGACGTTTCGCAAATTTATTGTTGCATCCTCAGGACACATATATAGATTTTATATCCCGCATGAAACCCACATTATCAGTCTTTACCTACTCCCTTGGTTCGCAGATATTTGCCAGATATTAGGTTGCTAAATGGTTTTCGTTAACGGTAATCTTGTTGTTATGTTAAAGTGGTGTATTATTTGGGGTTAGGATATATCTGCAAACCAACGGAGTACGTAAAGACTGATAATATGGATTTTAATTCAAGATGGCGAAACGAAATGGCGGCCAAATAAAGTTTTTAAAAAATCATCGTAAAAAAAATGTATTCAAGTGACAAATTTTGCAGAAAAATTAAATGCGCAAAGGGGATAAACTGGTACGACTTCAATATGACGTAACAAAATGGCGGTATGTGTCAATGTAAAAACTATTTATTGAATTTATTTTAAAATATGCTCAAAAGTTAAGTGCGGCATAGGTGGAAAAAAAAACCGGTAAAATATTGGCAGGAATCCAATATCATGAAACAAAATGGCGCTCAATGAAAATGAAAAGTATATGCAACGCTTATATACTGTGACTATGTACTGAAGTATACTGAGTGTTCACTATTCCGAACAAATGGAAAAAACATAGGAGGGAAGTTCTGGGTCAAAGGAAATTTACCGATTTTTTATATTTATATATTAAAAATATTGTAATCTTAAATTCGACTAGCAGGTAAGTGTATGTAACAATTTAATACTAAATTCACTATATTTAAATAGCATTTAAAACTGTAATTGTAAAATATTAAACTAGACCGACGACAAAAAATTCAACTCAATAATTTTTGTCTATGTTATTATTTATACTTTTGATATTCCCTGGTAGATAAAAATTCGTAGCCCGAAGCCAAACTACTTTTAAACAGCTCGGTAACAGGAGCCAGTGTCGAGCGAGTTTGAAAGTAGGCGGCTCGCCTTTTATCTGCGATTTTCAAAGTGCCGATGGCCCAGTGCGGCAACTTATATTTTTATTCAGTAAACTTTGCTATCACATATACTCCGTAGTTAAGGCAGAATTTTAAATGTTTTTGTATTTATTACTACAGAAACCTTGTATAATGAAGTAACAAAGTACCATTCAACACATTAAACAAAAAATTAAATTTTCAAAAAAAAGTTAAAATGTTTCATTTCTGTTAAGAACGGTTTTCCTTTTAGCTACGTAAAAGTGGTAACTAGTACTACCAAACAATAAAAGCAAGTTTTATTGTTTTCCAGCTTTAACAAAAACACAAGATAATTAATTTTGTTATATGCGCAGAAACATTTTCACATACCCTGTATATTGAAATTTGTGAAAAGTTTTTGCTCAAATGACAAAAAAAGGTAGTCAAGTAATTTATCTACTATCTGCTAAATTTTAAACATTTTCCAAAAATGACAAAAAACTGCATGTTTTCTCAAAATTTTGAAAAATGATAAAGGAAAGAGGTTCTCTTTTTTTGACTTTATAGCTATATATAAAATTTCAAAGTTATCGGTTGCAGCCATTGTGTTGGTGAAAACAGAAATTGTTGAAAGAAGTTGTTGAAATAAAAAAATATTTGCATTTTTTAAGGGACTCTTGTATCCTCTAGTCCTTTAATATTTACACTACATTTAGGAACACCTTATATATATCTTCAGCACAGTAATAAGGTTTTCTATCTGAGAAATAGGTAATCGTTTTTTTTTTGTATTTATTTAGTATTCATTGATACACAAATTTGATTATGAACTGAAACTTATTGCGTTGAAACTCTACTTACCGCATGTTTTTTTTCACCCGTCTGCTTTCCACATCTAAACATTTAATTTAAAAGAGCGCGATCTAAAAAATTCATCTAAAACAACACAAGAATAATTATTATCAATATATTTAATTGACCAATTAATTCACGCTGCCGTTGTTTACTCGACGGTTTATTTACTTTCTGTTACAGGTGTTTTTCGCTCTCGCAAACTAGCAACTTTCAACGTTTAGCCGATGCTTGGCGGAACAAAACAGGAACTGATATCGTTTCTAGCGCGCGATCCTGTCTACCTAAAAGCTGCGATAGGACGAAAATCACGCGCGGAAGTACGGAAGGATATTTCTGGATAAACTTTCTGAATGAAACATTGAGCCCGAAAAATTATTGATTTGGCCTTATTTACATGATGAACCACATTATTATTTCACATAGTGGATAGTGGAAGTATAGACAAATTAACAGAATTTCATTTTTGGATTAGTATTTCATTAGTATTACAAATCAAATGAGAAAAAATAGAAAAAGTAATGCAATCCACAATTTTGTAGATAGTTCTAGCAAGAAAGACATTTGCATGGTACCTACAAGGAAACAATATATGCTTAAGTGTATATAATACTAACACTAATATTAATTATGAAAAAAAATATTCTGCTCATCAAAAATTATGGTGATAAACAAATTTCTGTTTTAGCTTTTTTGCAACAGAATAAAAATATTTAAATTAAATTGGTTAAAGCAAAGATTTAAAACAATTTCTTATCTCAACATGTGGACTAGTCTACCCACTAGTCTATAAAAGGTTAAGAATGACAAAATTTTTCTTAAATAATATTTCTTATATTCATGTGGACTGGACTGTCCGCGGATGTTTCGATATAATATATCGAAACATCCGTGGATAGACTAATCCACAGGTTGAAATATGTTATTTTCTTAAAAAAATTTATAATTTAGAGTTAGATACCTTTATAAAGTTGCGAAAAAGCCAGAAAAGAAATTTCTCTAAATCTGAATCCTAAAAGCAATAGATAATCTGAGCACATTAAAAAAAAGATTCTCTGCAAATTTAACATAAAGTATATACACCTGTAATAGCTGAACCCGTGCAATCTGGAAAAATGAAGAACGTGGCGATAATAATAACTAATAACTAAAAATAATAAAGATACGCTTTAAAACTAATAAAAGTAATGCTTCTTTATAAATTACATTTTTATTCTGCTAGTTTGGTGCCTAAATATACACATTATTTTTTTTCTGTTACTCTAAAAGAGGTAACGTAAAATCCCTAAAAAACAAGAGCCTGTAAATCAATTTAAGCAATGGACAACTCTGCGCTTGAATTTTATTTATCGATGCGACAACATACTTTTATGTATCGGATGGCATTTTATGCCTTACCATATTTCAATTTCACATCTCCTAAGAAGCCATTTTTTTTTCAAACAAACATACCCACACTCTGTTTCGCCAGTCGTCCATCGAGATTTTAGCGATTGATAAATGCTTCTAAAATGGGGATTTCATAAACTACTATCTCATTTAGTTAAAGAGATATTGTAAAAACGAATAAAATCACATGAAATCTACTTTTAGAGGGATTTTTAAAAACTAGTGAAAATAGGATTGTCCTAAAATCTCATTCAGCTGAAGAGGTATTGCGAAAAAGGAAAATACTGTTTACTCCTTTTTACCATCGTAGTTTAGAAGATATTGTAAAAAAAGTAAAATAACATTTCACCCCAATAAGGAGGGAAGGTTAATACATTCAGAAATTAATTTATAGATAATAATTTTTGAAAGCTGTTGACGAAATAATTGTTTTAGTCTTATTTAGTTGAAGAAAAAAAAGTAAAGTCGTAATAATTTTGCCCTTTTCACCCCTTAAGCACAGAGTGTGGAGAAATCCACATACATGTGATATTAAATTCATTACTTGTAAAAACTTCTGATGAAGGAATTGTCTTAAAGTCTCATTTAGTTGCAAAGAAACAGTAGAAAAAATAAAAACACATTTCACCAATTTCATCGCGAGACATTAATAACAGAATTAAAAAAACTCCCGGAGGTTCTATCCAAATCTTTAAAATTGGCACATTAATTAATGGGAAAAAAATCGTTAAAGAAAACCGTTCCCATATTTTGTACAACTTCTTTTGCCACTTCGTATTGCACATCGGAAGACTATTCATAACTCATGTGAGTGAGTGGTAGCACACGTACGTAGCACATCGAATCAATAGTATTTTATGCTAAGAATAAAAAGTTAAACTCGCTACACAATTCAGTTTCACAAAATAGGCAACCCATGTGTGTTAATTTTCATAAGAAAATTGTTATGTCCTAAAAAAAGGTGTAGTATAAATTTAATATTATGAGGCCCCAATATCATGCTGTGTTGCTATATTTTTATAAAATTCAATTAAATAAATTTGATAATACTGTCATGGTCCCGATATAGGGTATGACTAGGGACGTAGGGATCTAACTAAATAAAATATATATTTAAAAAACACCTAACTTTTTATTTACATATTTACAGATGGTCGTTTTTAAAAGTATGATTTCTACAATTTTCACTTTAAGAGAAAAATATATAACTTACATTAATTGGCCCATTGACCAGGGGAACAGCACTTTCAATAAAAACATTCTGACCAAATCACTAGTTCACTTTTTGATTCTCGTTGACCGATTTCACTGACTCGCTAATTGATTCTCATTTTTAATAATCTCCCTCTCGAGGATTCTAAAATCTTTTTATAGTAAACCTCAGCTGGTCAGCGATTTTCTTGTTTATCTCTTATGTAGCAATTAGTTAATTGTTTTATTAATCGTTATTAAAACGGCCAATATTATAAACAATTCTGGGCGAGTTGCGGTTTGCAGAGTATTGACTTTAAAACAATAGATGTGTAATTTAGGCCATTGCAAAATATCTTAGAATTACTTGTTTTTATGTATGGTATATTGATCGTCTTTTAGCATTTATTTTATTTGAGATATAAGAGATATTATTCTTGTACTTGATATTTGAAAGTAATATTTTATGCATATAATTCTGTGCTTGACATTTTCCCTGGTTTACAAAAAGCTGGGCTCCAGCGATCATAAAAATGTTTAAGTTCCCAAGTAAATAATATTTCGGTAAGTATTTGTGTAGATTTAATATAGTTATATAGAATTAAAACTGTAAAATAATATTAACACATACAATAAAAATGTTTGTTATAAAATAAATTTAACCTTATTGCCACTGCACTTAAGTCTGTTTTACCATTGTAAAAAGAACAACAAAACTGAAATTCATCTTCCTGATATCCCATTGGAGTCCGGATCTGTCTGCCCATTCGCGCTGGTCCCTTGTTGAGTGTGGTATGCACCGCTGGCGTCGGTATATATATGCTAATATCTTTCATAAAATTAAATATATTTATATATAAAAAATACTATTTCTAAACCGAATAATTAGAAAATATTAGTGAATACGGTATAGTCTCAGGTATTTAGTACCTTAGAGAATGACTTTGAATCTTGGTTTAAAAATTAACTAGTGTAAATAGGAAATGCTATCAATTTTACTATTATTATGCGGCCATTATTATTATTTTTTTTTTTTTTTTTTTTTTTTTTTTTTTTTTTTTTTTTTTTTTTTTTTTTTGTTTACGTCCTTGCCCATAAAATTAAAATAAATAATCTCGAGAATCATTCTTTCATTTGCAAGTATGTTATTTGTCATATATTTTCTTTTTGATGACCCTTCTTTTTATTTACAATGATATTTATCCTGAGGCCCTTTTTTTTTTTAGTTGCGCTATGGGTCAGGCTTAAATAACAAGGTAAAAAGTAGATTGGGGGTCCACCTCGAGGTAAAAAACTTCATTTGTTTTCATCATATTTTTAAATATATTTGGTCTCGTCAGTTTTTTTTCTCGAAAAAGTGGGCAAGTTAAGATGAATTTAAATACGCGTATAAAACATGCCTTACTTCATATTCTGAGGAAAATAAGTAGAACTGTGTAGAAATTAGGCCATACAGAATTACATACACTAACTGACTGACACCAAAAAAAGGGGATAGAGAAAGAAAGGTAAATGTCAATATATTCATAAACGTCACACGTAGGATTTAATTTATAACCTTTCTGTCTGAATTGTAAGGCCTTATCCCCTACCTACGTTAGAATTTGGGTACCCGTATACTTCAAATTATTCTCATTATTTTGGCATAATCCGCACACAAAACTAGATAAATTAGGACGTAAGAATTTATCTTAAATAATTATTCCTATAATTACGTAATAGTACGCATTGGGCTAATTCATTTCTATGCATTCTACTTCTGCAAGTACTTTTTCTCCTGGGGATAATGATAGCAAACTTTTATTAACGCCTTCAAGGCTGTATCGCATATTACGATTTTCTTTAGTTACGTGGGATAATTGAATTTTCTCTTTTAAAATTGCTTGATTACTGTCTTTTATTGAAGGTTTCATTTTTTGGCCATCCTTTTGCTTCTTTCGTTTGATACAAATTATATAGGTTAGATAAATAATTATTGTTATGGCTAGTGTTGAGATACAGAATGATATAAGACCAAATAACAAATCATGGGTGTAACTCGGGATTGACGACTGGCCATGTACTTCCGGTATGAGAGGGATCCCTATTGCAAATCTGTTTGTTCTGTAAAGGAGATACCCTACTAGGACTGACAGGGAAATGTTCCAAAATAAAAATAGTGAATCATTATAGAAGCCGTAAGGATGTTCGTACGGTTCTAATGACTTTGATTGTTGGATGGAACTTATTATGTTCCTAATGGTTGATTCGGTGGAAGTTAGATTGAGATGAGGTATGTGAAGAGTCCAGTTACTATTTAGGCACTCTTATGTTTTTATATGTAGGTGCAACGTGATTTGTCTTAGGGTTTAAGACAAATGATTTTAAATTTGACCATGTTGCTGGTATTATATGGGTTATGGGGTTAGCATATGTTGTGAAAATATTAGGGCATGGGAATCTCTTGGGTATGAGGACATCAGTCTGCGTTTGCAGCTGACAACTGCATGGTAGATTAATTTTAGTTGCCCCCTGGAAAGAATGTCGAACGTTAATTTTCAACGTTTTATTTGGGCTGCAGGAAATTGTCAGATGTTCTTTGGGGTGTGTTAATATGTAAGTTTCTTCATATATTTCTGAGATTACCATTGATGTTGCTGTGTGGCAGCTCATTGGACAGTACTGGCTTAATTCCTGGACAGTTGTGCCTTCATAAAGTTTCTTGGCGCATTGCGGTCCTTGTATAATGTCCGCAGAAAATCTGGGTATGTAACATAGTTGGTCATGATATGGCTTGCATTGGTAAGCCAGTCCCCGATATTTGCCTTATTTCATCTTTATTGTCTTCTGTAGTTGAGACTGCCAGAAAAAGTGGTTGATGTGGTTTAGAGCATGTTCGGTTGAACCAAGCGAAGGGTGTTGTAATCAGCTCGTAAAGTTGCCAGTTTAGGGTTCTCTGGATAATTGGTATTTTTACCTGAATAAATATCTTTTTGTCAGTGATTGAACAATCACAGATTTTGATTTCGAAATATTTCGATACGTCTGCAATTTGGATTGCCAGTCTGTGACCTGATCTCGTAAGTTCTTCCTCTAAAATATCTAGGTCTTTTAACAGAATTTGTGGGTGTATTAGGTCGGCGGGAATCTTATGCTGCTTGCATGAATTCATTATGAATTGCCTTCGTAGTGCTCTCGTTATTATTGTGATTCGTTTCAATCCAAGGTATTGGTTGTATAGTAGGTTTAAAACAGTATTCTCTTGCCTGCTTGCCGAGTTGGCAATTTTTTCTTCCAGATCTATAGTGTATTTCTCTATGTGTTTAATTCGTGCCTCCGTTTCCTTGAAGGTTCGTTCCACTGACTTTTCATATTCTTTAAAGTGATTAGAGCTTTCGCTTATAGTTTTGATTGTCCCAGAGAGCCCTTCGCTCAACCTGTTTAGTGTCTCCACGACATTACCTTCTCTTTCTTCCACTAATTTTAATTTTTCCATCGTGGCTACTCCACAACACCAAGATAATCCTGAGCCTATGAAGTCTAAGGCTCTTTTTTCTCTGGCGTTCCCTTTTATTGGTTGCTTCATAGACTCGGCACCCCAATTATCATTTAACAACTGAAATTCCTTTGAAAATGATTTTGATAATAAGTTGATGTTATGTAGTATCAAACATTCGGTAGTGGAGGTATTGAAGCCTTGACATTGATTTCTAATTGGTTCTATATTCTTTCTCTTGTCCTCTGACCAACTTGTTTCGTAATTTATTGGTATTGTTGCCTCGTAGACCTTGGTCTCTGGTAAAGGCTTCCAATATGCCCCTGCACTAATCTCGATATTGTATCCTTCATCATGTGCCTCTGACATAATTTTCGTCAGTAGTATAGTTGTAAACCTAAGAAAAAAATTGTTTATACAATTAAATAAGTTTCTTTTTAATTACCCGGTATTCTATGACCGTACTATAACTATGTATTTAAAATGCTATACCGCTTATATTATATTCTTAGTCATTACTTGCATTTACGAGCATTAATATATTATGTTCTCTTGCTAGACTTAAAATTACTTTATAAAGTAATATTTTGTTACTTAGTAAGATAATAATCATCTCGACACTGATTATTTTATTGAATCATGTAATATTATTTCTACTATTAATCCAATCCTAATTAAAAAAAATTTCCCATGTGTAATAAAACTAATAATATCTTGTTGCTCAAAAGCATAATTTTTTTTTTCTATATCTAATAATGAATATAATTTTTGCTAAAATATTTATATTAATTGTGCTGTAAATATAAATAAATTAAAATATTGGCAGAAATTGTTTTCTCACTATGTACACTAAATGCTTATTTTATGTTTGTATTGTCTCGCGAAAAAGATATAAACATTTTATGGTAAGAATTATAGCATATTATGTTAAATACCATATTTTGCAACTTCATCAAAACTGCATATGAGTGGGTCATTACACGGCCCGTATGTTTTCCTGGCCCACTGAAAATCAAGGTCAAAACCGGTAGTTTTCTCGGGACCGATATACTTATATTAAACATCTGTTTTTAATTAGCAGAATAAGTGGAATAGAATTAAATATTATATAAGGTAAAGTGATAATATATACACACGGATTGTTTATATTGGGCAATGTATTGTTAGTACTGTGTCCTTGCGTTCCCCTGATAGTTGTTGAATCTTTGGGGATTTTGTCTTGTTTGCCTATTGTAAAAACTTCTTTGTGCCTCTCTAGGGTTGTATCTGTTTTCCCTATTTGAATTTTTGTATCCATCATTGTTATGTCTATGTGGGTAGCCATAGCCAAACCTATTTTGGTTATTGTTATGCCTGTATTGTGTTCTCTCCGTTTGTTGTGTAGGCCCTATTTGCCCACTCTCCTGTTTTTCTCCGATTGTGAGAAGCGACATTTGTTTTGCTAAGGCCCTTTCCCTAATCTCGCTTAGTTTAAGCACGAGGGTTTTTAAACTGTCGTAATTCATATTTGCTGAGGACATTAAATAATAAGTTTCGTAAAATGATGAATGCAGCCCATTTTCGAAATGCTCTCTAAAAGTTTCGAACGGCATGTTGCTATCTACCTCTCGAGCTAGGGTCAACAGTTCGTAGTAATATGTCTTTATGTCTTCACTGTCCTGTTGTTTTCTAGACGAGAGCCTGAATTTTAATTTTCTTAAAGGTTGTTCCCCACTGAATTCTTTTATGAAATCTTTTTTTATTTCGGCCCAATTTTTGTTTTTGTTCGCTACATTTGTAAAGTATTCATTATACCAATGGCATGCTGGCCCTTCGAGGAAGTTTCCTAAATAACTTATTTTATATGAATCGGTCCAACCATTGCAAATAGTTGTGCGTTCATATTTTGTTAGAAATGTTACAGGTGAATCTATACTGGGGTTAAAATTTGGAGGATTTACGAATTTAGGTATTCCTGGTGTTTTTGTGTCGGCTATTGCATCCTGTAGGGTGATATTAGCCATTTTGTGTATTTGTGTATTTGTGGTTATTTGTAGTGTAGGTGAGGAAGTTGGTATATTGTGTTGTTGATTTGTGTGTTCTGCTGTATTTTCTTCAGCAGGAGTTTTTGAATATGTTTCTTGTGTGTTTAATGTCTGAATTTCGAATGTAAATTTAGTCTGTTCAAGTCCTGCCGAAGCAGGTGGACTTCTACACAGGGATGCACTAGGACTAAAAGGACTATTATTTGTGCTACGGTGAGTGGGTTTAAATTCTTGATATTGTAAAACTTTTAATTTTTCCTTTTTTGTTTGCCCCTCGAATACTCCTTTTGTTTTGCTTCGAGTTACCCTTTCGTCATCCGACATATGGCGTATATAAATAAATAAACCTATGAATATATATCTATATAAAGTAATAATAGGTATCGCAGTTAATCAAAATAATATCTATACAAACGTTATAATACTAAGGGAAATAAATGTATTGTGAAAATTGTAGAAAGAAAAAAAAACAACAAAACATCGTTTATTACCATCTTTTTCCACTTTTGTATCATATCTCTAGAAATATTTCTTATACTTTCACTGCACATGTGTGTGTTAATTATTTTTCTTAAAATATTTATTGTTCTACCTATTTTTGTAGTTTCCAGGAGTTTTACAGTTATCTTAATCTTTTTTATTTTCTTTAAAATTGCTAAAATTCTTTTTTGTTTATTGTGTGTGTGATATATTTCAAGTTTTCTTTTATAAGTTAACAGGATATCTGAAAAATTTTTCATTACGTAGCATTTATTGAGTATTGTTAATAATATTTATAATTAATTAGAGAAAGAATGATAGTTTTAAAGATAGCGACCTCTGCCATATGTGTACCACTAGCGCCACATTTATATCACAATCATACAACATATTATGTGGTACAAGAAACACATTAAAAATTTAAATGCCATAAAAGTAGTACTGTTTATTAAAATATAAAAGTAAATGTTAAAAGCGGCTTATCCATCAAAAGAAAATTATTACTGTAACCATATCACAATTAAAAAAACAGTTAAATTTGAAAATAAACTCGGCGCCTCCACCAACTGTCATGGTCCCGATATAGGGTATGACTAGGGACGTAGGGATCTGACTAAATAAAATATATATTTAAAAAACACCTAACTTTTTATTTACATATTTACAGATGGTCGTTTTTAAAAGTATGATTTCTACAATTTTCACTTTAAGAGAAAAATATATAACTTACATTAATTGGCCCATTGACCAGGGGAACAGCACTTTCAATAAAAACATTCTGACCAAATCACTAGTTCACTTTTTGATTCTCGTTGACCGATTTCACTGACTCCCTAATTGATTCTCATTTTTAATAATCCCCCTCTCGAGGATTCTAAAATCTTTTTATAGTAAACCTCAGCTGGTCAGCGATTTTCGTGTTTATCTCTTATGTAGAGCAATTAGGTAATTGTTTTATTAATCGTTATTAAAACGGCCAATATTATAAACAATTCTGGGCGAGTTGCGGTTTGCAGAGTATTGACTTTAAAACAATAGATGTGTAATTTAGGCCATTGCAAAATATCTTAGAATTACTTGTTTTTATGTATGGTATATTGATCGTCTTTTAGCATTTATTTTATTTGAGATTTAAGAGATATTATTCTTGTACTTGATATTTGAAAGTAATATTTTATGCATATAATTCTGTGCTTGACAATACCGACAATATTATCTTAATCATTATCATGATTAATTATCTCCATAGACCAAATTGATACATCTGTGAACTGTTTCCAAATAATTGTCAAGTCTTTCGCGGGGATAAAAATTTCACGGCTTTGAATAAATCTAAAAGGGGTGGCGTTTTTTTGGCGGTTAATCGCATTTTGAATTGTACGATTTTAAACTTTGAAAACGATAACTTTAATCTCTGGTTTTTGGCCATTGTACTCTTTTTGTATTCATCCTATATGTCCCGCCTCCGATCTTATAAAATGATCTTGAGAATGTGTTTGATTTTTTGTCACTTTAGACTATATTTACCGTAAAAATATATACATTATGGGAGATTTTAACTTATCAATTTATGTTGGTTTTCTAGACGGGGACTCTCCTCAAAATACTAAATGCATAACTTTGTTAAAAAAATTTATGGAATTCTTTAGCCTCAAGCAGTATAATTTAATTCAAAATACTAGCCAAAGGATTCTAGATCTTATTCTGACTAATAGTAATTCTAGTTCTAGGAAGAACGATCAACTGTCATTCTTAATAAAGAAGATAATCACCACCCTGCTTTAATGATTTTCTCTAAACGACCAAAATTAAATAATTTTAAAAGTTACATAAATTTAAATATGATTAACTTATACAATTTTCGAAAACTTGATCAATTTGCATTTTAACTCATTCTACAAGAGGACCTTGTCTTTGTTGGAAAATTAGACAACGGTATAAAATGACTGTAACGCATTTTATAAAATAATATACTCCATATTTGACTTAGCAGTTCCTCGATACCGCCATTCGCAAATACAAATTACAATTCAAATTAAAAAATTTATAACATACCTAAGGATAGATTCGACTAAGGTAGTGTACATTATTTTAACAACATCTGTACACATTATTTGTCTTAATTGATAGAATTTATATGCCAGTTTTCTAATTTTATCGGGTATATCGAGGGAGTACATTTTCCACTTCATATTTTGATCTATAATCATGCCTAAGTAATTTAAATTATCAGTATGAGCCAGATCAGAGTTTATGGGATGTATAATTATTTTATTAAATGTTGATAAATATCTATCATAAGTCGCAAAAGGTATGAATTTTGTTTTAGATATATTAAGTGACAATAAATTGCAGTCTAGCCATTTCTTTATAGTGGAAATACCGTTTTCTACCCTGTCTTGAACTCCTTCCCAGGAGCTACCAGAAAAAATTACAGCTGTATCATCTGCATACGATATTATTTTTCATTGGACATTTAATAGGCATAAATCATTAATATATAACAAAAAAAGCAAAGGAGCTAGCACGGTTCCTTGTGATACACCTGTAGTAATTATTTGTCCTTCACGTTATTAATTCTTACGTGTTGTATTCTACAGTAAGTCTATCGCTGTTCCTCGAACACCATATGCCTCTAATTTATGTATTAGTTTATTATGAGGAACAGTGTCAAACGCCTTGGCTAGATCCAAGAAAACAGTTATACATTTTTTATTATCATGTAAATTTATTTGTGTTAACAGTTGAAGTCAGTGAATAAATTGCATCTATTGTATAAAGAGAGTATGTAAAAGATATCATCCTTGGTTTCATTTAGAAATTATCAAAAATATAAAACTAAAAGGTAAATTGCATAAAAAATTTGACAGCATGCAGGAGTTTGTTAAAAGATTTCAAACTCTGAGATCCAAAATCAAAACTGATATAAATATATTATATAAAAAAATATATCCTATAAATAAAAGCAGACATCAAAAAAGATCTCAAATGCTTTTGGAACTTTGTCAAAGGCGGACGTGAAATAACAGGCATTCCAAGCAGTATCCATTTGAATCAAAATCTAGACAATCCACTCGATATTTTAAATTCTTTTGCTTCATTTTTTAAACAAACTTATTCAGTTTTCAATTATATTCAAACTTCCAATAATGTATTCTCAGGTTCAGACCAAAATATAAATATATCTAGACTTAATATGAACAAGGTACCAGACCAGACCTTATTCCTATATTTTAAATACGAGACTGTCAAATTGTGTTAGTAAAATCTCTTCAAATCGTATGTAACATGTGTATTGAACATCAGACATTAGCAAGTATACGAAAAAAATCGAAAGTGTGCCCAGTTTTTAAGAAGGGTGAGAAATCAGACATGCGGAACTATAGACCTGTTTCCATAATTTACAATTTGTCAAAAGTTTTTGAGTTCATTTTGCACATTATTTTTCCTTTGGTTCATAATAAAATTGTACCTCAACAATATGGTTTCTTTAAGAATAGTTCTACAGGTACCAACCTGGCCGTTGTAACTCGATACATTTCAGATTTCATTGATGAGGATGAAGTCAGATATGAGACAGCAAAGATCATTGAGAATTCAAAACCACATAAGTCGAATCTCTCCGAAAAAACAGCGATGAAGTCTTTAAATGAAAATGCAAACAATCTGGTCCTCTCAGCAGATAAAGGCAACGCCACAGTCATCATGGACAGAACGGAATACGTGGAACACCTATATGATTATGCAGGGAGAGCCTACAAGTAGAATAGAATGTCTCATCACCAATCTGACTAACGCATCCAGTCTATTACTTGCGGAGAAGAAATCATTAGAACCAAGCAGCTCCAAGATACCCAGGTTCTACGGTTTTCCAAAATGCACAAGAACAATATACCACTTCGACGGATCGTCAGTGCAATAGACTCTCCCACACACAAACTAGGTACATATCTTACAAATTATCTTAATCCATTTACTGAAAAAACAGATTCTCCTATCACAAATATGTACATTTAGTGGAAAAACTTAAGGCAATCAAATTGGATCCCAAAGATATTTTGGTCAGTTTTGATGTAGAATCAGTATACACACATGTTCCTCTTAACTACTCAATTTCCATTATATCAGACATATTGAATCATAATAATCCTGATAATAACTTACTAGACCTAGTGGAAGCTTGTCTTACATCTACTTATTTCATTTTTAAAGAAACTTTTTATGAACAAATTTCAGGGGCAGCTATGGGATCTCCTCTATCACCTGTGGTAACGAATATCTTTATGGAGGTCTTTGAGGAGAATACTCTAACATCCGTTCCACTAAAACCAAAATACTGGTTCAGATTTGTTGATGATACTTTTGTTGTTTGGTCTTATGGGCAGGATAACCTCCTCACATTTCTAGACCACCTTAATCAACAACATCAAAATATTAAATTCATAATGGAAATTTAATCTAATAGAGCAATTCCCTTTCTAGATGTATTTTTTCAAAGGAAGGAAAATGGTACATACAAATAGAACATACAAATAGATACATAAACGCAAATTCCCACCACCATCCAGCACAAAAGAAATCGGTTATTAACTCACTAGTATTTAGAGCCATTTCGATTTCTGATCAAGATTCTTTAACATCGGAAACATCGAAACTGACCGAAGCTTTGAGAAGGAATAGTTACTGCGGTGAAGATATATTAAAAGATAAAGTAATCCAACTCCGCGAAGGGAGAATGATAAGGAGCCACCGTTAGGTAGTCTAGTTCTTCCCTACATACATGGCACTATAGACAAAATAGAAAGATATTGTACCTTTTCAAACAGAAGGAGTATCAACTAGAATTAGGAAACATGAACCATATATTTAAAAAAAATGTTTAATTTGTTGTAGCTAAACACTAGCATACCACTGGCCATATTATAAATGTAAAAGAAACCAAGGTGCTAGCATCGGTTCCAAGATTTTATAAAGGAAAAAATAGAGAATCTATAGAAATTCTTAAATACAAAAGATTTCAACAATTTCGGCGAGCACATGTCGGGTGTAAAAGCCCGCCTTAATCTCTCCGAGCTCATTCAGTGTTCAGATCTCGTGGAGTAAAAATCCCCGAAGATGCCTCGTGCAACCGAAGGCGAAACGTCGGATAGAAATTTCAATTTGACGCTGTCTGATCCCAAAGACCATGATTTCTCAATTGACCAAGACGTTCTATGTTATTCAAAATTGGCGAAATAAAAAAATAAAATTTGAGGTTCAGGGAAAACGCAGATGTCACACTGCGCTTCACAGCAAAGGTGGCTCTCCGTGGACATATACCCTTGAACGGAATTCCAATTATGCAGTGTCTATAATATAGTGTAAGCTCTTTACCGGAGTGCTAGGCCGATAAAAGTTAAAGCTGGATTAAAGTTATTATTGATTTGCGATTGCTTACCACAAACTGGCGAGAAAGGCTCCATATGGTTTTCGTTGTATTTGAATGATCGTATCATTCGAATGATCTTCCGAATATCAAAATCTTAGTACGGAATATCAGATTATTACAATACTCCGAGTATGCACTAGTTATGACGGAGAGCCGCCATATTGCCGAAGCCCCATGCGCGGTGTTAACTTTCCTGAAATCTGTAATATCTCAAAAACTAATTGGCCAATATCATTCGGTAATATCTAAGGCAGCAGTGTAAATATTGCCACAACTAATAGTTATTTGATCCATTTAAAAAAAAACCGCCAAGTTACCGTGAAAGTATGAGGTTAGTAAAAATTCTGTTATTTTCAACACAAAAAAGTTTTATTTCACCCTGTAGAATGTTCGACAAATTTCAATTTTTTTCTCGACAAAAATTTTAGTGAAAATAGCCTACGTGTATTCTTTTCTACACACTACGCGTATGTTGCGGAAGAAACCATAGTTTAGTGGAAAAAAAATTTGGTATGGTCATTTACCATAACTTTTAACAAAAAACATAAAAAACAAAATTATTTTTAATATTCCTCATTAAGATTCAGTTTTGGTCTTCTTTCTAGAGAAACTTTAAATATGGCCATCATTAATTTTTTAACAATAATGTTCCCTGTAAAACAAGACGCATTTATCATGTATAAATGATAATTCTTAATATAATCTCCAAAGTCCAGTTATTGCTCTTTTAAACTACACTTCATTCGTATGGGCTTATCAATCAAATGATAAAGAAAAGTCGTCAAATACTTATATCAACCATAAGACAACCGGGGCGAGATTCGATAAATTGAAACTATTGACTGATAAAACATATTGATGTGTCAATGTTATATTATATAACAAGTCTTAAAAACTGAAGCTTTCAAATGAGAAGGTATAGGCACATTTTACTGAATACTATTTCAGTAAAGATTAGTGTAAGAGAGTGCTGAAAATCTTCGAGTTTAAAAACGGTCACTTTACACCAGTATTGTACACAATGTTTCAGACGACCACCAAGAATCTTTATTTTTACTTATATGCAACATTACTGTTTTTGTTCCGCTAACTTGAATTCGGAACATAACTTTACCAGTTCATCCCTATATCACACTTAATGCTTGCTCAAAATCGAAATTAATCTAATAAGTAGTTTTTTCGGGCTGATTTTTTAAATATTTTACTAGGCCGCCATATCTTATATTCATACCAAAACGTTACCAGTTCATTGTTATGTAACATTTGATTTTTGTAGAAAATTTGAGGTAAATTGGATAATTAGTTATTTAGTAAAAATTTTTGTAACGTTTCACTAGATCGCCATCTTGTTTCAGCATATTGGATCTTTACTAAACTATTACCAGGTCATTAGCATCGCATATGACTCGTAATTTTTGACTAGAATTTGAAGTCAATCTGATGAATAGTTTTTTAACTATGTCAAGAACTGACAGACAGACAGAAAAACCGACAGGAATTGATCAAACATATTTTTTGACATTTATGAAAGCTAAAATATGAAGATATGTAAAACCCGAGATGGAGAGTTTTTCATATTATAAAACTTTTATTTGGCTGCCATTCTGTTCCGCCATCTTGAATTAGTGCCATAGTTTTACTAGATCATCTCTATACAACAATTAGTTATACCACAGAATTTGAAAGTAGCTTTTTCAGGCTGAATTTCTGAATAGTTTATCTCGGATTCGTAACAAAATTTTTCAGTTGATTCCTACATAATTCTCGATTTTCTTCAAAATTTGAGATAAATTAGATGATTAGTTTTTTAGTAATAATTTTTTAACGTTTCACTAGGCCGCTATCTCATTCGGGTATATCGGATTTTTACCAAAATATTACCAGGTCATCCCCACTTGAGCCTTGAAGTTTGACTAAAATTTGAAGTCAATCTGATGATTAGTTTTTAAGCCATGCCGCAAATTGACAGAGAGACAAACCGACGCGACGGACGGACACGCGGAATTGGTAAAACAAATTTTTTGGCATCTAGTGATGCTAAAACGCGAAAATATGTAAAACCTGAGGGGGTTATTTTCAGATTACAAAAATTTTATTTGGCCACCATTTTGTTCCGCCATCTTGTATTAGTACCACAGTGATCCTAGTTCTTCTCTATACTACAATTAGTTATGGCACACAATTTGAAATTAGTTCTTTAATTAGTTTTTCAGGCTGAATTATTAAATAATTTATTAAGCCGCCATTTTGTTCCGCTATTGATTCCTGCATAATACTTGATTTTTTTGCAAAATTTGAGATAAATTGGATGAGCACTCTTTTAGTAATATTTTTTTAACATTTCACTATTCCGCCATTTTGTTTTGCCATATTGGATTTTTACCGAAATGTTACCAGGTCATTCCAATTTGACCCTTAATTTTTAACCAAAATTTGAAGTCAATCGGATAAGTAGTTTTTTAGCTATGCGGCGAAAAGACAGACCGACAGACAGATAGACCGACGGAATCGAAAAAACATGTTTTTCGTCATCTGTGGAACCTGAAACGTAAAGATCTGAAAAAATCTCGGAGTGTAATTTTTTCACGATTAAAATTCGTTACAATACTTCGGAAGTAAAAACGTTACGCTATTCATATTGTATAACAGACTTCTGTTGCTACCGCAGCAACTCAGTTGTCAAGTTTGCATGGCCATTCTTCCCATTTTTTATATTTAACTACACTTAACATTATTAAAGGTTTGTCTATGCCCATATCATAGAACTTTTGAGGTAAGTTGCCCGCAGAGTCCCCGGTTACGTGGGGCCCCAAAGGTTAAGGGGCCCTGGCCCGTCCTAGTAGTAAAAAATATAAAATAATATCAAATATTTCTGGTTTTAGAACATGAATATTTTCTCGGATTGATCTCAACAAAATGTATCTTAAAATCCTAAGGGTGCCCAAAATTCAGAGGTCTATTAGAAGTATCTGGAGAACCGAGTGGAGAACCAATACATAGATTACTTTGAAAATTTGGCTCTGAATATAGATGATCAAAGGCTCTCTTTTAAAATATTTTAACTTCTGCAGTGTTGTTGTTAAATTAAATGCCCTGTATATTATTGCATTTTTGTATTGTTCTGAACATTCGAGACACATTTTATGTTATATTTATTTATCTTTTTCCCCACATCAATTTCTAGTTTGACAGGAGATGTCAAAATTTAACATTTCCTGTCAAAATTCGAAATTCTCGCATCTACAATATTAAAAATTGTAGAATCATTTGTGGGATTTTATAAAGTAGAGGGTCAAAGTACGGAAGAAATAACTAAAAAAATCTTAGAAATTATTTCGAATTTGAGTTTGGAGATTAGCAAATGTAAAGGTCAAGGATATGACGGGGTGAGCACAATGAGCGGCGCATATTCTGGCGTTCGGTTTCAAATAAAACCAATTGAAGAGACAGTAACATATATGATGCAATGAGCGGGGAACAAGAAATATCAAGTTTTTTTACTGTTTTACAAGAGCTTTATTCATTTTTTAGATTGAGTATCAATAGGTAAGATATTCTGTCCAAATTACTGTCCGAAATGACATTAAAAAAGTTGAATTAGGTCAGGAAAACTGTTGTCTTGTACTGCTGTGAAACTACTCTTCCCAGACATAATAAGAGAGCTGACATTAGTTTAGTAATTGTGATTCGACAGTCACATGTAAATTTAGATGTAGCGGACAAGAAGTGCTAAGATATCCGAAAATTGCTTAGCAACTGCATCAAGATTACTTATTATTCAATAATTACTAATAATTGCCACTGACATGACGCCCCCAATAAAGGCAATATTAAAACTTTGGAGAGTTCACTTCTTTACAGGAAAAATCTTGTGAGTTGAAGATTGTGCGTATGTTGGACCGTTAAAATATTCACTCTATATTTTCTGTGGTGTGGTCTATAAAGGGAAAATCCACACAGCCTAACTAAGCCGCCATTTGTTCCGCTATATTAACTTAGGTCGGTAATAACGTTGAAAATGTTGGAGAATTTAGTAAGAAGAGTGTGTGTGAATGTGTGGTGCGTGTCTTAATAATAAAGGGATTTTCAACATTAAACTTCGCTGATAAGCTTCAAATAATTTCCAAAGGAAGGGCAAAACCGCCTATGAAATATTTAACCACAAAAATGAAAAACTGTATTAGACATTTTTATCCGGAAAAACAATACGAACAATTTAAATGGCTTACAGGGTGTGAAAATATAAGTAAATTATTTTGTTGGCCATGTTTACCTTTTGAAAATGAAAAAGGTCTCTGGAATAAAACTGGTTTTTCGGATTTTAACAATTTCCATAAAGCTGTAAAAAGACACATTATGTCCAAAGCGCATTTGCAGGCCGCCATAAAAGAAACAGTCTTCGATGGAACTAGTCGATAAAAATAGGCAAATATTAAGAAGACCTATCGATGTTGTTTGTTTTCTCGGACAGCACGAATTGGGATTTAGAGGTCATGATGAAACAAGGGTTTCTTCAAATAGAGGAAATTTCCAAGATTTACTTAGTTTAATGGCTTAATATGATGATTGCTTAAAAAATCACTTAGAGCAGTCTAGCGTTTTTCGCGGAACGTCGAATCGAATCCAGAATGATTTAATTTCCGCTGTTGCAACCATTATTCTAAAAAGTATTAAGCAGAAGATTGGCGAGGCGCGGTTCATTGCTATTATTCTGGGCGAAACAACTGATATCACTAATTTTAACCAATTATCTATAGTAATACGCTACGTTAAAACAGACGGAAGTATTCAAGAGCGAGTTTTAGGTTTTAAGAATGTGTCCGAAAATCGTACAGCAGATGCATTATATACCGTAGTTTATTACGTTACTAAAGAAATTAATACAGAGAAAAAATTAGTTGCTCAAAGCTATGATGGAGCTGCAGTGATGGCAGGACAATTAGAAGGTCTGCAATCTAAAGTTCGAGAAACTTTCCCAAGTGCTGTGTTTGTCCATTGTTTGGCTCATAAATTAAGTTTAATTTTATCCCAATCCATCAATCACATTAAAGAATGTAAAGTATTTTTCGTTACTTTAAGTGGCATGGCTTTTTCCTAGTCAACAAAACGTACACAAGCTTTGGACTCCATTGTCCACAAACGATTGCCCAAAGTAGCTCCTACTAGGTGGAACTATAATGGAAGATTTATGTTAATAGTATCTGAAAATCGTGAATCACTGATTAAACTATTTAAGAATAAAATAGGAAATAATGAAACGTGGGTCTCAGAAGCAATAAATAGTTCGAGGGGGTTTTTGGACTGTTTGAAACGAGATTTTAATTTTAATTATTTGTTGAACATATTTTCAGAAATATTTCCATTCTCGGACAATGTTTTTAATATATTACAAACTAAAACAAATAGTATTGCTTTTCGCCTAAAAAAAGTAGATGATTTTAAGTCCATGTTAAGCCAAAAAATGACTTTGACCTATTTTGGGAGAAAACACTGACGTTAAATGTAGAGCCACAAGCCAAGCGTCTTCCAACAGACAAGGTGGGAGATGTTCTAACATCATACCGACGCCTCTTTTATGAAATAATCGATCAAATTCAGCAAAAAATAAACTATAGATTTAACGGTTTAAATGATTTTAAATTCCTCGAGCTCTGCAATTTTGATGAATTTAAAGGAAAAACTTTTCCCAGAAGATGCATTTAAATCTCTTCTTCTTCATTATGGCCAGTTCTTCGACCGAGTGTTACTGCGTTCTGAACTAAAAGTGATTTACGAAACTGATGACATTAGCGCAAAAAATAACGCTAAGGAACTACTGCCTTTTTTAAAAAACAAGGAGCTGGAAGATCCCTAGTAGTAAATTAGTATTGACAATACCTGCCACAAGTTCATCAGTAGAACGCAATTTTTTAACACTTAAACGTATAAAAAATTTCGTGAGGAATTCAACGGGGCAGGAGAGACTTTCGCATACATCGCTGTTGTCCATTGATGACGTCATTGACGAATTTGCAAAAAATGATCGAAAAATCGAATTACATTACAAATAGGTAAGTTTCTAAAAATTACTTCCCCTTCTTAAAATTTCACGGCACGCCCCTGCGTCTAACTCTTAGTTTTTGGTGAATCCTGTATACAATATTTATGTTGTTTATAATCTGATAGATATACCTTTGATTGCCACAAGTGGGGTTTGTTCAGCAGATTCTTTTAAAAAATGGATTTTTCGAAAAAACCCCGTAAGTCGGAACGAAGAAAAAATTTCAAAATTGCTAGAAATTTTTTTCGTACTTAGCTCAAATTATTTTGATTGCACAAAAAGAAAGAGAAATCTTCTCTAATAAGAATTCAACTTAAAAAACTTAAAAAAATGACAAGTGTGTTATACAGGTTAAAATCCCCTGTATAAGACAGTTGCTATGGTGTCCTGAGGCTGCCCTTATGGGGCTGCATACTATGGACTGATCAAACTAAAGCCGAAAACCACTATTCAAAATCTCCGTCAATATTGAAAATATTTCATTTTGAATTTCCAGTAAAAATTTCCTTGGTGCACTTCGAAGTTCCAGCAGTTTATATAAATACATTTATATATATATATATATATATATATATATATATATATATATATATATATATGTACCCAGATATCAAAAATTATGTTGATATAAGTTACCAATAGAATGGGAAAAGTATTGTATTATATTATTGTCCACTGGCAAAAAAAAAAGAATAATTGCATAATAATGCAGCAATTGCTGAGGATGCAACATTAAAGTCGCGAAACGTCGACAATTAAAAAAACTTTGTTTTTTTACTGGTTCCTAATTCCAAATAATACACCAGTATAGCATAAAAACAAGAGGATCGTTATCAAAAACCATTTAGAAACCTAATATCTGGGAAATATCTGCGGACCAACGTTAGGTAAAGACTGATAATATGGGTCTCATGCAGGATATAAAATTTATCCCCATATGACTCTTAATTTTTGGACAAAATTTGAAGTCAATCGAGTAAGTAGTATTTAAGCTATGTCGCGAACTGACACACAGACGGACCGACGGAACTGATAAAACATGTTACTTGGAATCTAGGCGCGTTAAAACGTGAAGATATCTAAATCCTGAGAGGGGGAGTTTCGTATACGTATATTTTATTATACCGCCATTTTGTTGACAGACAGACCGACGAAATTGAGAAAACATGTTTTTCGTCATCTACGGACCCTGAAACGTGAAGATTTGAAAAAATCTTGGAGAGTGATTTCTTCACGATACAGACAGACAGACCGACGAAATTGAAAAAATATGTTTTTCGTCATCTACGGACCCTGAAACGTGAAGATCGTGAAGATTTGAAAAAATCTCGGAGAGTGATTTTTTCACGATTACAATACTTCTCTTCTCTTACCCTCTTACGAGGGAAATAAAAGTGAACAAGAATAATTAAATAAGTATAAAGAGAGAGACCTTTGTCTCATGACTAAGAATACACCTCATGTAGGGACTATACATCATTATTATTCTGTCACGAAATAACCCAAGTATAGGTCATTTTATAACGGCTGGGCGAAAAAATACCGAAATGCATGTGATCAGATTTGACCTTTCTGTTAGAATCTCTAATACAATGGATCAATTTATATCATCTTAACAATAATTATTGACACCAGCCATGTGATGAAACGTTATGAATAGAACCGGCGAAAAAAAAATACATTGCGATAGCAGATTTACACAGCAACACAATTTACACCAAATATAAAATTTCCTTTTTATGTCAATTGTAAAAGGCTGTTATAGTTTTCCTGAAAACTCTAAATTAGATTTTTCACTGGTTGATTCTAATATGAAAATAGTGGAATTCTTAAAAACAAATTAACCATAAAATATCTAGAAAAATATTTGTTCTAGTTTTTAAAACCACTAACGATTATTTTTATTTAGTCAAAATTATTTCTTTCAGTTTGAGTACCTTCTATTTCTGCTCGAGTAGACAACTTAATCTGCGAATCAATGTTTATTATTTTGCAGCTCAATTGTTGCCCATATTTTTAGTTTCGTTCGCGGCTAGGTCCGGCCGGAATTTGTAAACATGTCGTTTAATTTTAGCCTAACATTCATAAATAGCAAAATGGTAGAATATCTTTGTTAAAAGTAAACATCACCTGGTATCCATCCCTACTCTGCGGTAACTATGAATATTCTAAACTCATACACCTAACTATGGATAAAAAATTTTTGTATGTAAAAAAAAATAGCCAGATAAAATAATACTTTGTCTGTCTGTCATAAAATATTTTCATTTATTTACAATGCGATTATAATATGCTGCTTTGAAGGAATATACCCATTCTGTGCTCAATCATAGGTCGGAATGATTGTATTAATTAAATTACTGGCTCTCTATAAGTGCATACGTACTTTTATACACCGCGATCAAATATTAAATGTTTTAAT
The DNA here is from genome assembly GCA_030620095.1 of Kuschelorhynchus macadamiae. Classification (NCBI taxonomy): domain Eukaryota; kingdom Metazoa; phylum Arthropoda; class Insecta; order Coleoptera; family Curculionidae; genus Kuschelorhynchus; species Kuschelorhynchus macadamiae. The sequence goes on along the minus strand of JAUTXW010005299.1, from coordinate 405,145 downwards.
TTATTATAATCTAGCACATTTAAAAATCCTAATGTAAAATAAATCGAAATTTACCAAGCAGGAATAGAAATGAATACAACTGGCAACTTTGCAGTCTGCTTTCCTATATCGGTGACTACATTCAGACTCAACGCACTCTGGCGAAGATTGGTAGAAGGTAGTTATAAGTCTTCTTAAGCGTAGCTATTATTTTCTTTGGTACTACTTACCTTCTTGAAAAAGTTTTTTTTTTTGCTTTTGCATTGCGTGCTATATTGGGCTAAAACTAAACATAATCTACGTAATTTCGATTTCAAAATAAATTGAATTTTAAAAAGTAGTTTTCCTCAGCAAACAACGTAATTGGCGCAGTCGGCAGGATAGTGAAACGTGCAAAAACACGATTTTTTCTAAAAATGTATTCACTATACCTACAAATTTCGACAGTTCGAGTCCTTTGAAGTAAATAGTATCGATCCAAGGTGACTTTTGGGGACGCTCTAGACTGAAAAAATCCCAAGAAATGTGAAGCATCGCTGAACCAGCCATCCAAACATCACCACTGGGGAGGACAAGCATCGCCAAACCAGCCTAGCAGTAAGGACCTAGTTGTAAGAAAAATCCAGATGAAACTTATAATAACTTATATAAAATTATTACTATATTATTTGCAAAAATAAGTTAATTTTCCTATATTTGATATATATAATTTAAATTCGTAATTTTACAACTTATTTTTGAAAATATAATAATTTTTGTATACTTGTAACTATTTGTATTAAGTGTATATATAATCTATCAAAATTGATCTATTTAAAGAAGTAAATCTTGACGATCTAGTTAAACGAATTATCAATTAATTCTGGTTCAACTGACAGTAAAAACAAAAATCAACAAAAGGCAAATTACACTCTTTTGCGTTACCAAGCTGATAACGTTCCAAATTTTGACGGAAATCCAAAATTATTACAAAAACAGCCTCTGAAAATTTATTAAAGGCTTTTCAAAACACAAATAATCTAAATGACCCTATAAATATATGTCTATTTGATACAATATTAAGTAAACTAATAGGTAGAGCCGCAGAATCTATTGTTTCTCGAGCTGAGTTGAATAGTTGGATTTTAGTTAAACAAGCCTTTATAAATACATTTGCGGATCAAAGACCTACTGACTGTCTTATTCAAGACTTAATTAATTTAAAACCCTTTAAAAATGAAGATCCTTCAAATTTTGGCATGAGAATTCAGGATTCTAGAAGTTTACTTTCTGCTAAATTAAACGCTACAAACGAAGACGCAGCAACTAAATTAATAAATATTGAAAAACATTCATACGAGGTTTACCACATAACATGCAATTAGTAATACGCTTAAAAAATCCAACAGTACTTGAAGAAGATATCCCAAAATAAGCCTGTACCAACGAACAACAACAAAATAAAAACCAAAAATTTCAACCAATGATAAACCACCTTATTCGCGTAATTTTAACCCCAATTATTCAGAAAATTTTAATCCTAATCACTCGCATAATAATTTTCCAAATTGTAACAAGCATTTTGACATGCTCCTTACAATTAGTTAAACTTAATCAAATTCTCTATTATATTTCATAAAAGTCGACATTCGAAAAGGTTTCTTTAAATAATATAAAATTTTAATTTTGTTCATAATTAAAACATTAAATTGCATTCAACATGGAAACAAATTTAGTCCTACCCTAGCGAGAGCAGTCTGATTTCTAGATGCGACAAATTTCGGCAACCCGGAATGCGTGTGTATTTGGTTGGTCGAGTCGTATAATTGAGATTTTAGCCTGTTTGTGAGGTCACTTTTTTTATGAATCTATGTCAATAAAACCAATTGAAGTGAGAAAGGCGTCCTCTTTTCTTAACTTGAATAAGAAAGCCAGACCATCAGGTAAATAAAAAACTGATAGACTATTCCCGAAATTTTTAGGTTTTGCACGTGGCACCATTACAGGATATTTTTTCTTTTTCAGGCTTTCATTCTTTCACTCTTTTTCTACTTTCTTTAATTCTTTCTCTACTTTTCACCCCTTCTTGGATTTTTATGATGACCATCTTTTGAACAACCTATAAAATGTGAAATTTGGATTCAGAGAAAAGCAGCACTAAGGTAGCTTAGCAGTTTTTTTTGGTGGAGACGCCTGTCCATTCCTGGAATCTGTGATCCATCTTGCGGTGGAGGATTCTGCCTGCAGATATAAGTGTCGGATTGGGAATTTTAGTTGGGAACACTCCGTGGTAATTGACCACTTTGCTGTGAAGCGTTTTGGAGGCTCTGACTGCGGACTCTCTGGAATATCCTCTTTTAATTGCAAGCTAAGTACCTTTTGTAATATATTTTTGTCTTTTGTTGTGATTTTGAAACGTTGAAATTCCAACATTTTTCGCTTTTGTTATATATTTTTTGGGCGCGGCACGATTGCGGACGAAACATTAGTATTCAGTTTTTCACAAAATGAAGTGAGGGCACGATTGCGGAATGTAAAAATAACGGCTAAACGCATCGTAACAAAGAAGGAGCATATACGAGCATTCCGCAATAATGCCATCGATTATTTTGCCTCCATCCGCAATCATGCCTTCGTTTTCGTTATTATTCCGCAATCGTCCATCCCCCTATTTTTTTGGCTTATATTTAGATTACATATGTAATATATTTTTGCATTTTTCTTCAAAATTTAAATAATATTATACCTGTAAAATTATATTTTGCAAAATATTTTGAAATTCGGAAAAAATAAATAAATTTCCAGATTTTGTAAAGCTACTTATCTTTAGTGTCTATATTTATTATATCTTTATTACCTCTACTATATTTTAAGTACTCTGTATAATATTTTTCTAAAGCACATTACTTCTTAAGAGTTAATATTGGTCTCTTTTGAAATTTAATTAGGTACATAATTATTAATTATAAGGTCCTTTGAAAATTAAAATATTTATCTTCCAAATTAAATTTAAATTTGTCATTTTGGTAAAAATAGTTTAACATTAAGTATAAAAAAAATACACTCTTGATTGAGTGATAATTTTTAGACCTATCAAGCATAATTTTGAGAATTTGATATTGATTTTATACTTGTTAGTTATAATTTTCTCTTTAGCTAGCTAAACATTTGGAATTTATGCTTAAACTTTGATACAAGATCATAGATATCTTATTTTTATCTTGTCGTCGAAAAACGAGCTTGATTATTTACTGATTGCCAAAAAGGTGAATGTCTTATAATTCAGTTTTTGTTATTTAGTAGTCCATAGTAAGATATTTTTGTGTGATTAATTATCTTCATTTCTCGAATACCTTTATTAAATTTACCTACCTATTTACTTAAAAATCCAGTACTTACCTTAATACATTTAATTTTTTTAATACAAGTAAAAATTAAATATAAATATAAATAAAGTTTCTCTAAAGTGCATTGATTTTCTGATTACTGTTGCTTATTGACTAATAGAAATTAGTGTTCTTATATTAATATTTCTATCTAGTTAATTTTATTTGTTGGCTTTTCAGTTAATCGATATCATTTGCACAGCATTGTTTGTTATAAAATTCATTAAAACAAATTTAATTATTTTATAAATATACTTTGTATACATTTTCTTCTCCAACACAAATTTAATACAGATTCTCTAGAATACCTTGATGTGACGGTCACTGGGCTTATCGACTAATAGAAATTGGTGTTATTATGTAATGATTTCTATATTTCAAGTTGATTGTATTTGCGGGCTTATAGTTACTTTATTGTCAATTGCGAGATATTTCAAAATTTAAATATATATTAATTCTTAATTTATTTTCAATAATAATTAATTTGTCTTAATAATTTTATCTCTCATCTCTATCTTAATACTAAAATTAATTTTCAGTAATAAAATTTCTTGATCTTAATAAAATACTTAACATATATTTTAATTACGATTCCTTACATTTTGTTTAAGACTTATACGTATCATTTTAAAACACCTACAGTTATTTTCTTATTATATGGCGTTCAGACATGTGTAAGGGTAACTGCTGTTCTTATATCGTACCTTACTTTGTTCAGGGCTTATCATTTTTAGTTACATTCGTTTGATTGTTGCTCTCTTTTGATTATAAGGTATATTTGATTAATGTAACTACTAATGTAGATCATTACTGGTAATATTATTTTTTCGTATATATTGAATTTTAAATCATCTTTTCTTTTAATTAAACTTTTCTAATTTTCATTTTGAGCATCACATGGACTACTAAATTTCTAATTTTACTTTATGACTTACCTTTTAGTGCATCTGCAAAGGTAAAGCAGTTTTTATTTAAGCTTGTCTATTTCTGTAAAAATAAAGCAGATTGGTTGTGCCAATATAGAGCAGATTGTATTTTTTAGATATCTTCTAAAAAAGTAAGAATTTAAAATAAATTATTGAAGTACATTTCTAGTGTTTTCCTTATTAGATGGATTAAGTTTAGTATATATATATATATATTATATATATATATATATATATATAGATATACCTCTTATCTTCTATCTTTTGGTCATCTAGACCTGGCGCCCATTTTAAAATATTTATCTAAAATATCGAACTCACACCCCTTGTGCCTCCGCATTAGCATTATACTGAGCAACTAGAGGCAAACTAAAGAAATAAAATATTGTTTATAAAACTTAAGAACTTGTAATTAATAATAACAAAATAAAACACAAATAAAAAACAATTAAACTTTTATTTCAAAATATGGTAAATTCTAATTTTCCAAAATTTCATAATACTATGAATGGAAATCATATTCCAAATTATTTTGGAAGAAATACAAATAATTTTAATACAAGTAAAAATATGAGACCTAATTTCCAACAAAATTTTCAAAGACCAGATTTTAGCCAACAAACACCTTTTATGAGAACCAATCCTAATTTTGCTCAAAACTCTATTAGAACAAGACAAGTAGAACTATATGGACATGAGTTTTGGTAACACTATATTAAATAATATTATCCAAAATAAAAAAGTAATTACTGAACAACTTTATAATCAACAAGTTTTAGACCAAAACCCTCAAAATCAATCTCAATTTAATGATCATGCTGTTAATCATGAAAATTGAAATACTAATTTCTCTAATTACGAAAACCCTCATTATGCTGATAATCAGGAATTTTCAAATTTTGATAACCTTTTTATGAGCAAAACTATACGCATACGTATGAATCCAATTATACAAATATATATGAACCCAATTATACGCATACGTATGAACCAAACTATATGAATATGTACCAAGAACAAAACTATAAACAAGGAAATACGGAAAATACTAACAATGTAAATTTTACTGGAATGAGCCTGAACAACAATACAAGCTAGTATTCTTAAATAATATTACAGCCGAATTAGGCACCGTATATTTATTTACCTGAACTAGATGCAAATTTTCTATTAGATACCGGAAGTACTCGAAGTTTTATAAAACCAGAAATAGCTTATAAATATTTTTCTAATTACATTAAAGATGAAATATTTCAAGTGCAAACAGCACATGCAATGTCTTTTCATAATGAAATAGCAACAATTCCAATATTCCCTACGTTTAAAACGCAGTAATCATACATTCTGTTTATTTAATTTTTCAGAAAAATTTGACGCATTAATAGGCCTAGACCTTATTATTCAACTTAACGCTAATTTAGATTTTAAAACACGAATTTTACAGTCCCCGTACGTTGAAATTCCAATACTCTATTTAGGGAAAAATAAAAAACAAATTTCACCCAAAATTAGTAAAGAAAATGTATCTATATAATATCACCAAGATGTATACAAAAAATAAAAATATCTGTGAATATCACAGAGGGAATAGGTATAATTTCCTACCAAAAATTCGGAAATGTTGAAATTCCTGAGTGTTTAGTAGAAATAAAAAATAATCTTACTTATACGACTATATTAAACCCATCGGAAAATTCAGTTAAAATACAATTTCTTGAACCTCTTGAAATTGAAAAAATAAATGTAAACGAACTCAATTTCGTTGATTACACTTCAAATGAACAATATTTTGACAGAGACTTAGACAACCAATTAAAGCCAATTTAAAAAATCTAGGACTAGATCATTGTAACTACGAGGAGAAACAAAAAATACGTAAACTTTGTTTTGAATTTAGAGATTTATTTCACTGCGAAGTGAAATGTATTTCTATATATACTAAAAGTTATAGATATCCAGAACTTTAGTGGACCTTTCATAATAAAAGAAATCCTTGAACATAATCGGATAAAAATTGATAATATTAAAAATCCTAAAAAGACTGAAATTATACATGTAAAAGAATTAAAACGACCTCTTCTTACAGATGGTCCTACACCCAAGGAGACAAACCAAAATACCACGAATTAAACCAAAACCCTGGCATCTTACCCTACAAACAAATTTCCTTACTTAGCAATTCTATAAAAAGTTTCCAAGAAATCTCTAAAAATATATCTCATAATCAAAATATTTTAGAATTCAGAGTAAATCAAACTATACAAGTACTATACAAAATTGAATTACAAGAAATATCAGATGTTGACTATTACCGAACTCAAATTATTCTAACACAAATATATATGTTATTTCAAAACATTTATGACATATTAGAAAATATAGAAGTCGCTATATCTTTTGTTAAACTGAATAACTTCCACAATACTATAATTCAACCTCAAGAATTGTTATCAGAAATTAATCTAATTAAAAAACATTTAAATTCAGAAAAATTGCCATTTGAACCAAATTTGGAAAACATTATAAAATATGAGGAAACTTTAGAAATAAAGAGCTATGTAATGATTAACGAAGTAACTTTTTTTATAGAAATCCCTTTAGTCGAAAAACAAGACTATCCTTTTTATCATCTATTTCCTATACCAACACCTAATGGTGAATACCATAAAGTAATAATACCTAATTTTAAATATCTTATAGTAAGTGAGAAATATTTTGGATATTCAAACGATCCATGTAAAAAGATCACATGAAATGAATTTTTGTACAACCATATACACTCTGAAATTATATTTAAAACATCACCTTTGCGAAATGCAGCTATTAAGTTATTATCATAATATTACGAATTGTGAGCAAATTCCAGTAAAGAAAGATAGTCTAGAAATTCAAAACATTGAATTAAGGAAAATGAGTTTTAGCAACCAATAAAGTTATTACGGCAACAGAAGGCTGTAAAAATACCCAAAATACGATTTTGTTAAATGGAACTTATTTAGTTAAATTAAGTTCTACATGTACTCTTAAAATAAGTAATGTAATACTTAAGAGTTATAAAAATCAAGAAACGAATATCCAAAAGTACCAATACCTAATATTAAATTAAATTCCACAAATAAAGCTGTCTATAATAATATAAGACTTTTGAGAATCAATTCCATAAACTTGGAAAAATTGGATGATTTACAAAACGAAATAAATAAACAAAAAATTGAAAACTCTAAACTTTTAAGTAACACTGTATATTATCATAAGACAACTTTGTGGACTATTCTGCTATATGTAATTTTAATAATTGTAATATTAATAATGCTAAGCATTGCTTTTCTATTTAGAGCTAACTATATATTATAAATAGAGGCAAAGGACGGTGTTGAATCACTTGTTAGTCCACTCTCGTTCTTTAAACTTGTAAATTTTCGATTTCAAAACAAATTGAATTTTTAAAAAGTATTTTTCCTAAGCAAACAACGTAATTTGTGTACCTAATGTTAATAAAAATTTGATTTTCCTGAGATTGCAGGATCTCAAACATGTATGAGCTACTTTCTAGTTTCTACGATGCTCTACGAGCATTTGTACCTACAGATTATGCAGGCATTTTCATTTGTTCACCTTGATCTTAACTGGTGGGTTCCAATTGTAAGGTCCCCTAAGTAAGTGTGGTAAGGAAAGTAAAAGCAAATTGTATAAATGTGGCAGTCTCATATTTTCTAAATCCTATAAATATGTCAAATAAATCAATCAAGTGCAGATAGTAGTACGAATTTTACAGAATGGAGACTGTAAAACGCAAAAAAAATTATTTTTTAAACTTTGAAAATTGTTTTTTTTTAAATTTTAATATAATTGATATAAGCTCATGCTCTCTTCTGGACATGGATTATATAAAAAGTTCGTAAATTAATTAACATGTTGATAAACATATCATTCTTCTATAATCATTAAAATTGACATATTCTTCAAACCTTTCACCATTTTTAACAGTTTCTTAACGTTGAAAACTTCTCTATTTACGGATTGTAGATTCCGGTATCCTAGGCTGCAGTAAAAAATTATAAGATATTGGCTCTTTTGGTTTGTAAATAAAACCAACAGTGGTTTCAAAAATGTGTAACTGGACACCCTATATACATTTTTTGGTCGATTCATAGATTATTTTCTTGAAATAATTTGCCAAATGAATTATTTTATTCTTATAAATGGTCTTGAAAACAATTCTATTTTCAGTGTATTAAATGCTTTACAACTAAAACGTAGCTCTATATTATACCTTGTATTATATAATTTTTCTTGAGCATTAATACATTTGGTTTTGATTATATGAAGTTGCTATTTTCACTGGAAACTAGAGTTAAAAATTAAAATACCCGATTTAATTTAAATAATGTCTAATTATTGGGTTTGCATAAAGTCTGTCGAACTCGTTTTAACACAGAAAGTTTAATTTATTCTTCCGTCTAATTAGCATTAATCTTGTTGTTTGCAAAATACTGTGAAGGCAATTTAATTTGAGAAATACAGATTCACCCTGTAAAATAAAGATATTATTTAATATTTCACAAATACACATTTTTATCCGTTTACATCATAAAAGTATTTTTATTGGACGAAACTTTCCCCAAATTTCTCGTCAGGTGGGTTAGAAATTTCTAAGTTGTCAGTCAAAAGAGAAACAGGCGTCACTGCTCCGTAAAAGCATTTTAATATTTGGCGAATTACTGCCGTACATCATGTAGTACATGTAGTAACATCCAGAAAAAATCACTAAGTTTCAGTGGATGCCAATTTCGGTACATTTTGTGCCTCTATTGATTAGTTTTGTTACAAAAACAAATGATTATAAAATAAACTAAAAGTCATCGTTAACAAGCACGAGATGTAGCATGCAGCCTAGTTTATATTAAAACTTGCATTATGTTTAACTTAAATTGCTCACAACATTTCGATCGTTGATGTATCTGTAATAGTAAGCAAGTATAACGATCGGGAAGTTAATTTAAGTGAAAGACAATACAAGTCCGATTAGTTAATTTTATTCATAATGATTCATTGCGCGCAACTTTTAGGCATAGGTATAAAAATAAACTGTTTTACTTAAAATGTATTTTATTAAGGCAAACTTAGAAAGCTATTTTTAACACAATATTAAAGTCAGTGTTTTTCTAAAACACCTACAAGCCTCCGTTTCTTCTTTTTTCAAACGAATTTTTGTTACTGGCAGACCTGAATAACCGATAAAAGTTTGGAGTACTCTTTCTGTACTTCAGATTCCCCGGATATGGAAATAAGTCCAGTTGCAGAGTCCTATAAAACATTATAAAAGATATGTAAATAAATTAAAAACAAAATATGGATTATTCTTTCAATAAAAGCCAATTATTGCTACTAAAACAATTAATGCTAAAATAGTTGTATATAAATATTTGTTGTAACTCCTTAGTAAGTAAAAGATATTTGTAAAAAAAGCAAATGCTATATAATTAAGTTAAAAATTAAAGTTTCCATAACAGAACGATGGTATTAGATAGTATTAATAAATGAATTTTATTTGTTAATATGAATTCTAGAGCATTTTGCCAAACATCACAAAAAAATAAAATCTTTCGTTTTCATGATTCTATTTGAAATATTCTTACCTTAAAAAGCAAATCTTTCTTTCCATTGAATGACCCAAAAAGCTTAAATAAGTCAGGTCTTTTAGTGAACTCTGTACTAACCATAATCAAGGCATTTCTTATCTCGTCAACCAACGAGTCAGATTTTGTGTTTGAAGTAATTACCTAGAATAACCATAGAAATAATTTAGGCTTATGTATTATATATATATATATATATATATATATATATATATATATATATATATATATATATAATTAAATATAGATACAATACCGATATATTGATATTTCTTTGAATATGGCTATAGTGAAAAGTCAATAAATGCACTAATATAAACAAATGTTCTTAACTTTTCTGCTTAGATGCAGATTGATTTTATGATTCTGATCTTTGGAACAGATAATGGCTTCCAACAACAAAAATAAACAAAAGGTTGAGAGTTCTGCAGAGGGTGTTTTTCTTTCTACTGGCAGGTAGTTTGCGGAGTATCTGGAGGAGAGGTGGGATAATCGGGATGAGGGTAGTATTTCTCATTGCTTTTTACAATAGAAATTCTGCTTACTATCAGCAAGGTTAAGTACATCGTGGTAATTTATTCATTAATAGTCTGGCAAAATATAGTTGAGAAAATCTTAGTCTAGGGTTTAAATGACAATATGAATATAGGCCCCGATACGCTTAAAAATAAAGAGATTTTAAGACAGTTTTTACTATTCAAAAAGTACTTGAGATGTTGTAATAAGTTTAGATAGTGTCAATATGACAACAAAAGATATTTTTATATTATTTAAATAAATTTGTATTTCGCTTTCTCCAGAGGCATTCTTGCTTGTAAATCCAAAAAATATTTAAATGTCAAATGGACCGAATGTGTTAAAAATTCAGCTATTTTTATTATTTTGGAAACGATTATTATTACATTAATATTATAGCAAAGAGCAACTAAGTATGTCAAATCAAACTAAAAGCCATGAATTGACCTTGATATTTCAACGCAAACTTTTAATTAATAATTTGAAATAATAATGTAAAGATATAAATATATTAAAGGATTAATTTAGTTATTACTCCAAAACGATGCATCGGAAGAAAAAAAATATAGAGACCTTTTCCTTAGAACATATTGTTAATTATGAAAAATTATTAATTCTTAAGAAAAGGAGTGGAGTCCAATTTTTTCCGTGAAAAACATTTCACTTTATGTTGTCACACATGCCACTGACGAAAGTATTACAAATTATTTTATTCTGAAAGATGTCCCTTTATGTCATAACATCGCATAACAAATTTCAACTTAATATCTAAAATGGTTTCCGAAATATTATATAAAAATGAATTTTTTAATATTTTCTTTTACCCCCTCTATCTCAAAAACTGATCGTTAGCGGACTTATAAATATATAATTTTTTTTGGCCTCCCAAACGCATCCTTAGTATATTTACGTTTTCTCCCGAAACAACCTGTAGAGTTTTATTTTCAGAAACCTAGAATGTATTTTTTATTATTATAAATTTGTATAATTATTTATTATTAGCTCAAAAAATACGAAACATATAAGACTAACCAATTCATCGAATTTTATCTGATATTAACAGGAATCTAATTTTCTTTCATTTAAAGATCCGCTGGTAGTGGACAATATTTCGACACAGTTTTTAAGTATCAATAGCTTTTTTTTTATCAAAATGTAGTAAGGACAAACCAAGGAGATTCAAAGACACAAAGTCAATAATTATTTAAAATTAGGTTATAGAAGAAATAAGAAAAACAAAAAAAAATCTGAAAATTTCTGCCGATATGACCTTACGAATTATTTATTCAAGAGCCGTGTTTAAAAAAAACGTTGCCTTAATAATCTTAATTAGACATACTTTGGTCATAACTTTTAAACACATTGTATAATTTACAATTAATCAAATTCAGTTACCCTTTAAAGTGTACCAATAGATCAGGCATTCCACAGTAAAGGAATGAGGTTTCAAAATAAGTTCTTTGCCTGCGTGGATGGTATTTGTTTTTTTTACAAAATTATTTTAGTTCATGAGTTATTTTGAAAGAACTTATTTACTACCTATTTTCTTTTTTCCTTACCCCTAGTTCTATTTAAATAGGTCAAAAACCAATAAACTTAAATTAAACAAATGTGTTACGTACTACGTACCATATGAGGTGGAGCATGAGCCAAATTGCATTTTGCAAAATCAGTAACTGGGGCTCTTCCTCCATTTGCACAAAGCAATTCATAATCTTCTGATTTCAAATCTTTTGCCCACAGGTCACTATTCTTTCCATCTAAAATTATTGCATTCGTGAAAAAAAAAGCAACTGATATTTTAAAGAAGTTCTTTCTACTTATAAATGAAAAGTTAATTTAATATTTTGCGAATTCAAGTATGAATGAAGGTTTCTTAAAAAAAATCTTATTAAAGGAAGCTTTTATGTACCCTAATTACCTACTCTAAACATCATCAGTATGAATTTAACCAGATTTTGAAGTGAGCCATCGCACCAGTGCAATTTTTACAAAGCTTTAAGTTTAGATTTATTAATGAATTTCAATCTTCTTTTTTGTTTCATAAGTTATTTTCTTATAAAACTATATTATGATTTTTTCCGACTATTTCAGTTCAGTGATCTGCTTTTCTTAAACATCTAGTATATTAATTTTATAATATAAGGGTAAGAATTTTCTGGTATTTTCAAGGAATTTATTTTAAGAACTCAGAAGCGGCTTTGAAAAAAGTGCTTAGATGTTTTGACAAGTATTTTGACATTCTTCTTTAATGTTGTATTACCCGACGTATTCATGTGTTAATCGTGTCTGGAGAAAGTATGTGAAATTGTTTTAAAGAATTGACATCTAAGCTCAGGAAAAGTAAAAAAGATGTACAAATCCACAGGAGTTACGGTATCAACGTCAGCAGTTATTAATAAACTGAAAGAAGCAAATTTAAGGTGCTAATGACCCGCGCGAACTTTAAAATGGACTAGCATGAAAGAAATCGTTTATAATTTGACACTGGGCACCAATAACTGTTATTTGACCTATGAGTCTGGTATCATCCGGACTATAACCGCAAAAGTGTACGTCGAAAGTTCAATGAGCAATTTCCAGAGAACTATACCATAGAAAATATGCCCTTTGGTGAATGACCATTAATGCTCTGGGGCGGTATCGTGTTAGGATACCGAAAAACCGACCTAGTTATTTTTGTTAATAATACAGTAAATGGTCCCAATTACCTATACCGAATAATGAAACCAGTACAGGGCTTAATATTAATTTACGTAGATGACTAATCCAGGCCATACCCTGCAGGTACAGTAAATCAATTTGTCACTGCTTCCCGGGAAGAAAGGAATAATCTGCCATGTTTGTAATTTTTTACATTATTTTTCAACCTACACGAACACGCGATAGATTCAAAATGTTAATGCGCTACGAACCTTACACCTACAAGTATCTGCTATAACATAATATTAATATCCTAGGAGTATGAGAAAAGCAGACCACAAATATATTTAACGTGACATTCACAGCTTAGAAATTAATTTGTAAAACAATATAAAGATCATTGCGAAGTATTAATAAATAGACAAGTTACAGCTCTGTAAATATGGCCTATATTTAGGTGGCTCACTTTAAAATCGAATAAGTATATATATATATATATATATATATATATATATATATATATATATATATACATAAACATTTATGTATTTATTTATATATATATATATATATATATATATATATATATATAATATAAATTCCCATGATTTAAATTTCCACTCATATTTATAAAGTTAAAAAAGTTTTAGCCAATGTCAATGCCTTTTTATTCAGTTTATTTTAAAGATGAGCGAATCCGTCAATAAAATTTCAATAATTATCAAATCAACCTGCTTTGTTAAGTATAAACTTTATCGTACTGATAATTAGTGCTTTCGAGGTTTCTGATTACGAACTAACTACAATAATAATTAGCCACTTGCAATATATTGTTGAAACTACAATCCACCATTTTGAGTTTTAAAATTTCATCAAATTCGTAAGCAGCGACTTCTAAAATTCACTGATTAATAAGTAGAAAATAGTCAAAGTAGAAACAAATACTTATTGAAAAACACTTTCTCGATGAAAGGAAAGTAAGTGATATTTGGTAAATAATTTTGATGGAATTGTAAATGCAGTTTTAATTTAAAAAAGTTTGATAAATTCTTATTTTTATAGGAATATGATTTGGTTGGCATCTTTCAATAGCAGGTTTATGCTTAACTAATTTTAAAGTAGAAATAAGTAGACATGCAGACATACTGAAAATAAGGGTATAAAAAATGCCCTATTTAGATTTTTGTAACTCAATATGACATTTAAGATTCGTATCTGACTTTCCAGGTCAAGGAACGGAATTAGTCCAGAAAATTCCATAGCTGACCTGAGTTAAATTTATAGGCTCTGTTTACTTTATAAATTGGGGCAAATATATTTCCATTATAAATTCATCCCTTGAGGTGGCATCGCAGATTTACGTCGATACATATTTAGGTCAGGTGCATAGCTTCAAATAATAATTGGGATGCTAATTGGAATAATTAACTAGTTTATTTAATTTATTAACTATTTCATTAAAAGTGGTTGGTTTGAAGATCTAAATGTATATTTTTGAAATATGGCATAAAGTCTATCGATAATTCCTATTTACAAGTAATCTTTATGAGTATACTTGAGACTTTTTTCTACAACCATTAGGCAAGGTACAAGGTTATCCAACGAGAACTGAACAAGGCTATAATCTTACCTATTCAAAAAACTAAAATAGATTTTATATAAAATGGAAAATGCTTTAAAGAAACATAGTAGTTTTTAAAGAATTGTCCTATTTTTTATTTAGTTTAGTTTTATTTTTTATTTCTTTTATGTCTGTTGCGACATAAAACTTTTAAACGTCGGACGTTGGAAACAAACAAATATTTTTAAAACGATTAATTTATTTTCATATACGAGAAATAAGATTTTTTTGAATTGTCAAATGTAATGTTACGAATTCAATAAACAGTTCTCTAACAAATAACTCTAACGTTATTAAATACTGAGAATAATCCTATAAACTAATAAACTTTATTCCAACACATCTAATATAAGACTAACCCAAATCGTTAACATATTTTTCTATATATATATATATATATATATATATATATATATATATATATATATATATATATATACATATATATACATACTTCTAGACCACGTACATAAACGTTTTATGACTAATTTGTATAGTTTAACCGTTACACTACCGGCTCTTAGTTCTGATCATACGGATTAGCTTCATGGCCATGACATTTCGCCAGTCTGTCCAAATGTACCACCTTCTTGCTTTTCGGATTTTTCCGTATCCAGTAAACTAAGTCATTAATCCTCTTAATTATTCGATATGGTCCTTCCCAGTATTGAGGCAATTTCGGAGATAACCCTTTCTTTTTTGTGGGGTTATACAATGAAATCATGTAATTTTCATAGAAACCAACTGAGTTGGTCCTGATGTCATATCTATCTTCATTTGGTCACTGGATTGTCACGGTCACATGTTATCTCGTGAAATTGAAGAAGATGTTCGTGGATTTCATCAGCACAATTTTTTTGTTTTCTTTCTTCATTAGGCATTCCAAATATTATGTCACATGGCAGCCGTTATTCTGTTTCTGCTGGAGTCTGACTCATGAAATAAATAACTGCTATCCTATAACCCAACAAAAACAAGCGAAGGGGTTGGACCCCGTCGCGCTGATGGCTAAAATGTTGGAGAGATGTTCTTCTATAATCTTGTTAAATCGTTTTATCATGCCATCTGACGAGGGATGTAGAAGTGTGGTTTCAGGTTCCATGATTTCACAAATTCTCCTAAAAATGGCTGACTCGAAATGGGATTTTCCTTTAGGTAGTTCTTGTAATATTATTGTACTAATTCCGTTTTAGTGGTCTCTTCATAGGCACTTCTGCAAGACTCATTTCAACAGTCGAACCTCAACAACTAATGAATCCCATTAGGCACTCCATTTTTGTCTAATGAAAGTATCGAACTTTCTCGCAAAATTGGTCCAATATTGGGATCTCCTAGCTGATCTGCTTGCCATTCTTCTCTTGACCACTTATCGACTGGCTTAATCGTAAATCCTTTGATTTCTCTGTTAACAAATCTCTACCGTTGATCTACCTTTCGACAATGATTGCAGTCTTCTTTTCATGGACTTCTGAATAAACCGTTAGGGTTTTTGCGTTATCTGCCGGGCCGATTTTTAATTTGGAAGTCCTACTGTTGTAACTTTTTTAGCCATCTAATTAACTGCCCTTCCAGATTTTTCATTTCCATAAGCTATTTTAATGGTCCGTTCTAATCAAGAAATCTATATAAATATTCGTGGAAATGGCCAATGGCTCTTACGATGGAAAGCAATTCAAAAATTCTGTTCAGATTTGGATAATACACGGCTGTAGTACTCTATAAGATGTTCTTCAAATTGTTGGACTTGCAACAAAACAGCTCCAATGTTCACATTGCTTTCATCTGTGTCCAAAATAAATATCTTTTGTTGTTGAGAGAAAGCCAGAACTGCATTAGAACATAAAGGAGATTTCAGTCTTCTAACTG
Organism: Kuschelorhynchus macadamiae; assembly: GCA_030620095.1. NCBI lineage: Eukaryota > Metazoa > Arthropoda > Insecta > Coleoptera > Curculionidae > Kuschelorhynchus > Kuschelorhynchus macadamiae. The sequence continues at coordinate 388,590 of JAUTXW010005299.1, read as the reverse complement.
CAGTGCCACATTACGAAGTCCAGTTACAGGCAGCATTGCCTTCAGTTAATTTTGTAGCAGTGCTGCAATTTTTGCAAAATCCTCTATAACCGCCGATAATATGAGTATAATCCTAGGAAATTTTAAAGTTTAGTTTTCTATGGGTATTCCCGTATTCCCTCCTCAAAAACTACATGTTCCAAGAATTCCACTTTCTTTTAAAACAAGCATTTCAATTTTGCATATCTAAAACGACTGAGAACGTCTTGGGTGTTTTCCAAATGGTCTTTTGAATGGTTGAACTAATTAATAAGTATCTCAAATAGTATCGGGAGGATTGCATAGACCGAAAGGCATTACTTTGAATTGGTACAAACCGCTACCGATGGTAAAAGCAGTTTTCTCCTTATATTCTTCATGAATAGACCCTTGCCACGGATTATTTGACTCTTCGAAAACCCCATCTAGAAGCATTTTTGGTGACGTGTTTTTTAACTTCCTCTTGATTTCCAAATGACAAACTTCGTGGCGATTTACTAATCGGATTTGCCTATACAATATCGATTTTCTGCTTTACTAAATTTGTCCGTCCGGTTTGGTTTTCTCCAATTGCAAATATATCACCTTCTCTTAACATAAAATATTTGGACTTGAGAAACTCTACTTAACAAATCACCCCATAATTTTCGCATAGGTTGTAACATATATTTTGTTATATTTATTTTCTCGCTTTGCAAATCGGATTTGGGTATTTCACAATTAACTATTTTCATTTTACTGGAACTAGAAAAGAGGTTAGCAACCCGGACAATAATTGTATTGCCTGTTCGTACTAGAGTTTGTCTGATCAAGTACTTTCCTGGCTTGCTGTCCCTAATGGATTTATCGTCCAACTCAGCACCCAGGATTTGTCTCCTCTTTCCCCTGGACAATTATTTCTACACAAGTATTGTTGGTAACTAAATTTTTCGTTTCCAATTGTTAAAATGTTAAATTCAGGGTCAAACAGTAAGTCATGTTTTTTAATCAAGTCCATTCCGAGAATGATTTCATCTTCTATATTGGCCATTGTTGTTTCATGGTGAATTAAAGTGGTGCCAAGTAAAAGTCTGACAAAAATTTCTTCATATAGAGGCGCTGCCACCCGTGCTGAAGTCGTGTGTCGGTGCTTTTTTGCCTTAATTTGCTTGGTGATCTAGAGACTGGTTCTCTAGAAAGAGACCTGGACATTTCTACTCGGCAGTATCTTTGCCTTGCTTGCTTGTGGCTTGACGCCTTGAGTTTTTCGTATCTCACCATGAATCTCACTTCGAATTGCCTCAGACCCGTTTCTTATATACTTCTGTATGTTACCGGATGGATGTTATACTCTAATAGTTCTAAATTTTAGTTTGGGAACGTTAAACACAGCTTTTAACTCTATGACACGAACAAGTGCGTCGCTACTCTTGTTAAATTTGGCCATCTTTAAATTCTCTTGAATTGCATGTCCTCACCTCATGTAAGAAACGCCAATCTTATTAATATTTTTATGTCGGATACAAATTCTTAAAGAAATTCACTGGACTTCTGTGTCCTAGTTTTAAGTCGGTTCTGCATATTTCTTGACGATACTGCTCCAAATCTAAATGCTAATGAGTGAACAAAGTGCTGATGAGTCTGCTTTATAATAAATATAGTGCTGGTCCTCTTAGTACGAGTATTAAAGAAGTGACCTTTTCTTTGTCATTCCAACCATTGCTTGTTGCTACGGCCCAAACTTCCCCATGTACATTGTCCACGAAGTTGAGCCATCAAACAGTAGTGATTTGTAACTACTATTAGACTAGTGAATCTTTCTTTCTTCAGTATACTTTGAAAGTTGGCCAGTTGATTTATTCCAGTGCCAAATAAACTTGAATCAAACACACAGTACTCTCATTTCTTTTTCAATATCTTGTACTTTGTTGTCAACTTACTTTACTTCCACTTTAACTTGTGTTATTTTTACTCGAAGATCATCTCCCACTTTCTTTATGCTCTCTTCAATTTGTTCCTTGTCATTATTTATTTTTCTCTTTACAGTATCGATGATTTCTCACAAGGCCTTTTTCAATACTATTCTAAATGTATTTACTTATCTTGTATTATTGTTGCGTTTATTATCTTATCTTTATTATTATCTTACCTTTTGTATGTATATCTGTTGTTTTGATAGTGATTAACCTACATTTATTGCCGCGGTTTTCTTAGTGAATTGCCATATTGCTTGGGATTTGATTTCGTCGTGCTTACGGAAGTTTGCACATAATAATTGTAACTCATTTGGACCTTATTGTGATTACCTTGGTTTGGTTGGTTTTCTTAGGTGATTGTCATTTTACTTTGACATTGGTATAGTATAGTACCTTTATAAATTTGTCTTAGTTGGTTCTCTTCGCTGAATGTCATCTTTGCTTTGTCATTGATTTATTTGTGCTTGCGCATGCTTACACTGTGTGAGTGTAACTTGTTGATTGAGGCACTACTACGCCTGATTTTTTATTTACCTTTACTTGCCTTTTTGTTTTATAATATTTTTATTGATACGTTTTTTGTATTTGAATTTGATTTCCGATTCTTATCTTTATTGCAGTGTATCCCACCAGTCAATTTTGTCATGAAATTGCGACACAGTTTTCTTTTATTGTAAATTATCTTTATTTTTTTTTATTTCTCTTATTTTCTTATCTCCAGGTTACCTAGTCAGGCAGTATTGAAGAATGACCTAATAGTTTCACGTCAACTCTGGCTACCCTCCAACCCAAAGTTTGTATTGGAGTGTAGGGCTGCACTACCTCGTAGATGATATAGAGTAGTGTTCTTAAAATTCGGAGTGATATTTATAAAAAATTAAGTTAAGTTTGATATGATTAAAATCATTCCAAATGAAAGGTACAGGGAAAGAATCCACTTAGTCCAAAATTTTGAATTTAATAAATAACAATTATTGATAAGTAAACGTACTGTATACGTAATATGTGTCTATTTATTTATTTATTTATTTATAGTAAATGTCTATCACTAAGCTTTTAACACTAAGTCACACACACCAGAGGAAGGTTGCGACTGAAAATAGTGGCTCCACTTTAGACGTTACTGCAGTCCCATAATCCACAAACTAAAGTTATATATATTTATTAGGGGCATGAAATGCCTAACCAAAATAATAAATAAACTTATTGGCATACATGGGAAGAATCGACCCCGTCCGGGCACAATAAGTTAAAAATTGCAATCAAAGTACCGCTTAAAATATTGAAATTTATTTTTCGCTATTTAGATAAACGGTTCGCGCATTATACAGTTTATGTGTCTTATTATTTTAATGGACATTTATATGTTGCGTATCTTTTCAATAAATGTTTTTTTGTTTCGTAACGAAGTTACTAGTTTCTTTTTAAATATATTGCATCTTACGCTGTATAACCCCAAATCTCCTTTATTATTCATAAATAAAACACGATTCTTTCAAGAAAATAACCAGTAAAATACCCTCTATATTATAATAAACTTAAACACGTTACATAACGTGCAGTGGCGTATATAGACACTGCTCCTGGGTCCTGTTTATGAGCTAGTCTATCCCTTATGTCTCTTTCACACAATGCACATATCCCCTTATTTAGGTCAGCACCGGGGTCCTGTTTACGTGTTGACCCATCCTTCATGCCGCACACACACACACACACACACACACACACACACACACACACACACACACACACACACACGCACACGCACACTTTATACACACCGTCTTACTCATACACACACAGCCTCCTTTTATTCAGGCTGGCACCGGGGTCCTGTTTATGGGCTGGTCTATGCCTCATGTATCTCTTACATACATACAAACAAATACACATCTCACATCATTCAGGTTAGCACCGTGTCTCTCGCACACATACTTACACACACACATACACACACACACACACACACACACACACACACACACACACACACACACACACACACACACACACACACATACAATCACACACTTACACGCACATGCACACAATCACACGCACATGCACACACCAGAATAAATTCATACACCAGTTCACCTGAGAGTGCCTATAATGATAGCTCTTATTGGTAACACATCGCAGTGAAGGTAACCCATACTAGGGAATAGACGTTGGCAACCAACCATACCATCATTCTTCGGAGAGTCGCCCGCATAAACCGATTTTAATTTCGTCTCGACCGCTGTCATTTCGTAACGGTGTTTAGTTATCTCTACCTTTCTCTTTCTCATGCGTACTTTGTCGTTCTCCCTCTTACTCATTAAGGGTTGTTTTCATTTATTTTATTTCTGCGGCTATGCTTAGGAGTTATTGTTAGATACAAGCACGTAATACATAGGATATTTTCTTTGTTTTCTACATAGGTGTTTTGTTACTCTTTCTTTTCCGACTACCCTTAGTGCTACCATCTCTGTCTTGCGCACTGGCTTCTGGTTAACCTTCTCCAGTGTTTAACACTACCTGTGTGCGTTTGTAGGCCCTTTGCCACGTTAATCTAAAGGGTGGCGCCCGAGATTTACCCGTTGGATACTTCAAATGATGGATCATTAGATGAATTATATTATTTTACTTTAAAAATAGTAATTTGGACTTAAGAATATACTCATTAACTTGTTTTATTTCAAGAAAAGCTGGTAACAAACCAAGACAAACTTTAACGCGAGGTAAGTACACATAGTATTTCTATATGATAAATCCTGGTATGAACGGATGAAAAGTACGAGAAATAACAATTCAACAAAATTCGATCTCTATCTACACTTGATAATACTCAGTATTCAAAGTAAATGCACGGTAAAAATACAACTCAGCAAAAACTCGAGCGTTATCACTTAATAGATTAATCTCCAGATAAACAACGGTAGTTAAACAATTCGGCAATTTCTCGCATTTTATCTTAGGACGGTAATCTGGTCAGGGATGTATTCAGGCTGGTTGTCTTCTTACACATAACTGATGACCGATGTTCAACGAAGAACACCGAAGCATCGGAGAGCTTTACATTTTAAAGTCTTATATAGACGTGTTTTCTAAAAATTTAAAAACCTGACCGATCCGGTCTTTCCCTGTACCATTCAAGTATTAAATAAAAAAATAAGACCTGATATTAAAAAAAATACTATGTTTATAAAATAGCTCGTTTGTTTCCATTTCAATTGAAATCAATTAGAATAACTTCTAATGGATATTTCAGTAAATAAATATATAAAATTATCGGCAAAAAAAAGCCCCGTTCAGTCTTGAACACTTTAGCGACAATTTTAATTTAGTTGGTAATACCAAAGACACATTACACTCTAGATAAGCGAACAATCAATGCAAAATAAAATCTCGCTAAATGAATTCGAAGATTGTATTGTATGTATAGTTGGGATCCACTGAGAGATACGCCCAGAGTTATCTGTCCAGGGCGCACTGCATCCGATTCGCTGGTTAAACACGTTTACATATCGATTTACCCTATAGCCCGGATATCCTATTTATCTCTTTAAAGAATAGTTTTTGAATTATATTTCTATACAAATAGACCTAAACTAGGCTTCTGCTAACCCCGAGCTAACTATTGATATGTGCGTTCTAAATAAATGACGAGACGAGCAATTGTTATGGTTAAGTTCAATGACGAAACTACTAACCATGGGGTATCGAGATGAGGGGGCCCAAAAGGCCCAAAAATCATCAGTTGTTTTCTGGTTCCGGCTTTTTTGTTTTTGGGGTATAATAGGATTATGCAAAACCACGAATTACCCTTTTTTTAGTACCCAAACTTTGTAGTTCAGCAACTGTTAATATATTTGTACTTGATGGATGGCTTATTTGAAGTATAATAGGTGTTTGATAATACATTAGTGCAATAATGCACTTTACTTATTACAGTTTAAATACACTACTGCTCTAGTTCCTTAGTTGAAACATGAAGTTTCAATTAAAATTATTTTGCGTTACATTTCTTAAGAATGTACTTGGTTGACTCTTTGTGTGCTATGTAGGCTATAGAGAACTATCGAATCTTGAGATTCTTACCAGTGTTTCCTGGAACTGTAACATGTTTGACAAATGCCACGTCTCCCCCTCCTCGCACCAAACATCTAAAGGCTCCTGTATAGCCACTGTATGATTCTGATTGATCAAAGTTGCACATAGTACTTTGATCATTTTTATCAATATCGCCACCGCATAAGGAGCACAACTTCTCTGATATAGAAGAATCCAGTCCATATCTTAAAAAAAATAGATTATAAATCTCTCTCTCTCTCACTCTTACTCATTTTTTAGTAAATTGAAGAATGTATGTTGAAAAACTTATTGGAAAGATATTTTAATGCATATATTTAAACAAGATTTTTTGCATTTCCAAATTTCAAATGACAAAATGCAAGTTCTTGATCTGAAAAATTCTACTGACAACTGCTATATTTTGTATTTTCGTTAACAATTTGTGTTCAATAATAATTCACAGTATTTTTCAAATTCGTAAAAAATCTGACATTAGCTTGCCTAAGTTGTCTAAATACCGACAAGTAAAATATTTGCAAATATAAAGATGTGTTTTAAGTCTCGATCATGACACACCTTAAGATAAGAAATTCAACACAGGTTTAGTTGGATCCTGAAGTGTGCCAATTTTTCTGTCTGAATAGAGAAACTTAAAAGGAGACAGAAAACTGTTACATACATACATACTATACAAATATTTAACGGGAGTTTTTCTTTTGTTACACTTGAACTAACTAAAACGATATTTCCAAATCCTTGCCTTCCTTGTGAAATAATTTTCACAATTCAGTTACATAAAATAATATAAACCAAAACATTATAAGATTAAGCTCCTTTATCTTATGAGGTTTTATTTCCAAACTTTAAGTGCTTGAAAAGTTTGTGGAATGATAAAATAATAATCACTTGTTTTAGAAATTATTACTTTATAGAAGAGCAATGCGGTTTTATTACTATTTTTATTACAGTTTATACAATGTGTAGTTACTAGCCAGTGCCCCAAATACATCACACAGTTATATTGAGATAATATTCTATTACTTTCATTTAATTTAACTCCACAAAATGGTCAGATTTTTAAAAAATATGTCCTTATTAATATGCACCTATATATAGCAAATTGGTTTTGCGGACTGATGGGGAGGGGGATAAATATGTCTTTCCAATAGTTCTTAATAGATAAAACGTCAAATTTTCATAAAATAAAAAATAGAAAGTATACAAATTACTGACATTACCTTCACTGTAGTATTTGGCAATTTAATATCACTTAAACTCTGCTTTAAACTAATGCCACTTAACTTAGCGAATACGGAAAATTAAGTGCAATTACTCTGGGTTGTCTTAGGATATCTGTCTTAACCCATATCTTCTATCGTCTGCCAACACAGGCATTATTACATATTAGGGCTAACAGAGGTAACCTGAAGATATAACAAGATACGAGAAAATTAACTAATTAACTACACAACTCCTATCTCGTCGATTTCAAGAATTAGAAATAACGATTTTTCCTTTTCATGGTTTCTAAGAGTTCAACTTTGTCTTAAATAAAATTTTCTTTAAACTTCTCGCAAGATATCGAGAGTAGGAAATTATAGATATTGCAATTAGCACTAGCTTAATTTGTTTACTGCTTTGATTTCATGGTGATTATTTGCTCGAGAATAAACTCAAGATACAGAGACTTAATATAAAATATATGCTAAGAAGCGACCGTGCAGGTGCAATTAGATAATGAACTACAAGCGAACCACATAAACATCAGTACATTACTTGTAGTTTTAAATGTAGAACTTCTTCTTGCTCTTTAATTTAGCATGGATATTTAAAGGTTATTCAGGTGTTTAACATTTATGACTAACGATTGGTTTCTAGTGGGTATTAGTTGGTAAAAAATTTCCTTAAGATAGTTTCCGCTCTGTACAGTTGCTGATTACAATAAATTGCTTAGTGAAAATCGCTAGAGTCTCTTTTGTTGACTATTTTTGTTAGGCTTAGTATGAACAGTAGCTATTGAACATATTTTCTGATTGCAACTGTTTACTTGCAAGTAAACACATTTTTATCAGAAGTGAATATATTTTATGCTAAATTTTATTAGATTTGTATGAATTATGTACTAAGTGGCCAAGAAGGAAGTATTGTAATCGTGAAAAAATCACTTATTTAAATTTTGGTACGAATCCAAGATGGCGAAACAAAATGGCGGCTTGATAAAATATTTAAAAAGTCGGCCTGAAGAAACTACTTAATGCATTGATTTCAAATTTTGTGCAATCATTAAGCATGGAATAGAGATGAACTGGTAAAACCGTAATACTATTTTAGTGCAGTAAGTGGTGCCAATTCATAATGGTGGGGCAAATTGGCGGCCAAATAAAATGTTTGAATCGTGAAACAATCACCCTGCCAGGTTTTACATAACTTTACGTTTTAGCGTTGCTAGATGCCATATGAACTGGAACAGATCCTAAGAAATAACAAATACGGACTACTACAGACTATCATGCAAGGACGAGTAGATGGAAGAAAGGGTATAGGAAGAAACAGAAACATCCGGGAATAGACTGATATGAGTGTAGAAGAATTGTTCCACGTTGCAAGAGACAAGGGTGCATTCAGAGAAGTGATTGCCAACCTCCGCTAGGAGAAGACACGAGAAGAAAAAGATGCCAAACATATGTTTTATCAATTCCGTCGATCTGTCTGTCTGTCAGTTCAAAGCATAGCTTAAAAACTACTTACCCGATTGACTTCAAATTTTGGTCAAATATTAAGGGTTATATGGGGTAATGTTTTGGTAATAATGCAATCAAATTTTGCACAAAAATCAAGTGTTACCGGTAGGTCATATTTTGGTATAAATCCAAGATAGCAAAACAAAATGGCGAATTATTAAAATATGTAAAAAAATCAGTTTGAAAAACTGATTATTAGATTAATTGCAAATTTTCTGCAAGCGTAGTGTGATATAGAAATAAACTGATAAAGTAGTGGTACGAATTCAAGATGACGAAACAAAACGGCGGCCAAATTAAAGTTAAATGTGTTATAGGGATAAACTAGTACGAGCTCAACAGAGTACACACGCACAACCTCACATACAACTTATAATACTACTTGTTAAGATAGAATTTGCTGTCTGTGGTGTGATATTGGAATGACATAATTTTTAGACTACTTAAGTAAGTTTTATTTGCTTTTCCCCAAGCTACTATACTATTCGTCAAATGGCATCGTATCAAAGCGAAATAAATATACATTAATTAGTCATTTGTTTTTTTGTCATTAAACGTATGTTCTTCCCATTTAGTGAATATTTGTTTGTTTAGGGAATTGAAAGTCGGTAAGTTTTCAGATAGTTAGTTCTAATGGTAGTTTCAGTAGTTGGTAAAAACAAAATAAGTTTTTATTAAAGATCCCTGTACATACGTTGTGCCCTCGCCGTATTGTCATATTGGAACTGTAGAATGAATTAACAACTAAGTGATTAAAATTAACTGTATCTTCAATTAGCTGATCTCGAATAATCCTTTTGATGTTTTATATATATTCATAATACAAAATAAATTTATTCTATATAAAATATTACGCATCTGATTTACTTCTGCATTATTACTTATTTTTAACCATTGGCTATTTTAGATGCAAGATTTTTAAGGGAAAAAATCCAGTTTGAAAGCGCATTATGACTTTAAGACAAAATTAAAAATTCGACATTTATTATGTATATTACGATTATATTGTAACCTACATAGTAAAGCCACCAAGCATTTTATTATTATTAATTTTTGTGTTCCAACGAGGACTGAATAGGACCTTATTTTTGAAGATATATTTGTGTAAAGAAAAAACGAAAATGACCAATCGATGTAATTTTCTCAGTTGAATTCGAAACCCTTGCAAAAAAAAACAAAAGAATTACATTCTGAGTATAGCGTCTTTTAATGAAGCATCTTATTTTTATACTATTGTTGAAAAAGTTATTTTTTTTACGTCTATAATGGTGAAAATTTGTATTTCAGTGACAATTGTTTTGATTATATGTATTTTAATATTTCTCATTAATTTTATTGGAACCTGTTATTAAATTTCTTAAATGACAAAGGTATATTAACTTTATTTCTGCTGAATCACCTTTAACTACAAAGTTTAGAGAAATTTGACATATTTATTATTTTATAGCAGTGAAATACTTGTTAGACGAGAGATTACAGATTTTTACTTTATATTACGAAATCAAAGAAAATGTTAGAGAAGCAAGAAGAAGATATATAGCAACTTTTAAAAGAAATATATCTGTAAATACAATTTTGACCTTACACTTAAAGACTATTGGAAATAGACGCTGATAGAGAATATACACAGGTACCTAGTTTTATTTCTCGACAGGTTATTCATAAATGTCTGACAAAAATGTAATAGAGAGATTAAAATAATAGAAAATAATAAATTTTCCGGATAATGCCCAAACACTTAGCATATCAGACAGAGTAAAGTATTTTGTAATTTAATGAAAACTTACCATGTTTTATGTCAATACACCAGAGACACCAAATTCAACATATTTGGGGAAATGAAGATAAAACATAACATGAATTGAGATCAGCTAACCAAATAATCTAAACTAACCTTGCATCTTTGGCACCTGGTAAACAGCTTCCGGCACTAAAGAACTCTGATAAGGCTTTAGGATATGGACAGTCGTCTGGTCTGATTAAACTTTTTGATAAAAGGGTATAAAGTGGTGCATTGTATCCAGCAGTTCTGCCAATACCTGTATGACACGATTTCTTGCCTCTCAAATCTTCAAATGATTGAATCGAAGACTCTTTCTTGACAACGGCAACTGCATAATAAGATCCACCTGTCACTCCATATTGCTCACCGAGGATCGGTTTTAAATTATAGTCTCTTATAGCAACGTCTACTAGGCCAGCTAGAATAAAAAGTTTAGATAAATTGGTTATATTAGTAATATAATGCCTGTATATTGAATGTTACATAGAGTCCTTTCAACACTTTGTGACACTTTAAGAGAAGTCAATAAATGAAAAGCATAATTTTATATCTTTATATAAAACTAGTGAAAAAACCCCGTCCCTGGGGACATAGATCCACTAAATTGTACCAGAAGATAGTGAAGGTCCTTCACTACCAAATGCCGACAGGTTCCGATTATAGCATAATTTTAGATCTCCACAATCAAACTACGTAAACACCGCGTTGCTATGGACATAGATCAACTAAATTGTATCAGAAGGCAGTAAAGCTACTATCCTACTACTTTTCGGTAACAAAAGTCTAATGCCGATACGTTTCGGTTTTTCGAGACATTTTTAAATATGAAAAAAAATGAAAAGTATAATGGTTCATCCTAACATTAAAACTAGTATTAAACTACGTTGCTGAAGAATTTTTTAACTAAATTGTACCGTAAGGTATTGAAAGTACTACCATAAGTATTTTCGCTAACAAAAGTTTAATCCTTATACGTTTCGATTTTTCGGCACATTTCAAAAGATGTAAACAAATAAAAAGCATATTTGATATATCCACATTGGGTTGCTTAGCGCATAGATAAACTAAGAATTACTAGAGGGTAGGAAAAGTACTATCCTAAGTGTTTTCGGTAACAAAAGTTTAATGCCGACAAGTTTCAATTTTTTGACACTAAAATATGGAAAAAATGAAAAGTATAATTTTTCATCCTAACAGTTAAACTTTTAATCTAAATTGTAGCAAAAAGTGGTCGAGGTACTATTTTAAGCCATTTAGCTATTGAAGGTTTGAATTTTCCGAGACACCAGATGTTAATAAATGAAAAGCATAATTTTATATCTCTACATTCAAAGTACTAAGAAACCGCGTTGTTGGGGACATGGATCAACTAAATTGTACCAGAAGGTAGTAGAGGTACTTCTTTTTGCTAACAAAAGTCTAATGCCGACATGTTTCGATTTTTCAGGACACTTCAAAAACGTTAATCAATGAAAAGCATAATTTAATATATACACAAACAACCAAGTGAAAACCACATTGCTGGGCACATAGATTAACTAAACTATACTAAAGGGTAGTATCCTAAGCTTTTTGGTAACAAAAGTGTAATGCCGACAGATTCCGGACACTTTAGAGCAACTGCAGATTTTTTTAACAAAATTGAAAAATTTGTTTTCATTTCATTTTCATCATTTAGGTATTAACATCTTTTAAAATGACCCGAAAAATTGAAACCTGTCGGCATTAGACTTTTGTTAGCGAAAATACTTAAGGTAGTACCTTCATTATCTTGAGGTAAAATTTAGTTGATTTATGTTCCCAGCAACGCGGTGTTTCATTAGTTTGAATGTGCAGTTCTATAATTATGCTTTTAATTTTTTTATATATTTAAAGTCTTTTCTGTGCTTTTCATGTATTAACATTTTTGATTCTTATTTATTAACGAATATTTAAATTGTCCCAAAAAATCGAAACCTGTCGCCATAAGACTCCTGGTACCCAAAAGACTTAAGGGAGTACCTTTACTACTTTCTGGAAAAATTATGTTGATCTATATTCCCAGCGACGCGGTTTTTCCACTAGTTTTATGTGGAGATATAAAATTATGCTTTTCGTCTATTAACATCTCTTAGAGTATCACAAAGTGTTTAAAGGACTCTTTGTAACAGCTAATATACAGACAAAATCTTAAAGAGAAGTAATATATTTGGTAGATGATCGCATCGCATTTTCATAAGGCACCCACTGCCACCGCGCAAGGCGATCAAGGCGTTGCTAACATTACTATGGTAGATAATTTAGAGTTTCATAAATATTATTCAAAACGTTTTGTTTTCGCTATAAGATAATGTTGGTACACCCGTATATTAATTAGGTTAGGATAGGTTAGGTTAGGTAGTATTATTTACCTAATTTGTATTATCTTCTTATAGTACGTAAAAAATATCTGACATATTAAAAATTCCTCCAAAAGTTTTTTAATATTTCATTGGCCGGATAAAGGGAATATCTGGGTCCAAACGAGATTTATTTCACAAAAAAAATCCACACAACACAATATGGCCTTTTATATATAAATTATTTAGCAACAAGTAAAATACATTTCAGGACTGTTCTGTATTTCCTAGCGGGAATATAGACGGTAAAAAATACGATGTCTCCAAGATATTGTTAGGTGTAACAACCATAACAGGGCTTAGTGTAGTAGGTTGTTTTTGTGGGTTTGCAACCTACCTTTTTTTACAAAAGCCGACGTTTCGACCTTTATTAAGTCTTTATCAAGGCTGGAGAAGAAATTACAACATATATAAGTGCTATATTTCCTTTCAGGTGGCAGCATATTTGGATCGACAATAACAACAGTGACGTTGACGTGAGTTGAGTTGAGTTGAGTGACGTGACGTTCTTAAGACGTACTAAAAATTGAATTAATTAGGTTAGTTTAGTTTAAACAAAAAAATCATAAGAATAACTGTGAAGCGCTATCACAGTACAACTTAAATGTTAAAATAAATAAAACTATTACAAAACACTCATTACAAAATCGATAAAAACAAAAAAGAAAAAAGGAAAAATTTGTGGAATGCATTTTCTTCACCACTTTTCTCCTCTGTTCTTTTTCCCTCTATACATATACACCAGCAAGAAAGAAGATTCTGTCAGGAATGTTGAAATTTACAGCAGTAGTGCATCATAATGCAAAACACACAATAATGGCAAAACACATTGTTTCGTAGACATATTTTATCGTTTTATGTGTTTTGCCATTATAATGCACTAATGGTGTAAATCTTCAACATTCCTGACAGAATCTTCTTTCTTGTTAGAATAGGTAAGTGGAAATTTATTGAGGGAAAACGAACAGAGGAGAGAAGTGGTGAAGAAAATTTTGAGATGAGTGTTTTGTAATTGTTTTATTTTATTTAAATATTTAAGTTGTACTGTGATAGCGCTTCACAGTTATTTTTACATTTTTTTGTTTAACCTAAACTATCCTAATTAATTTAATTTTTAATAGGTCTTAAGAACGTATATACTCGCTGTTGTTATTGTCGGTTCTTATATGCTGCCACCTGAAAGGAAATGTAACATTTGTATATGTTGTAATTTCTTGTACAACCTCGATAAAGATTTAATAAAGGTCGAAACGAGGGCATTTTATAAATAAAAGAATTTTGAGAACATTTGTTACCCTGAACCCACAAGAACAACCTACCACGTTAAAGAATATAAGGACACTATACTGCTAAAAAGTTGAACAGTGTTGAAGCTTCGTCAGAGCAAACTAAAGGGAGCATTTTTTGGATGCTTGGGTTATCGAGATGTACCTTCGGGCTCGGCAAAGAAAATTCATTTTCCCACCAGAAGCTGTATTAAGATTTACAATGTGATTATATACCAACGTATTGGAGAACCTTAGTTTCACAAATTTGAGTAGGTATTCATTTAAACTAAATGAATCAAGGATTATTTGTAACATTATTTTCGCCCCATTCTATGATTTTTGGAGATACTTAAAAACAGATAAATTAAAAAATCTGCGTCTGTCGGTCATTTGAAAACTGTGACAAATTTAACTAGCGTTTACTTTTTATTGGCTAAAAATACTGTTCATTGAGGGTTTTCAACGTTTTCTGTCAGATAATAATTTTCATATACACTTTACAACTTTTCCTCTAAAACTATGATAATTATATTTTTCCAACGAGCAATCCAGGGTCAAAAATATGCCAATTTGGCTACGTACTAATAGGTATGTTGGCTATGTTGTTTAAGTACCAATGACTACGTTGGTTGCGTTGTACGTGTATTAGTGGTTTGCATTCTTAATAATCTTAGATAAAATATGGAAATAATGTATGAAGTTGAGAATTATATATGATACTTTTGTAAATTAAAAACCTGTGTTTATCAATCAATACTTGTTAATTGGTTATTGATATAGATGGTTTGATTGCAGCTGAATATAACTGTATATAATAGATATTTAGTTTTTAAATAGTAAAATTTTATAGAACTCTCTATGCTTATGGTTAAACATTTAGACTTCAATGAGTCTCTTAAAATCAGATTCTATTTTGTTTATATCTCTACCTGCAGCTGTCTTCTTCATACCTCGGTAGACAAGGCTAACTTTTTCTCATATTTGACTACCTGCATTAATCAAATGGTTAATATTTTGAAGAGCTCAAGATGCCATACAGTTCTATTTCTGCTTTAAGTGTTGCTAATATTCTTAGTATTCATTACATCACCAGTTACTTTTGTCTTAATACTCAATGTCAGTATACGTTAAGTTTATATGCGCTTAACTTATTTTTATCTTATGAGAGTTTCACTATTACAATATTATGCTACACTTAAAACTTACAATCAGCAGTTCTTATCATATATTAAGTTGTTTCATCCCAAAACTTTTATATAATATGCTGCAATTCATACATTTTTACCAGGTTTATTTTAACCACAGTCTCACGCTCGAAGATAACACACATCGATGAGCTTAAAACTTATTAACTCCTTGTCTGCAGAGGTATAAAGAACACAGTTGCATTCAATGTAACCCTTTATAGGTAACAAGCGTTTGCGACGTAACACACACACACATTCACACCCACGCAACCGCGTTTTTAGAAAACACATATGATCCTTTCGACAAAGGCGTTCTATTGTGTTTAACGATCACTCGAATGAATAATAATCGTGACAGTGTAATTTTTTGTACGTTTTGTTAGTTTAAATTATTGTGTCGTCAATATTAGATCAGTTGTTACATAGTTGGGTTAGACAAGGTGATTTATTTGGGTCATTAAGTTGTTTTATTTATGAAAAAAGATATCACACACGTGTGCTAGTCCCACAAGTTGATAGAGGAGGTTTAATTCGCATAGTATCCCTACAATTATTGTTTCTTCAGTTTAATATTGAAGCAATTATTTGATATGGGACACCCCAAGAGCCGTCATAAATAATAGTTGTCATTTAATTAATATTACGGCATTCCTTTCAGCCACACTTAATTCTGGACTATACATGACGTTAGTTCAATACATAAAATCTAAAAATACATTTTATTAGAATTTAACGCTATTTAACTTCGTGTTTATTATTTTTTCCAACCAGCACAAAACTTTTATTGTTTTTGTAATAATTAATATGTTTAGAAGTTAGTTTAAAATTATTTGTTACGTTTCATTCACAAATTCGTGAATATTGAGAAATATTTTAATTAATGATGTCATAAGAAATGCCATAAGGTCGAAATCAACCTATAGACTCTCAGACTTCTATTAGAAAACTAAACTACAGGTTGAAATCTATAACGTATAAAACAATTAGAAAAATTCATTTAAACCGGCAGAAGCGAATGTGCGAGTTTTTCCACAACTTACATCTCATAACCAATAAATATTAATAAATTGTAATGAATATAATTCTGGCAATCCGTATTATGAATCGGTTTTGAGGCAAGTTTTTTATGTAGCGCCCTGTTTTAAGTAAATCTACGAATTTCAACAACCTTGCTCTTAAAATGGCTAGAATAACAAATAGGAATAAAATTACAAATACTAATGAGACAGTAAGTACTTACACCTATTTTCCTCTGCAAGAATTTCCCTCGACTATTTTCGGATAATAGGCGGAGTTTTAATTGCTTGAATACTGTTACATTTAATTGTAATTTATTTTATAATTATAAACTACATCGTTTAAACGTGGTCAGCATTAAAACGTTTTGTTAAAAAAAACCATGTGTATTTCTTGTAGAAATAAAAAAATGTTAATGTTACTTTTACCTACCGTCTAAAGTAATTATGTCAGCTCCATTGTCTCTGATAGTTTTTAGGCAGTCGTGGACACTTTGTTCTAAAACGCAATCGAATCTGGGCCGAATGTTTCTTGAAAACGCAGCTTTACTAAGAGTTCGGCATTTTTCTTCTTCGTCCTTTGAAAGCACACAGAATCTGATAGTTTTGTAAGGTGGACCGTAATCCCGTTCGACGACATCTGAAAATTATAAAACGGTTGAAGCACTGTTGAGAAATATTCAATAAACTAAACCTAAAACTCAATAAACCACGATTTTAGTAATTTCGCTTGGGGTCTTATTTATGTACTGAATTTAAAATTGGGAAATATATCTGTATAAAAATAGTCTATGTATATTAGATGGCAGAAATAGGCATGAAAAATTTATATGTAATTCCACAGTATTATCCAAAATTATCTTTAACCTTCCTTTTTAGCTGGTTCATTTAGTTTTGTATAAAATCAAATACATGATCAAATGGCTGCAGTGTTTTGGTAATATTTATATTTAATATTTTGATTTTTTTCCGTTTTCTTTCGAAAAAAAAAACTTACATAATGACGGAAAATTTGTAAATAACTTTTACAAAAACATGAAATATTTTTGAAACCGCCTTTGCCTTTGTATACCGGATGACATAGGAGAAAGAATGCAAACTACCATTTTTTAAACTTTTTTACTGATCCTGAAATTGTTGTCATTCCGTGCGTTATATTTAGAAATGATCCAGTTTTTCCGAGTAATGATAACAACACAATAACTAAAGTTACCAAAAAACTATCTATTTTTCATAAAATTCCTATTTTTGCTTATGCCTTTTAATACTGTTTGTTTTGAAACTTCAATATTTTAAACTTTCTTGAGATAAAGCAGCCGTTTAAAAAAAATCCCCTAGAAAACTAGCCGCTAGTTCTTACCTGTGTAGTTCGCTTTGTCAAGGTAATCTCCGGGTGAAATAATTTTATTCTCTTTGGGTGCTGTTTTATCATTTAATTCCAGTACTTTCTCTAACCAAGCGGCATGATTTTTGCTTCCAACAGTGCTCAGATTTTCGATCTTTCGCCTCAGTTCATCGACAGACTTGGCAATTGCAGCGTTTGTCATATAGCCTTGCCACGGCCTTGCAGCCCACGTACAGGGTGTTTCAGTGACAGGAACTTTACTGCCATCTGGACATAAATAGGCAAATTGTGTTGGATCTTCATTTGTGGGCTTGGGTGGGGTGATTCCAACAGGAAGCTGGAAGCAGGAAGTTAGAGTAGTGATATTTAATAACGAATAAGTAAAAAGACACTTAATAAGTAAGCCAGTAGATCTACTATCTATGTTCTAGATCACTCTTACCCAGGTGAGCTCGCCCACGTGTGCAATGCTTTTCTTTAACCTAAATAAAATCTGTCTAACCCACATTTATCACTCATTCAAATCAGGCTTGGCCCAACTTTATAACTCAAATAAATCTTGTTTTACCCAACTAGGTGACTTTTTAAACGTAAAAAATATTCATGTAACCTAACAAATTAGCTCCTTTGAAATTCCCCGAAACCCTACAATAGCCGAATAGATCTGACCCAGCCCCACGTTACGTCATTTTTATGTATAACGGAATATTTTTAATTATTTTAATGTCACCATTAAAATAATTAATGACCATTAAACACAGTAGAATACCCACTACCATATTTACTGTTCAGACTTGTTCACCATTGTTTATTTTACCTAAACACCTGATTGAGTATGTTTATTCAGAGTAAGAACAAAACTGATGATTATGTGTTGTACGTATATATTTTAAGTCTCCTGCTTGATTACATTTTTTCTGTTAGGAATTTTGAATTACTTATTTATCGCGTATTAATGATTAAGTTCATTGTCTTTTGATACGTATGTTGGAGTCAAAGTT
The DNA here is from genome assembly GCA_030620095.1 of Kuschelorhynchus macadamiae. Lineage (NCBI taxonomy): Eukaryota > Metazoa > Arthropoda > Insecta > Coleoptera > Curculionidae > Kuschelorhynchus > Kuschelorhynchus macadamiae. The sequence goes on along the minus strand of JAUTXW010005299.1, from coordinate 369,842 downwards.
AAATAGTTACATTTCAATGAACTCTCTATGTTTGATAGTTAAACAGTCAAACGTTAGTGAGTTTCCCTTTATGTTTAATAGTTTAGCTCATGTTTAAAGTAATATAAGAAATGTTTTTGGATGTCTTTTAATATACATTCAAAGTTGGTATATCAAGGTAAACGGTATTATTAATACTTGGTAATAGGAAAAGTAAATATTTGGTAATTATTTACAAAATATATGTTGACGTTTTTGGTGTATTTCAGACCTCTCTAGACTATACTTACTATAATTATAATGCTTTTAGCAGATTCATATATAGATTTATTAAAAAAGGCAGCGCAATGTTGAATGAAATTTTTACGTTTAAAAATATCACATAATTGGGTTAAACAAGATTCATTTGAGTAATATAGTTGGGTCCAGCCCGATTTGATTTGGTGATAAATTTGGATTTGACAGATTTTATTTTGGTTAAAAAAACATCGCACACGTGGGCTAGACTCTCCAGGGGATGGAGAACGTACTGTTTATTCAGTATGACAATGATATTAACAAACAAGTTGTAAAAATACATAATATATATAATAAACTCTTTCCACACAAAACTTTATGTGTTCCATGTAGTACAATATAGATTATTTTCAATTTTTGCTTAATCAATAGTCAACCCCGCCCTTACATACGGCCTTGGATTCCTTGGATATTTTTTTAGTAGATAAGAAAATAAACAAAAACGAGGCCCCAATTCGAGAACAACTTTTGGTCTAGCTGATTTCCTCCAAATATATTTAACTAGGTCTAACGCTAATCAAATAGTTAATGATGATTTTTCTGTTTTAGCCAATTTATAAATTGTTAGAAAAAGTTGAAATTTGGAATACTCTTTAGAATACTGAATAATTGTTTGCGTGCAATAAATAAACTATTTGGCACTTACACCAAAGAATTTCTTAACAAAAATAACTTTTGTCCAAGCAATTTGACCTCCGTTGTGAGCTAAACATCGTAACGCACCATCATAACCAGAAAAGAGATCAGGATAGTCACAAACTTCTGGATGTTCGCATAGTTCGCACAAGTTGGCGTATTTTCTTTCTAAAAATAATAATTAAAAAGAAATATATATATAGATATATATATATATATATATATATATATATATATATATATATATATATGTAGATACATATATACATACATATATACATACATTTATATACATCCGAGAAGAAAATATAAGCAAACTTTTCAAATAAGATTACGTCCTAAAATGCTTTGTTTCCCTTATTCTAGGTGTTAAAATTGTAAGAATTTTTTTTTTATAATTTTTTATCATAAATTTCATAGGGTACTACTATTACATGACATGTTTTTACGTAAAAGATGTAAAAGACTTTTTAAATGTCTGCCAGTGGCGTCCAAACGGGATTTCGAAAGAATATTTTTGAAGAAAAAATAGTACGCCACTGTTTTTTCTTAAAATGAACATTATTTTTGAAATACTCGTTAACTTTGGAGCAAATATGATCTCTTGACCTTTTTTAAAAAAATTAATACCGTTTTGATTCATGGCGAAATCGCTAAAATCCGATATGATGCTTTGTATGTAAAATTCGCTTTGGTCTAATTTTTATTAAAGTAAAGTCAATCACTTGAAATAGATATTACTACAATTCAAATGTAATACGAAAAAATGTATTAGTATTATTTTTAGTAAAAGAAGCAACATTTTCAATGCGCTTATTTTAAGTGACTGAAAAAAGGAAGGTAAGCTAATTGTTTTACACGTAGCCACACTTTTATTGTGTTTATGGAGTACCAATAAATATACAAATGAAATAAAATAAATAATTTAAACATTCAACCACCTGCAAAAAATTAACTGAACAATATCACCGATAAAAAGACTGGTAAAAAAGATTGTTGATATCAATTGGCCGTCAATTCCTTGTTATCCGTTTGTGTCAACTGTGCAAATGACTCAATTTATGAAAATAATGAACTCGTGGATATGCTGGTAATTTGCGGGGAGTGTCATCTTAAAGTGCGGCTGTAGCTTCGCGGTTATACGCGGAACGCTATCCCTTAAGAGTCCATCCCAGACCGGGCTATGTTTTAAATCTTGTTCAGAGGGCAAGAGAAAGTGGTGTTTTAAGGGAACATCGTAGAGGACATGCAGGAAGACCGAAATGACCTGACAATATGCAGAAAGCACAAAAAACTCTAAATATTATCCATGAAGAACCATTAAGAAGTACTCGGGATATTGCAGATGAGATCGAATTAAGTCAAACAAAAGTATGGACAACACTGAGAGAAAATCAGTTTTATCCATTTCACGTTCAACCTTTGCAAGCGCTACTACCTGAAGACCTTCCTCGCAGTGTCGTTTTGTGAACGGCTCCCACAAAATCACGCAACTAATCAAAATTTTACTCGAAGAATTATTTCTGAAGACAAGGCATTATTTATTCGAAATGGGATCAAAATCACCTGCCTAAGCTCTTAGAAGAAGTACCATTAAATATCAGGCAAAACATGTTCATTTTACAAAATGGGGCACCTCCACATTTTAGAAGCAAAGTGTGAGAATTCTTTGGTCGAAATGGGCCAGTTGCGTGGCCACCTCGATCATCAGACCTCACATCATGTGATTGCTTTTTATTGGGTTACATGAAGAGTTTAGTTTTTAAAACGCCGGTAAACACACGGAATGAAATTATTGGGCGCATAGAACAGGCTGCAGCACAATAAGAGGGAAACCAGTTTCATGACTACGCGCCATCACGGAACAATGATAACGACGCGCACAGCATTGCGTAAGAGAAAATGGTGCCAACAACATATTATTTAACTTCGGCTCTAGATATTGCTTCACCTTTTTTACTAATACATATATATATATATATATATATATATATATATATATATATATATATATATATATATATATATATATATATATATATATATATATATATATATATATATATATATATATATATATATATATATATATATATATATATATATATATATATATATATATATATATATATATATATATATATATATATATATATATATATATATATATATATATATATATATATATATATATATATATATATATATATATATATATATATATATATATATATATATATATATATATATATATATATATATATATATATATATATATATATATATATATATATATATATATATATATATATATATATATATATATATATATATATATATATATATATATATATATATATATATATATATATATATATATATATATATATATATATATATATATATATATATATATATATATATATATATATATATATATATATATATATATATATATATATATATATATATATATTTATCTGTCCATCGCTATGACATCCAACCGTCAAATTTTTACATTCGTTGTAACATCATGCGACGTTCCGACATCCAAATTTGGATGTCACAGCGTTTTTTCGGTTTTTCGAGCTAATCGGGGTGTGGTGGGTACAGGGGTACCTATTATTAATGAATGTCATAAGGCATGTGTTGTAAAAATTTTATACAGAAAAAAATACATATACATCATTCAATTTCTGTATATTTTTTATACAATAGAAATTTTAGATATACTACTTTGTGACATCCACTAAAAAAGATGTATATATTTATTTGATTAATAATTAGTTGTGACATCCGAAAATTGACAACACTGCAGCAGTCGCTTCCTAAAAGAGAACCGACGAATTTCTTAGAAAAATTTAATTTCGCATAATCGCATACATCCGAGTCCATATTGCGTTTACTCAGTTTTGCGCCAAAGCTTCTTGCAACATCCCCTGACTGGAGAAGTATTTGTCTCAATTTGTATTTATAGGTAATCCCAATATTAAAATATATCTATTGTGCTCTTCGTTGTTTGTATTATGTTGTGCAGACATTTAATTATCCTGCTTTATTAATTTTACCATTTGCTTTCCAAGATAATGCATTGGTAAAAGTAAATTGTGTCATTAAGTTCTTTACGACTGATGAGAACATGATAAATGATAATAAAAAATAAATTTGTTTCTTGAGAAATAATCATGGTCAACATAACTGTAAACTGATCGCCGAAATGAAATGAAAAATTTCAAAATTTGAACTTTTAAAAATGGGTAATGGGATAGTTTTTTCTAGCACAACAAGCATCTTTTTATAGTTTTTTTTATTTTTTTGGATTGTTCCCATCTGCATTCATTTAAGGATTTTAAGATTTAGACCGGTATTAAACTTAGTACTTCTAGTAAGCCGGTCATAGTTCAGTAAACTGGACTATAGCCGTAAATGTCTAATAAAATCCCGTCATGTTAACTTAAACCTGGTCTAAGGAATATGAGCATTAAAATTTAACAGTATATCATTAAAACCGCGAGTTTTGAGGTATGTCGTATATAAAAATGCAGATTAACAAAATAATTTAGCTTTTGTTGGTTAATTATAGATAATTTTTTATAAAGTCAACATTAATAGCCATAGTAGATGTTCCTGTGTAAACATGTGTATACAGGATTAGTGATTAAAAGTTTCTTTATGTAAAAAACTTCTGCTTATCATAAGACAAAGAACACGTACATGCGGCTGTGTATCTTCTAAGTTGAAAAGTAGGAGTATTTTACTCATAGTGCGCTTTCATATTGGTAAAAATCCAGTATGGCAGAATAAAATTGCGGCCCATTAAAAGATAAAAAGATAATTACGAAAAAACTACTTATCAAATTTCCCCAAATTTCACAGAATGTGGGGTACATATCCAAGAAGGCGAAATAAAATTTCTGCCTAATAAATGGAAAATTTTAGCGTTCAAGTCAATATAGGGTTTGTGGGGACTATACAGAGTCATTCAAGATTTATGGCCAATTTCGATATTATCAGAGGTACATTTGACGGCTTATATTTTTTAATGCCTCAACATAAATCATTTTACCATGGTAAAAACTTCCAAATGTAGTCTTCTTTCAACTGCCGTATTTTTCTTTAGTATTCTTTAATAACGGTATACAGAGTAAATAAAAATCCTGGATGCAAATTTTATATTTGTATATTATTATATTTTCAGATTCTTCCCTTTTTGGGCATTTACTTAATATAGGGTTTGTGGGGTCTACAGAGTCGTTCAAGATTTATGACCACTTTTCGAAAATATTAGAGGAACATTTGACGTTAAGAGCCACCTATTTTGACTAGTTGTGCGAGTAAAATGAGGTTTTTCAGTAGCGTTATAATGAAAATTATGTCTATTGACATTTCTGTTTCTGTGGAATTGTTGCTTCTTCAGTAAATAAGACAAAAAAGTCTCTTTGAATTTGTTGTTGTGCCCAGCGACAAAAATCTAGTGGGCCTTATTTTTACAAATGAAATTAAACTGTGAAAAATAAAAATTTGAGTTGTCATGCTCGTGTCTGAGTTTTGTATTATAAACTAAGTACAGTTTTTATTGTAAGACGCAAAGATGAGTTTTAATAGACAAGAAATGAAAGATATGATTTATGTGTTAGAAGGAAGTGAAAAGAATTGTTTGTTAGCGACAAAAATATCCTGATACAACCACACAGAAGCGCTTTTGAAAGGCTTATACAACGGTTTGATGAGACGGGAAATGTAGAATACACGAAAACTTATCGAGCCAAACCTATTTTAAATGAGAAAATGAGTTAGCGGTAAACTTAAAAGTTATAGAAAACCCTCATGTTGGCTAAAGAAGAATTGCAAGGGAAATAGATGTAAGCAAAACCACTATGCTACGAATTTAAAAAAAAAACAAGTTTCACCCATACTACATTGAACTCCTTTAAGAATTGTATGAGGATGATTATCAAAGGCGACTAGATTTTTGTCACTGGGCACAACAATAAGTTCTGAGAGAACCAAGATTTACTAATTTTGTGTTATTTACAAAGGAACATTCTACAAAATTGGAAATGTCAATAGACATAATTTTCATTACGACGCTACTGAAAACTCTCACTATATTCGCACAACTAGTCAGAATAGGTGGTCTTTTAACATCTGGGGTGGAATCGTTGGAAATTTTGTCATCGGTCTGCATTTTTTCGAAAAAAGGTTTACCGCACATCTATATCTCTAGTTTTTGAGAGAAAACTTTAGAACACTATTATACCAAATCCCTATTAGCGTCCATGATCAAATATGGTTTATACATGACGGTTCCCCAGTTCATCATACAGCTGATATTCATGCATTTCTTACTGGAAAAATTCAAGAACGCTGGATATGAAGAGGAGGACCGATTGTGTTGCCGACTAGATCCCCTTACTTGACAAAAATGGACTTTTTCCTTTGGGGCTTTGTTAAAAATTTAGTCTATCAAATACCTCCGACTGCAAAAGAAAATATGAAGGTAAGAATCCGAGGTGTGTTTAATGATATTAATTTTAATACAATAAGGAATGTTAGCCTATCTTTTGAAAATCGTTTAAATATTTGTGTCGAACAGAACAATAGGTATTTCGAACATCTAATTAAGTAGTTTTTACTGTTTTATACGCTTTATTAGTTAGTATTGTTTTATTTTTTTTATTTTTTCATTCTAATTGCTCTAGGGTGGACAACTTAACAACTAGTTTAAACTAGTTGTTAAGTTGTCCACTCTAAGTCCTAACTAGTTTAAATCAGTTTTGACTCGATCAGTTTTTGTGTATTCTACATTTTCCGTCTCATCAAACCGTTGCATGATCTTTCAAAAGCACGTTTCGGATACTTTTCGTGATATATTCAAGACTAACAAACAATTGCATTCATTGTTTTTAGATTGACAAGCAAATATCTTTTTTGGCATTTTCGCAACTGAATAAAAATATCTAACTTTAAATTAAATGAAGCAAATATTTAATAAAATTACATATCTCAACATGTAGACTAATCTGTCTACATGTTGAGATAATTTATGCAATTTAAAGTCGGATATTTTTTTTTCAGTTGCGAAAATGCCAAAAAAGATTTTTGTTTGGCAATTGCATTAATTTGCTCCTAACACATAATTTATCTCGATCATTTCGTAATATCCACTAGTTTTTATTACTAGATCATTGTAATACTATCACTTGTATTTGTAAAATTTTTAGTTAAAATCTTTTTTTATTAGTGATAATTTTTATTTTTTGAAACTTTTTCGACCCATCCATGGGTTTTTTTTTATCTTAAAAGAAGAACACTTTGCAATATTTTCCTGTAATAAATTGAGATGTCCTCCTCTCATGTTTTCGAAAAGTTGCCATAAATCTTGAACGACTCTGTATAGACCACACAAACCCTATACTAAATCAATAGTTAATAAGGGAGGAATCTGAAAATATGATAATTTACAGGGCGTGCTTTTTAAATTAGTCGATAAAATTTGCATCCAGTATTTTTATTTACCCTGTATACCGTTATCAAAGAATGCTAAAGAACCGCAGTTGAAAGAAGACCACATTTGGAAGTTTTTACCATGCTAAAATGATTTATGCTGTCGCATTAAAAAAATACAAGCCGTCAAAGATACGTCTTGTAATATCGAAAAGTGGCCACAAATCTTGAATGACTATGTATTAGTCTCCACAAACCCTATATTGGGTGAATGGCCAAAAAGGGAGGAATCTGAAAATAAAACAATATACAGGGTTTTCCATTAAAAAAAATGTAAATTTGGTTTGTGGCAAACGTATCCTCAACCCTGCATAATCGAAAATAACTTTAGGTTATAGCTCTCAGCAGTCCTTACAACTTTCGTACAATTTTTTTCCAATTCTCACAATAACCGAGCTATTGGATTTGAACGCAGTGTTGGATCACACTGTATATCATTTACCCTTTTTCTTGGGCACTCCATGAATCTGCAAATCTTTAGTTTAGGCAGATTGTGTAATACATAATACGTGAAAACAGTTTGGACTTTTTAAGAAGAGCCCAGCCAGATGATGCAACTTTATGTTTTTACTCAATATGCCGATGCTTAATGCAGTGACGAAGCTCTTCGCGAAATGACGATTTTCTCGATAAGACTAAGATATATCCATATAGTTATTTGGTAGTAAGATAACACACCGTATAAATATCAATATGTGCCTATTTTCTTTATTACGAGGACAGTTCTATTAAAAGGGTTTTACTATTTTTGTACCCAAATAACCAGGACTTAACTTATAAGAGATTATAAGTACGATTTATATAATATCTATAAAATTATTGCCAATATAAACTGTTATCTATGTGTCGTGGAATTTGTTACGAGGGAGATCCCGGGGAAAGCAGATTTACACGATTTTTTAAAATTTATTTTTCTTCATATTCATTTTCAATATATTTTCTACTGTTTCTTCATATCCACATAAGTTTATGTATACAATCGACAAAAAAAATTAACTATAACTTTTAATATTTTTCTCCATAAATAGAAATTTTTTTCTTCTATTCTAAGAAAATGAAATAGAATATTACCGACTTTTTTAAACATTTCATTAAGGAGCTATTTTGTTTCGCGACATGGGATAGACCAAATTTTACAAGTTCATCCCTGTTTCACACTTTATTTTTGTGTAAAATTTCAACTCCATTGTATACGTACTTTTTATGTTACTGATACATTTAATTAGACCGCCATTTTTATTCACTATCAAGACTCCACCCAAAAAATTTTCCATTTTATCCCTATATCAAACTAGATTCTTGTGCAATAGTTAAAGTAAATTGGAGCAGCAGTTTTTAGTAAAAATTTCTTAAAATTTTATTAGGCCGATATTTTATTTTGCCTTCTTGGATATGTACCCCAAATTCTGCAAAATTTGGGGAAATTGGAAAGCAGTTTTTTAGTAATTTTCTTTTTTCATTTTAATAGGCCGCCATTTTATTCTGCCATACTAGATTTTTACCAAAATTTTACCATGTTATTCTCTGTTACTCTTAATATTTGAGCAACATTTGAAGTCAATCGGATAAGTAATTTTTACCTGTAAACTTTTCTTGAATTCGTTACACAACTTTACCAGTTTATCTCTATATTACATTTAATGCTTGCACAAAATTTGAAATTAATCTAATAAGTAGTTTTTTCAGACTGATTTTTTAAATATTTTATTAGGTCGCCATTTTGTTTTGCCATCTAATATTCATACCAAAATATTACCAATTCATGTAACACTTGATTTTTTTTTACAAAATTTGGGGTAAATTAGTTTTTTTAGTAATAATTTTTTAACGTTTCACTAGGCCGCCATCTTGTTCCGACATATTGGATTTTAACCAATATATTTCCAGGTCGAACTCACAGACAAACCTACTGGTGGACCCACCGAATTGATAAAACATAGATATGTAAAACCTGCTAGCGTAATTTATTAATCTTTTATTAATACTACAGTTTTACTAGTGCATCTCTATACTACAATTAATTATTGCATACAATTTTAAATAGTTTATTAAGTAGTTTTTTCGGGATGAATGTTTAAATATTTTATTAAACCACCATTTTGGATTCATACCAACATTTTACCAGTTGATTTCTACATAATACTTGATTTTTGTACAAAATTTGAGAAAAATTGGATAATTAATTTTTTTAGTAATAATTTCTTTAACGTTTCACTAAGCCGCCATCTTGTTCCGGCATAGTGGATTTTAACCAAAATATTACCAGGTCATCTTCATATGAGCTTTAATTTTTGACTCGAATCTGAAGTTAATCTGATGCATAGTTTTGAAGCTCTGCCGCTAAATGGCAGACAGACAGACAGACAGACAGACAAACCGACAGTCATACCGACGGACTTAATAAAACATATTTTTGGCACCTAGGGACGCCAAAACGCGAGAAACCTGAGAGGGTGATTTTTTCAGATTACAAAAATTTTATTTGACCGCCATCTTGCATTAGTACCACACTTTTACTAGTTTATCTCTATACTACAATTAGTTATGGCACACAATTTGAAATCAGTGCATTAAGTAGCTTTCAGGCCTAAATATTTTATTAAGCCGCCATTTTGTTCCGTCATCTTGGATTCGTACCAAAATTTTACCAGTTGATTCCTGCATAATACTAGATTTTTATGCACAATTTCAGATAAATTGAAAAAGCACTTTTTCAGTAATAATTTTTTTAACATTTCACTAGGCCGCCATTTTGTTTTGCCATATTGGATTTTTACTAAAATGTTACCAGGTCATCTCCGTATAACCCTTAATTTTTGACAGACAGACCGACGGAACCGAGAAAATGTTTTTCGTCGTCTAGGGACCCTGAAACCTAAAGATCTGAAAAAATCTGGGAGGGTGATTTTTTCACGATTACAATACTTCCCTTTTATGAGGGAAGTAATGATAGCAATATATTGTATCTTTCTAATCATCTTAAATACAATTTTAATACATGGTCGATGTTTGTAACATCGGTAATTAGGTACACTGCTAGTTTGTTTTAAAGAACAATGATTCTAAGGAAACCGCTTCCCTTACGGACAATATGTGTTTAGTATTTAGTTGATACACATCTCATTTAATTGTTTTTTATTGTATGACTTATAATAATTACTGTAATATTCATTAAACCACTTATATTCATTGTTTTCTTCCGTAATATTTAGAAATAGCAAAAACGAAATTACCGATTTCAATGAAATCAAAAGATTCACAGTTCTATGAGTCAAATTGTGTGATGCACTACGTCGAAGCATTATAAGTTTTTCATCAAGAGACTTCACAGATTCTGTAAACGCACACACAGCAAAAACATATTCCATAACATCTGTCGAGAGACCGTGCAAATATTCTTAGGGGTGACCTCATTAAACACCTCACTTGGTAAATATCTTGTCTCTTTTTCTAATTCACAAAGTTAATATGCAGTTTCGTTCATATGCTGTTGTAAAAGCTTGGCAACGCTGTAGGGATGTCACAACTTACTCGAAATTTTTGCGGATGTTTCAGGGTAGCTTTTGCGCATGCATAAATGAATATCACAACGATGGTATAAATTTAATCATTGTTTTAACAGTTATCTAATATTTCTTAACAGAAATTGAATTCCCTTTAAATTCTATAAACGTCATATTTTTGTTTTTTCTTTATGTCCCTTCTTTCGGCTAGATGCCATAAAGTTCCAATTTTTCTCGGATGTCACAACACCAGGTAGATCAGTATATACAGGGTAACATAAAACGAAAGCTTTCACGGTTGTGGTACATTAATAAATCATGATTCTTGAGAATAGACCGTGTCAAAATGCAATTACTATAATGTAATCTATACGATACGCCCTCTAGGAACAAACTAAACCCGAAAAACGTGTGTATTGTTATTAAGATCCTTACTCTCTAAGATTAAATATCGCTGGATGCTTTTTTCAGTGTTCTCTTTTCACCGAAGATGCCTGAATATACCTACTCCAATCAAAGGTGAAATATCGGAGAGTAATTCTATTTTAACACGATCTAATCCCAGAATCATAATTTCTTAAAAAACTGGATATCGCCATGAAATATTCGATTCAGTTTTTTTTTATATTAACATATTGAAAAAAACTACATTTTCGAGATTTATTTTTCTGGCGTAGACGTTAAATTTGAGATCTAGAAAGAATTTCGCAGAATATTTATTAGGTCCATAATATAACTGGAATCAAATGTTTGCATCATTTTTAAGCATTATGTTTTAAATATATGTTCTTATTCAATATTATTTGCGTTATTACTTATATAACACAAAAGAGGAACTGGGATTTTTAAATCTGTGTAAAGTGTAAAAAGTACATACATTATTCGTAAGTTAAAACTTTCTTATTTTCAAACATATAATTATAATAAATATTTCACAAATTGTCTTTAGATATACTCACTTAGTTTAAGGTTAATCTTTGGATCTGGTGACCATTTCCCAACTATACAAGCCTTATTAAAGAGCGTAGAAAAAGCTTTTAATTCATTTTCTCTTGGTGACAAATCTGGTTCAGCCAAATTTCCAATGATTCCCTTTTGTTTTAGCTTGGTTAAAGGAATTTTATAGCCAACATTTCTACCAACTCCTGTGTGACAAGAATTTAATCCTTTAAGACCCTCAATGCTATTAATATTTAATTCTTTGTGAATAACTGCCACAGCTTCATACCTAAATTCAGCTAAAAAGATAATAATATTCTATTAACTAATCTTCTATTAATGCAGGATCTTCTCTAAAACTCCAAAGTTTGTTTTTGAGAAAATGATCTTGCTATCATTTTTTTGCTACATTTTTGCAATAAGTACTTTATATGGTAAAACCGTGTGTGTATCTTTTGCTTAGCACAGACACACACACCTAACGTTATTAAACGTGTCGTTTAACCGCCGGACTGAATCCTGTAAAAACATAAATGTGTTTAAAAAAAACATTCACCTTCAGGTTCCTCTCTAGTACGAATTTCTTCAAATACAGCAAAATCTTCTTCAGGTACATTTTTTGCAACATACATATCTTCTGGATCAACTGTAAGAAAATCGGCTTCTCTTTGCTTAATTTTTGTAATACATTCCATTCTAGAAATTTAAAACATATTAAATTAAAATTAGTATATTTACTATAAGCTTTGGCAATTTTCCAACAGTGTCAAAAGTCTTTGTGTAACAGATATATTATGAAGCTGAGCCCTCTGCACACTCTATTCTTAGCGCGCGCGCCAACACCTAAAGAATTACGATAAGTTTTTTGTTTCATAACAGTACTGGTCATTATTGGTTTAACTTTTTCATTCATTCATTTCATATTTAAGTATTTAAGAGTGAAGTAGCGAAAAACTTTTTTGTGAAATAAATATCGATGTCAAAATATGTGTAGAAAATAGGAAAAAAAATAAGACGAATAGTGCAGCAAATATGTAACTGCAACACAAAGGTTTTTCTAAATAATTGAGTGATATATTTTTAAGATCACCATGACCAGAAGGTAACTAGCAGGTTTCAGGAATGTTTTCCGAACGATCCAGCATTTCTCGTCAGATTTTTGCATAGTTGTTAGTTATTGAGAACAATTTGTTTCATATAACGATATATAATTTTTGTTACGACTTTCTCTAAGATAAGTATGATGTTTGCCGTAATATTATGTCGTTCTTATATTCTGTCGGTGCCAACACTTAACATCCTGATATTAAGTATTCTATGTTTCTAGCGTTATACTGGTCATCTACGATATTTTTTCTTTCGCCTCGCTAATGGTGGGTACTTCTTTAAGTTCTCGTTTTTTAAGTTCTAGTGCTGTATTTTCTTCCTTTCTGCCTGTAACCATGCAACTGTATCGTTGTGTTTACCTTTTGCACTTCATTTTTTTTCCCAGAAGGCTGTTAGTTCCTCTTCATCCGGTAGTTGTCCCTGCGGCATTTTGTTCTCGTTTAACTGCTTATAAAATGTTTGCTTATTTCGCCTAAATTTTTTCTTTTTTATTGATGTTATAGCGTCTAATTATTTATTTATTATTATTTTCCTTCTTTCAAATTCATTTTCAAACCCCAAAAGAATTGTAAATTTGGTTGGAATTATTAAAAAATAGGTCTGCTTTCTAATTTTCCTTGACCCTCTACAAGCGACTAAACTAGATTTATAAACACGGGCTCTTTTTTAGTCATTGAATTAGTGGTGATAGATCTAAGAGATCTGGTTTATTAAAATGTAGAAAAGAAAACAATATCTCTGTCTAAGTCACTAAGTGTAATATAGTAACGAATTAACGATTACACGAATTTCGACAAACAAGCGTCAAAAAACCTAAAATACATGAAAGAGCGTAATAGTAGCCTATTTTATAAATATAAAAAATCCTACCTTAAAAGAATTAAAAGATTTAAAAATGTCTAAAATTGACACGTACAACATAATTAGACTAACACTGGAACATGGTTATGCCTTTCAATAACAAGTAAAATAAAAAAAGCATTAAGATATTATTAAATATCTATAAAAAGTTTTGGCTACGCCGAGGATCAAATGAAAGGTACGAGTTGTTGTAATTACAACAAATTAAACTAAGACTATTAACGTTCTGAATAATATTATCCTAATCAATTATAAAACAAGAAAGTTGATAATTGATACTATTAAAATTAATTGAATACTCCTTAGACATTTCATATCTTTAAAGAAATACAGGTAGTGAAATTAACGAATTTTGATGCTGTAGCTACCAAACAAATATCGAATCAAGGTGATTGTGTCGTGGAATGGTAATAATCTTAGTTATTTAAAATGGTTTTACTTGATGTTGCTATTTATCCGAAATGATTAACAACGCAAGGAAAGATCTGTATTGCGAGTTATAATCGCAATTTATAAATTTAAAACACAAAGCCGCTTCATAAAATCATGGTTCTATTTGGGAACTCCTTAGCACTTTCCTGATAGACAGGATTATAATGTACTAACTGATGCCCTAATATCTTAAATGACACGATTTTCTTTTAAAGCTTCAATTAGTTTATCCGTTTTCAGTTACAAATATTTTTAATAGAAATCAAAAGAGTTCTAAATGCTTAAGAGTTTGCTCCGGTGTTTGATAGTGGTAGAGATTTGAATTTAGATATCAGTAGGTATGAGGTTGATTTTCTTAGAAAGTCCTAATTCTATCTATCTAAAAAGGAATCATTTCATTTGAGTTATGTCCAGGTTAATAAATACGAGTATTAACCAAGTGAAATGGATTTCTTAATTAAGCACAGCTTTACCTAATTTAAAATATTTTGTCGTTATAAAATTATGTCTTACGATGTTATCGACTTCAACGTTTTACATGTTTCTATCTGGGAGCATATTTCTTGTAAGGAGGAATGGAGTATATTTTAATGCGTACTCAGGCGGATAAACCTCGTGTCCCAAAAATATTCATCTCAGTCAAATTTGTCTATTTATTAATTTTTATCTGATTATTTAAAATCCGTGTTCAAGGCCAGTAGAAGTTTTGTGTTTTCAGAATTATTAGTGAATATAGAATCTGACTTTTTCTCAATATTAAAATATACATTTTTGGACCATGACACCTACAACGTCCACTTAGGACGGCCTTCTAGAATACTTTTATTTAGTGTTCATATATTTAGAAATATCACTTAGTTAGTCATATAGAAGCTGAAATACTATTGGATACGGCTTGTAGAACTTTTGACCATCTAGTTCTTAATTTATCTTTTAAGTATACGCTAAGTTATTTTGTTATTTTTGTCTTTATCTTTGTTAAAAAATTAATTGGTTTATTTGGCATTTGTGTTTGTTAAGCATAATTCATTGACTTAAAAAATATTTATTTATATATTTTATTTTTATTAATAGTATATGTTTTACTTCTCTCGTAAGATGTAGTACAGTAATGATAATCCGGTTAGAGAATAAGATAAACTTATCGCTTTTTTACTAAATCACTCTGTCTGTGTACTCTGGTTAGTGTGTTGAAACAATACTGTTAAAACAATAAAACATCTCTTCTACTCACTCTAAGAATTATTTAGTGATACTTCTTAATCTATAAGTTAAAAGAACTATCTTTAAAATCTTATTTCAACAAGTATTCAAAAATTTCGTCTTCTTTAGTCGAATAATTATTTAGAATTTCCTCACTATTTTAGTTCAATATCGCAGTAATAAGTAATGTTATTTTTACTGGCGACTTTATAAAAAATCGGTAAATTCCTTTACCCGGAACTTCCCTCATTATAAATCTTCCCTTTCATTACGAATCATAAAGTTTAACCCAATTTAGTTCTGCACATAGTATACTGTTATTTCAAATATATTTATTGAGCGCCATTTTATTCCACCATATCGGAATCGTACCAATAAACCGGTACAATTCAGTTTCTATCTGCGCCACACTTCTTTTTTTGAGCATGATTTAAAATAAATTTAATTTTTTTACATTGATTTTTTAAAACCGCCATCTTGTATCGTTATTTTGAATTCGTACCTGTTAATCCTTGTATCACATTGAATTTTTTACTTTGTTCTTTATTTGGCCGTCATTTTGTTTCTCCATCTTGAATTCGTACCACAATTTTACCAGCTTATCTCTCTATCACACTTAATGGATGCCCAAAATTTGAAATTAATCTAATAAGTAGTTTTTCAGGCTGTTTTTTTAAATATTTTATTAGGCCGCCATTTTGTTTTGCAGCCGTTGATTCGTACCAAAATATTAGAGCTTCAATTCCTATGTAACACTTGATTCTTGTGCAAAATTTGAGGTACATTAGATAATTTGTTTTTAAGTATTATAATTTTTTAACATTTCACTAGGCCGCCATTTTGTTATATCATATTGGATTTTTAACAAAATAATACTAGATCATCCCGACAACGAAACAAGTGTTTCCAAATATAAAATAATAAACCGGGAGTGACTATTGTTGCACCGGCCGCGGCCAGGAGTCAGAGGTCTGGCGATTTGGACGATGCTGGCTCCGACATTAGCCACCAAGGTTGTCCACCGGGTGATATTGTACTTTTCCGAGTACAATTGATATGCCTACATTTCTGAGTCCGATTCATTCTGATATGGCGATGCTCATGTCCAGAGACGATGTTAACTTTAACGATGTGTTCCGAGTTCTATCTCAGTTGTTCGCTATAGTCAATCAGAATAATGTAATCCAATCTATGCTGGTTGAGATCAAGGAATGTAAACCCAAAGTCTCAGATATTGAGCGTGACCTCGATGAACTGAGGGCGAGTGTTAACTCTATGAGAGACAGTCTCGTGGTCAATACATTCGCCCCACAGTGAAGGGCCAAATCCAAATGGTGGAATTGAAACAGCGTCTGGGCCGGAGACTGTCTTTTTAGAAATGCAGGATAGAGCAGCGCTTTCAAATAACATCATAATACACAATTTATCTTAAAGTTCGGCTGAACCAGTGGAAATGAGAATTCAACATGACTCTGGCCAGGTCGAGGATATTTTAGCCAAGATTGGAGTCACACCTAAGAGTTTTAAATCTATTAGACTTGGACGCGTCAGTACTAACAAAGCGAGGCCACTTAAAGTTGTCTTACAAAGCAATGATCTGGTCAAATTGTGTCTTAAAAACAAGAGAAAGCTGATTGATTTGAATCTGCAGGCTCGTGTTAGTGCAGACAAGACATTAGCCCAAAGAAACCATCTAAAAGACCTTCATAAAGAATGGTCTCTACGCAAGGATCGAGGTGAGAATAATTTGGTAATTCGATATTTTCAGGGCATTCCGAGAATTACAAAAACTAAGGAACGTCCAAAAAACGACAGTCTCTAGCCTGTTATTTTCAGAATGTCGGTGATATGCGGACCAAGCTGAGAGAATTTGAGCGTGTTGTTAGTGTATGTAATTACGATGTAATAATCATCTTAGAAACTTGGCTCTCCAATGACGTTCTGCCTGGTGAGTTGAACTTACCTAACTACTTAACTTACCGCACTGATAGAGATGTAAACACCAGCACTAAACACAGGTCCGGCGGAGTCCTGGTCGCTGTTAAAAAAAATTTTAAATCCAGACCAATAACAATTCCAATGACTGGTGTTGAGCAGCTTTATGCTTCAGTTAAGTATGGATACGAACAAATTATCTTTGCAGCAGTGTATATTCCTCCTAGGTCAAACAAGGAAACTTATGAAATTTTCTGCAACACAGCTACTGTAATAAAGTCTGATAATGGAGACTGCTCTTTAGCGATCTATTGGGATTTCAACTTACCGGAGGCTACATGGTCCAACGAAGTTCACAGCGCCGGTGTGGTTGCACCTGTCACATCCATCGCGCATACTGTAGGGAATAGTATGGGATATCTTAACTTCTATCAACTAATTGATGTTCCGAATTCAAACGGCGTTTTTCTTGATCTGTGCTTCTCTGACGTACGTGATTATGCACTCACAATCGCCGACGATTTATTGCATCCCGACAGTCGCCATCATCGTGCCTATAGTTGTGATAAGTTGTCATAAGCCCTTTAAGGAGATTGGGCACATTTCGGATTAGGAGGAGTTCTCAGCAGTTCGGGAAACCTGTAAGACTCTGACAAAGATGTATTATGATCAATACATTCAATCATTGGAAGCTGATCTACAAAATAATCCTAGATCCTTTTGGCGTTTTCTAAACAGTGTTAAAAAAGTCAGTGGGTATCCAAGTACTATGTTTTTTAATGACTCACATAGTGAGATTTGTAGTGATTCTGTGAACTTATTTGCAGCCTTTTTTTCTACGGTATATAAAGCTTGTGATCTGGATATACCTGATTACGATGCAAATTTGAATGAATCTGTGAATTTAAATAGTATACATATAACTGTTTTGGGAGGTCTGTGAATCTATTGAGCAGTGTAAGACGAGCTGTTCCTATGGTCCCGACGCGTTGTTGGTCAGGGCTTGCGTATGCTCTTTGAGTCGTCCGCTTCAATTTATTTTCAATTTATCTCTTGAGAATGGTGTTTTCACCCAGTTTTGGAAGCATTCATTTATAACGCCAATTTTTAAATGTGGTGACCCGAGCAATGTAACTAATTATAGGGGTATTTGTATACAATCTGCTATACCTAAAATATTTGACTCTGTAACAGACAATCTATCATGGCACTGTAGACGGATGGTTATTGAGCAGCAGCATGGGTTCTGTAGGAACAGGTCGACAGTTACAAATTTATTGTCATACCAAAATTATGTGTTGAACGCCTTTGAAAATAAACTTCAGGTCGATACGGTTTATACTGATTTCTCAAAAGCGTTCCACAGGGTTAATCATGGGTTGCTGGTTGCGAAGCTGGCGGCTTGGGGCTTTAGGAGTCAGATCCTGAGATGGATTTCCAGTTTCCTGACTGGGAGAACCCAGAGCGTTAGAATTAATAATCATATTTTACATGAGAACATAGTACATTCCGAAGTGCCCTAGGGCTCTCATTGTGGACTCTTACTTTTTATATCATTTGTTAATGACTTGAAAAACTTTATCGTAAATTCAAATTTTCTCATGTTTGCAGACGATTTAAAAATATTTCGCTCTATTCACTGCTCGGGCTACTACTCTCTCCTCCAGGGCGATGTTGTTGATCTATTTTTATGGTCTGAATTGAATGGTTTTAGTCTAAATATTAATAAATGCCACGTAATGTCTTTTTTCAGAATTATGCGTTAAATTAATTATGAATATTCTATTAATAGCATTGCTCTAGAAAATGTGAGGTTAGTTAAAGATTTGGGTGTAACAACGGACCTTTCACTTTTTTTTATTGATCACATAATTTCAATTACTCAGAGAGGCTATAGAAATTTTGGATTCATTTCTAGACATTGCAGGGATTTCTCGTGTCTTACATTTAAGTTACTATTTTATTCGCTCGCGAGATCAGGCCTAGAGTACGCTAGTACTGTTTGGTCTCCTTACTACCAAGTGCACGTGGATGAGAATGACATGCACAGAGAAGATTCTTACGCACATGCGCGTTTAAGTTAAAGATCCGTAGTGTGGAATATCATATTGATTATTGTTTTATTCGGGACCGCTTGAGAATGTGTACCCGCCAATCTAGGCGCTTCCTCCTAGATATGTGTTTTATATTTAAGCTCTTAACGGGTAACATCGACTGTCCATATCTCTTATCCACACTTAATTTTAATACCAGCCACATTACGCATAATACTAATATTTTCTCTATACTGTATCACTCAACAAATTATGGCAAGTTTTGTCCGCTGACACGAATGCAGCGTGAGTTCAATAATAATAACTTTTATTAAAATTTCAATAAATTTAGAAATGCCATTGAAAGACTGAAAATGCAATGATTATCCCTGCGATCTACTCTGTGATCTCCTGGTTTTTTTTATATACTTATATTTAGTTATTGTTAGATTATAATCTATAATTGTTAATTGTAAATCAATTGGGGATTTCCAGTTAATAAAGTAAAAGTATAGTAAATTTTCCAAGTATATTTAATATTCTGATTCCAGACTGTGACATTTATTTTCCTCATTATATAGAGATAAACCGTTTTTTTTGATAACTTCATAGACTTATTTTAATAGTGCCTCGTTCCCTCATAAACTTTAAGTGGTTAACTTACTGCGGTATATAATAAAAGAGATGGCTTGATTTTATTTTCCATTTGAACCAGAAGCCATTGTTATTTATTATTTACTTTTTTAATTAAAACTTGTTGATAAGTATGCCAATACAACTTATAAAATAAAAAGAAAATATAAATCTCAAAACCTACTCGTTATGCATATGAAATTAGTTAAATATAAGTTAGCTGCTATTTATAGAAAACTCGTAACGTTGTGCTCCCATAGGATTAGTAAAAATAATAAGAAAATTGCTGTCCTTTCCTGTTTTGTTGTGTGTTTGCTTAACTACGACATTATTGTTAAATGTTAAGAATAGAAATTGAAATTCAAATAGCTTATAACAGTAGCTATAATAATTAATTAAATCCTTACCTATCTCTTGCTGGAATGCAAATTATTTTTGCGGCACTTTTAGTTTCTTGGCTGGCCATTTCGGTGCATAGCTGAAAAAGATCTTCTGGAACACACATTTTATCTGCAAAAATAAAGTAGGAAATTGCTTTTAAAAAACTTAATAAATCTTATCATTGTAAAAAATCAAAATCCTATTTAATTCTTTCCAAATAAATATTTAACATTAGCAATTTCTCTTAAACGCTGATGTTCATAACATATTATAACTCCGGATTATATTATTTTTCAATTATTCTAGATATCTGTCAGATATGGGATTAGTTTATTAATAAACATATATGCAAAGACCTCCTTAGACTTGATAAATTATACACAAATTGCTAATTATTAAATGCATGAATCTCAATGAAAAGGAATCATTTTTGACAATAATATTCATATATATATATATACATATATATATATATATATATATATATATATATATATATATATATACATAGTTACTTTTTATTTCTTGGGATATGGTCCTCCAATTAAAAAATTAAACAACTAAATTCACGCAGTAATGTCTCATTTTTATTAACATTTCGTTTGTAACTTCAGCCTTTATCAAAATCGACAAAGATCGGACAGGTTAAATTGGGTTTTATCAACTAACAACTAAAATAAAAACTTACATTAGAAAATTTGGGGAATCCGTCACACACACATAGTTTTAAAAATAACTTAATTGGAAGCTATAACATTGAACAAATAAGTTAAAACTAACACAGCTGGGACTGGACATTTACTCTAATAACTGATAGTACGAAACTAATCCGACATTGTAATAGTGTATGTAGCATCGAGGTACTTTTTGCCCCTTTAAATACATTGGTTGTTTTTTTTAATTCTTATACGGGGTATGTTTAATAATAAGATGTATTTGTTATTCTACCAGATTAGTTTTATACGTATCGCAACATTTTATTTTAAAAGGGTGTGGTATATTTTATGTAAATTCCTTGTATCGGTTTTTGCGTTTACCGTATTGGAATTTTTGTGGATGTAAACCATTTAGTAAAACTCTCTTTTTTGGTGTTAGGTTCGTTAATAAGTGAAAAGTATATTTGGTTTCAGTGACGTGGTTTGCGAGAGCGGTTTTATTTTTTTTTATCGTACTTGTGACTGTTAATCCCATTTTTTATGTATTGGCTAATCCGCCCAATATCTACTTTATTGCAGTCACTGCTGGGTATCTCATATACAATGTTGCTCTTTTTTTCTTTTGGTATAGTTGTTTTCAATTTACCGAAATTTTTGTTAAGTAAATTAAAACCTTTGTGACTTATCTTTATGTTTTGCGGCCTTAAATAACTTTTTCATATTTTCAAACAAACCAGGAACGTATGGCAAGGTTACACATTTTGATGTATTTTGGTTTGGATTATTATTATGTTGTATGTATTTTTGGTTGTTATAGAATTTGTGGATCGTTTTTTTAACATTGGATCTATAAGGTGTTTCGGGTACAGGCGTGTAAACAAGGGGGAGTTAATGGTGGTAATTAACCCCGCTCCCCATATGACAAAATTATTTAAAATTTACGTCCGCGGATTTTGGACAATGAAGTCACATAATATTACATTGTACGAAGAAGAGTGGTATAAGCCTGTGTGCTATATAAATGTGCTATTTTTTTATTTTTTTTATTGTCAGATTTAAACTAACACAGATGAGGCTGGACATTTACTCAAATAACTGATAATATGAAACTAATACGACGTTGTATTACTGAATGTAACGTCGAGGTACTTTTTTTTTCGTTTAAATACATTGGTTGTTTTTTTTTTAATTCTTATGCAAAGTATGTTTAATAATATGATATATTTGTTATTCTACCCGGTTTGGTTTATACGTAAGTGATGAGCCTCGAACCAAATTTTGCTATTACACTTAGTCATCAAAACGAAATACCCATTTCCGAAATCATTAATAATATTGAACTATCTATATCTAATCTGCCATACGAATCCAAAGAAAATATTAGGGAAAAATATTATAATATGATCACAAATCGTAACAATAAAGTCAAAACAAATAGCCTGCACAAGCAAAAGAGTGCACTTTGAAAAAAGTAAATGAAACAAGGTCATTCTTAAAACAAAATCGAGGCCTAAGAAATCTCTAAACCCGATAAGTCAAATAAAACCGTGGTTATGTACACAGCTGCGTATGACAGAAAAATCAATGATTTACTTTCGGATATTACAACATACAGAGAGTTGGAAAAAGGTCCAACAAATACTTTTCAGAAAAAAAACTACGAACAACGGGAAAACAAACTATATATCTCTCTAAAAAAAGCTAAATACCTAAAAATACATAATGTAATACCACCTCATATATTTGTTACCTAAACTACACAAAACAAGTATTCCTCTAAGATCGATTGTTTCACGTACCAGCAGCCCTTTGAAAAAATATCGAAATGTTTAAAAAATATTCTAAAAAATGTAGTAAATAACAATAAATTCTACATAAAAGACTCGTGGCATTTTAAAAATAAAATACAAAAGATAATCCCACCAGAAAATCATCATAATCTCTCTGGACGTCGGTCGTGTCATTATATACAAATATTCATGTTGACTTGGCTCCGGAAGTGGTATAAAAACAATTGAATGTAATTAAGCAATAAATAGACATACCCCGTGATGAATTTTTAGAAGCTATTAAATTCACTTTAAACTCTACCTATTTTTTATTAAACGATAAGTATTATAAGCAAATTCAGAGTTGCGCAATCGGAGCATCTATATCAAGTGTCATAGTTCAACTCGTACTTGAAGACCTCGAAAGAATAGTTATTTATAATCTGAACTTTGACAGACCCTTTTGTATAGGTACGTAGATCAGAGATAATTGTTTGCTAGCTATCCCAAAAGAAAAGACCAATTACATTCTAGATAATTTCAATAAATATCATAACAAATTAAAATTTACCATGGAGTTTGAGAAAGAAAATCAAATAAACTTTTTAGATATGGCCCTTTACGCGTAAATACATCGTATGTGACTTCAATGTTCAAGATTCGCGGACGTAAATTTTAAATAATTTTGTCATGTGGGGGGTGGTAATTACCCCCATTAACTCTCCATATATATATATATATATATATATATATATATATATATATATATATATATATATTGTTTTTGTCACATTCTGATAACATTTAATTGTTTTGTTATTGACATTTGTCATATTTTTGACAGATGTCAATAAAAAAATAAATACATTTTATCAGAATTTGGGAAACTCAAAAACTAAATTGTATCCAAGCATTTTCCATAAAACCTGAAGACTACCAAATTATTAGGGGTAGTCCATACTTCTTTTTCACGAACGGTCGCCATTTTAAAATGACACAACAGAATCGCACTAAAATATAGGAACATACTGAGCGAAACAGGCGCTTTCAAATGACGTATCACATGTCATATGTTGCCATTTAAAAAAAATGTGGATTACGTCATATTTTTGACAGATGTCAATAAAAAACAAATAAATTTTATCAGAATGTGGGAAACTAAAAATCTAAATTAACGTGTTCGAACATTTTGACGGATTGAAAGAATCTCTCACCCCAATTTATTACATAACCTGAAAAAATTCTTTAAGAGAATGTTATATACATTCTCTTAAAGAATTGATACTGAAAAATGCATATATATTACAGGTCCAACGGGTACTTCTGCAGAGGGAAATGATGATATAACACCTGACATCAGTGCATTTAATTTTCAAAATCGTCTAAGTTACTATTTTTCTTTATCTTAACTATATAAAAGAAATTGCAAATAGAATAACCAAGTTGTTTAAGTTTGATCCATTTATAAAAATAGCCTTTAAACACAACAAAATAGTAGGTAACATTTTTAGTAAGTTAAAAGACAGTATGATAGATGATTTGTAATTAGAATTGTGGGTAGAATTCAATATTGTACAATATACGAGGTGTTTCGTTCAAATATTAAAGGTGATAGCATTTCCGCTTAAACCGAAAACGATATTTAATTGTTATTTGAGTAAAAATCTTCCTCATAGAACCATATATATCGGACTTTTACGTTAAATACTCTATTGTACAGCGTGTTCGGCTTTCGTTGCATTTGCGGGGTATTTCGGTTATTAGTGGAAGTGAGACATGCGATTTACGCAAAGTATTGCTACCTTTTGACAAATACAACGAAATCCGGAAAGAACAATACAACACGATTTTTGGATAATAAGCTCTATTTTAACTTTAAAGGAAAGGGACAAGAACATGAGGGCTTGACGTGTCTGTAAAGTGTTTTATGTGAGATAGTTATAGAGTTTTATGGTTTTTGCATATTTATCAGACATTTGTAATTTTATGAAAGAAATAGTTCGCATCTTACAGGAATTGGTAGGCCTTAAAGTAATTGAATATTAAATAAATGTTTAATTTATAAAGATAGTATCACCTTTACAATATTTTTATAAGAACATAAACAATAAAGCGTATTGATAGGCACTTAAGTATATGTTCTGTTATGTTATGTTATGTTGTATTGTATGTGTGTGTATTGAAGATCTCGTGAGCTATGCCTCAGGGAAACTAACTCTGTTTCATAAAAACATCTTTAAATAGGCGAATCATCAGTCTTTAAGAAGGTAGTACCTATTCTTACGGTCTCACTGGGAGGTAATTGATGAGGCATGTGTGTGTATTGAAGATTCATACACTATGATATATCTCAGAGGAACTGTAACTCTGCTTCATAAAAACATATTTTAATACGTGAATCATCAAAGTCTTTATTACATGTGTTGTGTTGTACTATCTTCTGTTATGTTATGAGTATGTATTCATTGAAGATCTCTTATACTAACAAAGATACCGCAGAGAAAAAAGTTAAATTTTGAACTATTTTTACTTCTGAATAGTTGTCTTATATTTCTTAAAAACTAACCTCTGTTTTGGTGAATAAATAAGAGCACAACTTAATTGTGTCAATATATTTTTATTCTCATAAAACTATAATTTTTACAGAGTAATATATGTGATGTTTACAGCACACGAAATGTTTATCCTCTATAGTTGCACTTATAGTAGGATAGACACCCTTTACTGTTGTAGACTTTGGAGGATATAGAAACACAATATAGTCGAGTTTTAGCTTGTCTAAAATATCTAATTGCTCAGCGAACCATAAACAATCATTATATTATGTTCTTTTATTTAGACATATAAAAGTTTAGACACGAACTTGCAATAGTGGAAATAATATTTGATATCCTTTGTTCAAAACTTAAAGCTATATAGTTATCTACAAGGACTAATGTGAAATTGAAATCAGCTTATATCGGCAAATGTACAACTTTATTTTACATACTCCTAAATATTAGTACAAACAATACACGGTAGCTTGCTTGACTATTATTTTTTTAACGTGCAGTTTTTTCTGGTTGCCTTTAAAACAATCGAACAATTAAAATGTCGACAAATTGGACAATTTTCTTTTTCTCTAATCCATCGCTTTAAACATGTGTACCAAAAATCACGGTTACAAAAGTTCGGAGCACTAACGCCTTTCATCTCCACTGCAGTTAGGCAAATTGGTCATTCCACCCCTTTCTGCTTAACTTTCTTATTATTCATATTTCTAGCAATTAACTTACGTTTTTGGATCTTTATAATCGGTTGTATATTCACACATTGATGAACTCTTATGTCTGCAAGAAAACCACTGTTACTCACACTTAAATATTCATTAGATGTCATTATTACTTTTCATGTACCAGTAAACTCCTAATAATAGAGATCGCGCTTATTTCTAAGAAAACTGTCCTGTATCTGCTCTCCATAACACGAGTGTTACGCGTACCACAGGTTGAAACCCAATCCCTGGCTACAAAATAGGAATCTAGGAAGGATTTTCTTTCTAACCTCCGACTAATCACCATGTTAGAAATGTCTGCTGAATATATATCTTTTCACTCACCTCTCCCACTTGTTCGTCAATTGTTTATTTTACCTGATGTCTCTGAACTATCGAATTACAGTCTGTATCTATAAATAAAATGAGGCTCGTTATTCTCGATGTTAGAAGTTAGTTCACATTCAAATTTTAAGATAAAGAATTAGCTAGATATGTGTTTATAATTGTTTAGATTAGGCAGACTTATTAATTGAAAATATAGGACTTTATCATCACTATCAACAAGAGACATCCTGGCATTAGGATTACCTCAACTTTTAGGTGTAAGCATAGTAAATCTATGTTCGTTTCTATCTACCTGTGTACCCATTTTAGATAATTCTTTTTCGAAATACGATACATGCTCATTTAATATTTCTGCAACGTACATAAGTAGTGAGTATATTTCTTTAATGACATAGCCCTGTGTAATAGCAGTTGTGTTTTTCGCTGAATTACCAATACTAGTCAGACTTTCCCTAAATATCATATGACCCATCGGGCATGAGCCTAAACACAACCTCACGTGAGCCTCGTAATACTACGCGCCTTCGTTTGTTAACACTAGCAATTTAAACTTATACAAAACTAAAACTAAACCAATGAGATTCTACCTGTATATTATATAAAACCAGAGCAAGATAATAAGTAAATATTTATTTATATCAGGACATAACACTTCTGCCACGCAAATTTGTTGCTTCTACTTTATCACTGAGCGTCGTAGGTACTTCTTTATGTTACAATAAGAACAAAAAGTTTTTTTCGGTGCTGGTCTATTTATAATATCCACTTTTTGCCTGGTCTAGTGACATGCAAATATAACTTTACTTGGGTAACTTACCAGACGTATGATATCACTATTTACAAAAATGGTATTAAACTGAATTAACTGGTTACTTTAACTCGCTTCTATATTGATGCCAAGTTTTAAAATTTGCATAAACTCTAAAAATTCAGTTTTAGTAAAGAGAACAAACACGTTTTCCTATCCTAGTTGAACTATCTTTACTGCTGTATTATTGGTTTCAATGATATTCCCTATTTTAACTTCAAATTCTTTTCTAATAGATATTGTTTGATTTCAGATGAATGTATTTCTAGATAACGAGTCTTTACTTTTAAAATCATAATATTCAGATTTTAAAAAACCCTGTGACCACTCTCACTCTCACTAAAATATTCTTGAAATGCTTTTATTAATATCTTATATTGGCCTTCTAGACGACTAATGCTGAACTTACAAATTTCTGTTTATTATATATCTTTTCTCGCTCTCGTCCACTTATGCAAATATTTGTATATACTCATAGGTCTATTGACCTTCCTATTTCCTATTCAGACTTTTTCACCAATTGTTTATTTTACCTAAACACCTAATTGATTATGTTTATGCAGAGTAACGATTGCTTATGTTGCCTATACGCTGTTTGTATATTGTATGTTGGCGTCTAAGTTGTATAAATCTTTAGTTTTTTAAATAGTCACACTTGATGTTGATAGTTAAACATTCAAACTTCAATAATTCTATGTTTAACAGTTTAGCTCATGTTTAGTGTAATATAAGATTTGTTCTCGAAAAGGATATAATAGGAGATATTTTTTTTGGATGTTTTTTTTTATATTAATTCAAAGTCAAACCATGTTATTAACAGTCCGTAATCGGAAATGTAAATGTTTAGTAATTGCTTACGAAATATATTTAGAATTTGAGGTTTTACTTCAGACCGGTCTAAACGGATATATTTAATATGATTATCTTTGTTTTTAGCAGAATTCTATATAGATTTTTCCAAAAAGACAACCCATGAGCCAAACGACAGACACAGTATTTTGTACTTTCCATTATATGTTTGCGTCTCTAAATTTCCTTCTAGGTTTTTTTCTTTACCACTTGACTATATTTATATAGTTGAAAGCGCATGAAGGTGGTTAACTGTATAAAAAGGTAGCTGCAAAGAAATTTTATTTTCAAAATATAATAACATATATGGATTTATTATACGTTAATCCGTACACGCAAACTGACATT
The DNA here is from genome assembly GCA_030620095.1 of Kuschelorhynchus macadamiae. NCBI lineage: Eukaryota > Metazoa > Arthropoda > Insecta > Coleoptera > Curculionidae > Kuschelorhynchus > Kuschelorhynchus macadamiae. The sequence goes on along the minus strand of JAUTXW010005299.1, from coordinate 341,365 downwards.
CTATTTAATTTATTTCTCGACTTGCAGCTGTCTTCTTCATACCTCCGTGGATAATGCAATAACAGCAAGCCATCATTTTGCAAGCAATGCCATCATTTTGTTCGCCTATCAAGCTAGCAGTCTAACTATCTGTCTTCCTAACTATGGCAACTTAGTCGTGAGTTGAAAGGTAAAAAAATTGTTCGGAACGTAAACAGTTGAACGTAGAGGGAAGTTAGTTTTAAGAAATATAAGACAACTATTGAGAGGTAAAAATTGTTCGAAATAAGAAAGATAAACAGTAGAACGTAGAGATAAGATACATTTTTAAGAAGTCCTGTTATTAAGACAACTGTTGGGAGGTAAAATATAGTTCAAAATAAAGAATATATAAATATATATATAGTTAATCGTAGAGAGACGTTAGTTTTAAGGAATATAACACTGAAACATTGAAATAAGGAATATAGTTGAACGTAGAGACAAGTTAGTGAGACTATCCATCACTATACCTTAAGTTTATATACGTTTAACGTATTTATTATTTTTTGAGAGTTTAGCTGTTATTATATCGCCATACACTTAAAACTTGCAATCGACACTAGTGATTATATTCAGATGCTTTATCTGAATACTTAAACCATATTTTTACCAGCATCTTCCTTGAGTTGCTTGTATTTTCAACTTACAATCAGTAGTATTTTTCATATATTCCTTTATTTCTATACTGGCATATAAATTCCTCCGATATTTGTAATTCATGTACTGTTTCTCGTCAATTTCTGCACTAACATGTCTCTGAAATTCTCAAAAACATCGGCAAAAATTAAGAGTGTCAAAATATTAGAGGTGTCTAACTCCTTTAAACAAACCACTGAAAAATTAAAATGTCAAAGCATAAGATTTGTTTATCTCCAACAAGTAATAAATTAGCTACTGCGCATGTATAGAGTGAAGGGGCATACGTAAACCCACCGAAAAACTAAAATGTCAAACATAAGATTTGTCTAACCCCTATTAAACATAAACAGGTATTTGTGCTCGTCTAAAGGAAAGGCGCATACGTAAAATCACCGAAAAGCTAAAATGCGTTTTGTTTAATATATCACAATCACCCGGCCACCTGTATTCTATAATAAAACAACCTGTTCAAGCTTTAAAATTAGGAGATCTCATTATTTCCAAACTGATTTCTATCATCCTTTTGACGACGAACACGAGATAATAACTCTTCTAACGGCGCGACGGTGAGTGTCCCAGCGCGCAGCGGGCGGCCGACCTTTTCGGTAATGGGCATTGTGTTTTATAAAGTTGGGTCAAGTGAATGAGTAAGCTTACCCGGGTAAAGGTGAGGCATAACTCTTCATTGAACACTACTAGTGTCTAAAATATTTTACTAAGAAAATAATATCATACAATTTTATTAGATCCAGGAAGCACGAACTACGTTAAATTTGACCAACAAAGTAGGTCTCAAGCCTCAAGATGAATTTTTAAAACATCTTATAGCACATTACCTTGATGGTATTGTTCCATAATGGAACAGTAAAGTACCAGCTTTGTTTTTTTAATATACCCGTTTGTATGGAGAGAAATATCTAGTTACTTTCTAAAAGTAACTAGGTATTTCATTTAAGTTATTTTGGGAGTAACTAATTTCTTTAAAAGTAACTAATTACTTTGGAAAAATAACTAGTTACTAGTAACTATTTACTTTTCAAGTAACTAGTTACTTAAGATGTAACTAGTTACATTTTAAGAGTATTAAGGTAACGTGGCTAAAATATCTAGTTCAATCTCAAGTTACTTTGGAATTACCCCCTTACTTCAGAAGTAACTAGTTTTTCGTTTTATCTCTGTTGTAAGAGTAAATGGTTACTTTGGTCATATACAGGGTGTCCCAAAAGGTCCTACCAATAATTAAGGAATACATAGATTTGATTAAAATATCGCGATTTAGCCAAACTTGCCTTAGTCCAAGAGTTAATGTTAAGAAAGTACAGGGTGATTAAGTTAAAATTTTGTTTTCGATTTTTTAAAATAATATCTCTGGTTTTTGAGATATTAAATTGAAAATTGGTGATAACGGATTTTTTAGAGCTAGGAGCGCTACTTTATGTATTTAAAAATGTTCTAACTTTTTTTTTAATACAAAATTAAGAAGTTTTGTATAGGATAAATATTTTCTATTATCTTTTCTTCACAAAAAAGCTATATCTTATAATCCTACCTAAATTTTACCGTTTTCGTGATATTTGCTGTTTTATTACCGTAAACAGCCCCGTGTACTCAATATTTAGGATTTTCGAGTTTTATCATTTTTATAAAGTAGGCTTTTATCAAACAATAATCAATTAAAATTAACGCATCTGTCGCAAAGAAACATGTTTATTTCTGAACGATTCATTAAAATTTATATGAATGATAAAACTTGTAATATTCTAAATGATAAATACGGCTGCATCATTAAGAAAAAAATATCTCGTAAATGGTGAACTTTAGATAGATTTATAAAGTACAGCTTTTTTTGAGAGAAAAGACAGTAGAACCTATTTTTTCTATACAAAGTTCCATAATTTTGTATATAAAAAAGTTACATTTTTAAGAGTGAAAAGTAGCGCTCGTAGCGCCCTCTACAAGTTACATCAAAATTGATGGCATATTATTATTACTGGCTATAAATATCCGTTATCATCAATTTTCACTTTAATATCTCACAAACCAGGGATATTATTTTAAAAAATCGAAAATAAAATTTTAACTTACCTTGTATCTTTCTTAATATTAACTTTTGGATTAAGGCAAGTATGACTAAATCGCAATATTTTAATCCAGTTTATGTATTCCTAAACTATTGGCAGGACCTTTTGGGAAACCCGTACATGTATAGCTCGTCCCGGATAAGAAGGCACCCTCCAGAATTATTACGAACCGTAAGAGATAGAACATCGATCAGACTATACGAAAAAGTTACGCATTACTTTTAAAGTAACTAGTTACTTCAAAAGTGACTTACTAGGTAACTAGTTACCGAAAAGTATCTGTTTCATCAAATTACTCAGAGCTCTGCCTAATATTACATAATATAAAGTAGGTAGCAATAATTAATAATTGATAAACAAATAACAATTATAGACATATTTTATTTTTATTTAAAAAAATCGTACAGACACGAACTACATAACTGCGTGAACGATTATACATAACCACTTTAGATGTCGTCCGGTATAATTTAATCAATATCAGCATGAGTTCTTATTATTGAAGATTAAGAAAAAAACTAAAATTTGTAACTTGAACCCACCTTTAGTGATTCAGTAGTTAAAAATAATATATTTAAATAAAGAAGACCAAAAGATCGTTTCCATCTGGTATAACAAAGGCGATTACTGAAAACATTGTTTCTACTAATGATAAAAAATTGCTAAGATACTGGTAATGAAAGGCTAACTAGCAAAGATTTAGAAAATACGAGGCTTTATTTATGTTAAATCCAGTTAAAAATGTGTACTTTTATTATATCCGTTCTTAAAAGCACACATATATGCTAAAAAAGTAGACCTTCTGTTTTCAATATTTTACATTAATGTTATAAAAAAAACTTTTAAATAATCAGCCTTAACAACAAAACCTTTTTAATTTATTTGACATAGAAAAGCAATATTTGTATAGAAGGGTATCTAATTATTAAATTATCGACATTCTTATATAAGAAGCAATAACTATTTATTAATCAGCAAATAACAATTGTAGACACACAGTAACCTTTAACTTTTTCGATAGAAACGCCACCAATTACAGGACTTGATAAAATATTTGATGCAAAGAAACCTGAAGTGTCCATTTTTACACCGACTTTAAAAAAGAGGAGGTTATCAATTCGAGCCTATGTTTTTTATGTACGTGCATAGATTACTCCGCGATGGTTTGACCAACTTGGATGAAATTTTCAGGGAATATTCAGGATGTTACCGGTTACCAGAATGGTCCCATGTCAAGCATATTGAAAAAATGTCAAAAATGGCGGAAAAGCATGATGTTATACACAGTTATGAACAGTCTATGCGTTGGCTAAACCATTCTGTCAGAAAGTAAAATAATGTATATTACCACTGTGTACTGTATAATAAGACTTGTTATTATACAATAATGTTATATAATATGCAGTAGACCCAATAGTGGCTATTTGTTAAACCTGACTTTTGTATGTGTAATATGAAATGAAACTCGTATAAAAAGGATGAAATAAAAAATTGTTTAAAAAAATTAACCGACAGAATAAAATACACTAAAAAGTGAAAAATAATATTTGATCAGGAAAATTTTATTTAGACTTTATACTCATGATGTTAGACATCAAAATACTGAGTACATACATAAATATATTCTTGTTGATAAGTAATTAAGAATAAATTTGGCGCCGACTCTACACAGTAAAATATTCCAGATGAAATAAGATATTATTTTTCACTTTTTAGTGCATTTTTTGAAGCCGGTTTTATTTTTTTTTATAATTTTTATTACTTTAGATTTTTATCGTCAGGATTCTGACGGGAAAACCTGAAAGTGTGAAAGGGCACACCTTATATAAGTCATCAAAAATTTAACAGGTTGTGCAAAAACATTTTAGCATTTATCATTATCATAGCGTGTATTCTGTAATTAATATTGAAACAGTAACAGTTTTTTTTTTTGGAAAAAGAACTCTTGCAGTAAGAATTTATATATGTATAAGAAACCCTTTGTAAAAATAAAAACACATAAACTGTCAGTGAATAAAATATTGTTGTTGTCGAGCTCTCAAGTATTTAAAAATTAACTATTTAGGTAATAATTATATTATTATTTTTAATATAAAGATGATTAAAAAGTAACTTACATATATAGAGCAATATTTTTTATAGGTACCTATTAAAAGGACTACGAAGTCTAAAAATTTTATCTTTAATAAAATCAATTGTATTGTGATAAGTATACGTTTATTGTTTTTAAAAGATAAATAATATTTTTCATAAAGGTTCACGCAGTTTTAAAGAATTCGGAATAGTACTAGAATTGTAGTAAGCACCTAATTTTAAAAGCTTTATAATCTGTTCTTTTTTAGTCTCTCTGAATTTTTCGATACGATATAATTTAGATCATCGTACATTATTCTTAATTTTGGATATATGTTTCTTATTAAGATGCAAAGATTTTTTTTATATTACGTAGTCTATCGACTTTGCTATTTATCCCTTCTTCTAACTCCTGACTGACTTAAAAATTAAACTTTGGTAATTTTTTAATTATGTGATATTTGATCAAACTTTTATTTTAATTGAATATACAAATAGTTTATTATTTTACATAAGCCTAGTTATATTTGTTTATTTCGGAATTTATTGGGATATAGAGAGTTCCCTTAAAACTACGGTTTATCATATTTCATTTTCTTATGACGATTTATCCTTTCTCCTAAATTCAACAAAAGGCAAGTTGAAGTTGTGCCCTATTAAGGTAATAAGATAAGATTTAAATATCTGATTAATTTAGTGAGTAAACGGACAAGTCGTAAGAATAATCCAAGTTGCACTGACAGATTTTTAAAAAATGCTTTTTACATACATTTTAAATAAATGGACAACAAATCTAACCTAAATTGTATGTATCAATTCTAATAGTAAGCCACACTTCCGGCTTTTATTTTTATTTTTCTACAGCACTTGTTCGAAAGCCAAATGCACAAGTTTTATAGCAGAGGTACGATACATGGAAATTTTGTATAAGTATTAAATATTGAACACATGCTTGCAAAAAGTACAATTATTTAAACGTGGCCGTGCCCAAAACATATTAGTAAGCGATTTTTCAATAATAACATGGCCCAATTTAATGTTATAATATTATTAAAATTTGAAGTGTTCACCCCGTCTTAATCATTTTTAAATATAAAAGTAGGGTTTAAAAACTAAAGATAGCAGCTTTAAATTTATTCCTTTTTAAATAGTAATTTAAATAACTAAAATGAATAATATTGTAATGCATCCCCATCTTAAGGTTCGGGTACATAGGACTGACAAAGAAAAATAAACTGAAATATAAGATGTTCCAACAACAAAGTTAAATACACCCAAGCTCACGACAATACAGAAAATAGACTTGTAAATAAGCTACCTCCGGACTCTGGACATCATATTGTTTGCAATAAAAGAGATACGTCTACAATTAGTTTTAAACGTTTATATATAGCACAAAAATATTTGTGATATTTTAAAATTCTATTGTATCTTGTCTTTAACTTTATTTTGTTGAATTAGCTGTTTGTATGGGCAGGCTCAATTAGCTTATTAGGCACTGCCCGGCGTTCGGTATTAAAAACACTTTTTTTTTATCCCTGCAAAAAGAAATCAAATCGCTCTGTAGGGTCACACAATTTGTATAATGTATGCCTGTTTTTACAACACAAACATAGTACTCCCCATATATGTATGTTAATAGTTTTTGAAATAAAAAAGTATTTTTGCTTTTAAAAAGCTAGTTTACAATCCTGTGTGTACCGTTTATAAAGAAATTAAAATTTTATTTTTTGGAGGCTATTTCACCTCCTTAGAATAACCCTATATAAAAAATGCTTTTCATATGCAAAAAAGAAAATACGTTTGCCCTGTTTTGTAATTAAAAAAAAAACTCGGAGCACCAAAAACCAATAATTTAGAAATATAGACGAACATAATTTTAGTTTAAATAGAAATACTTTTTTATTAACCATTTTGTGCAGCTATAAAAAAAATTAATACTTACATTCTTGCCGAGCATTTCTTCTGTATCGTCTATAGGTCGATCCTGACACCGTTGTTGCTAAAAGCACAAAGAACAATACGAAAAAAACCGGCTTCATGTTGAAAAAGGATCGCATTTCTATTAAGCTTAAGCCGACTCCAAGACAACACTGACCGGTCTCCTCTAATTACCACATATTTATAAACATTCAGAATAAGAGAAATGGCGTACCGTTATTATTATTGTTTATTTAGTATTTATAAAGCGTCGGGTTATATGTTAAAATAAAATTCAGTTGACCCTATCAGTCACGTAGACATATAGAGCTATGGAGGGGTTACTGGTTACAATCAAATAAATATTCTTAAGTGTAATAACATACTATTTAATAGAATATTGAGTATCCAAAAATGCTGCTGTTGGTTTCGTCTAGGACTAAAATAAGATAGCTAATATTTTAATATTTTATTAAGCCGTAAAGTAGGAATCTAAACTAATCATAGCAATGTGCAACATTTGTCAGAATAACGTCCACGCAATTTTTTTCATTTTCATCAAAAACTCTAGATTAAGATGAAAATATATCAGCCAAAATGTTTAAAATATTTAGCCCTTACATTGACTTAAATATTTTTCATATAGTTAATGGTTGCATTGAAGAATGGTATTTTCCTTTACCAAGTATTAACGACCCAAAAAACTATGGCGATGTTGGGCTGATAGCATATTCACAGCGATTTCAAAAATATTTAAAACAGATTTTTTCTAATAAAATATTCTCATTTTTTAACGAAAAGAATATTTTATCCTATAAACAGTGTATATTTCGAACACTTTTAAGCACAGTCACGGGGCTGGCTGCTTGTGATGATGGTACCTGTAATGTTGTTTTGGTTTTATTACATTTTTCTCGTGTATTTTATATGATCTATCATCGATTCTATTCTATTATCACATAAATACGGGTTTACGGCAATGTAATTACTAAGATCATACAGACAGAATACAGAAAAAGCTTTATTGTGTGTCTTCTGACACTATTTATATCTTGCCAAGTTTTTCAAAAGGTTCGATTTTGGACCCCTTACTGTTTATATTACTGATATTTTAAACTCTATTAGAGATTGTACTGTAGAGGCTTACGCCGAGGATACCCAGAATATCATGCTTTTAAAATATCCGATAGTTATGGGGAATGGAGAGTTAGAACGTAAAAGAATGTTAACTATAGAATATAATCTTTCCTGTTGGACAAGCAAAGGGAAGTTATTGAGTGCAGTTAGATATTAATATATTATAAAATTTAAGTACAGGTTAACTTTGAAAACAGTAGAGAGAATGGGAATTTCGTGAACTCATCGTTTGGCAGTTAGAACGTGGGCATGAAAAACTTGGCTAATTTAAAGATCAGCTGACTTATCTGAAAATTGATCGGAATTATTTTTCAGTCCAATCAGAACATTACATATAACTAAATAACACGCAGCAGATCAATTCTGTAAACTTCGATACAAACTTTCAAAGACTAAAAATTTACATTTGGCAGGACTGGTCTTCCCGCCTGCCATCGCTGTGTCGCTCGATCCAATCAACAGTGCTTTTATGGAAAAATAGATCGTTTGAATGGGGGTTATGGGAGGGTTTGTAATCTTCGGCTTGGACTGAGATATAATTCCGATCAATCTTCCTACAGTTAAGTCAGTTAATCATTAAATTATTTCTCCGTCCCATCCCCGATTACAAATAACACACGTAGACGTTTAAAGATAATTGAAACGATCTATTTTATAAACAGACGTTTTATTTTTTCTATCAAAATAGGAAAAAACTTTTACGTATCATAATAACTTTCATGCCATTTTTACACATATAGTATAAACATCAGTTCTTCAACATTGTTTAATTATTAAATATAGAAAAATAACATAATGTATAAAGTAATATAACCTTTATAGTTAACAATAGCAAACAAAGAAACAGACAAGCGAATGAAAAAAAAAATAAGCTGCCATTAAGCACTTAATAGTAGGACAAAATAGAATATCTAGTATCTAATTTTTATTTTTTTTAGAAACACCTTACCCTTCTAGGAAGCTCTAAGCTGCTGCATTCCTAATATCTCCAATATCAGCTCCCCCTCTTAGTGCAACAGAAGTGGAAACATGTCGTGTGCTATAACTAGTAAACCTAGTCATATCTAGACCAGCCTGACCTAAAATTTCCTTCATCCATCTGCTCAGGGTTAGTGATGTAGCAGGATGAATCGGTTTTCTATAAGTAAGTAAAAGAAACCCATTGGATGCTCTCACATTTTATCACATTCATATCTGGCTAATATATACTTTTAAAGTTAATGCTACACATAGATCTGGTTTTTCTTGAAAAATGAGCAAAATTAAAACGGGAGGCCTATTTTTCGGATTTGAATTATTTATTTTATCTAACACAAGAATGTCTACTCTATCCTCATACCAAAATATATTCTCCATGTGTATCTTAAAAAGAGTCTGCAATCTATGTGCTGTTATCGATGCTAATAAGGTAACCAATTGGTTACCTAATTGTTGAATGGTTATTAAATTTAAGGGATACCATTTTGAAATGAATTCTAGCACTAGGTGGGGATCCCATATTGAAAAATATCTAGGTTTTATTATATACATTCCTTTAAGGTAGCTTTTTATATATTGTTCATCTGAGGGATGAATTGTAAGTACCAATGATAAGGCAGACTTAAAGGTATTTATAGTGGAATCTAACAAATTATATAAATGTTTCTAAATTGTACCTGAAAGAATTAGTATTATTAGCTTGACAAAAACTCCACCATTTTTTATAGCAATGGGAGTATGGCTTAATGGTATTTTCGGCTAGTGATGCTAGTATAGCTTCTTGACTCTGGAAATTTTCTTCAGGAAGGCTCACTGATAAAATTACGGCCACCAATGAAAGTTCTTTCCATTCTGTTCTAAAAGGAAAGTAGATTTTTAGATAGAATAAATGTTATTATTTTAGTATCTGCCAATTTTTCAAACATTGGAAACCAAAGTTGATTGGGCCAAACTGGAACAACCACTATACATTTTGCTTTTTCGTTGCTTATTTTTTCTAATGTCCTATGTACCATTGCAAATCGTGGAAAAGCACAGAAAAACCATGATTTCCAATTAACAGTAAAAGCATCCACTAATAGAGATCCTGGATCTGGAGTCCAGGATATATATTGAAAACATTTGATATTTGTTTTTGACGCAAATAGGTTTATTTTTGGCTTACCAAGCCTTAAACAACTAACTCTATAACAAGTATTATCATTTGTATTAATGTGGACCGATAATATAAATAAATGTTTTTCTTTACACCATTTCCAAATCTCTCTTGATATTTCATTTAGTTTTTCAAATTTTACTTTCTTCATTTTGTATATATAATAATTGACGAACTGTTATCTATTCGCAGTAATAAATTACAATCAGAATCATCTTTACAAAAACTTTTTATTGCGTTAAAAACAGCTAAAATTTCTAAAACATTTATATGATGTTTACTTTTTTCTTTTGTCCAAAAACTATCGATTTGAAAATATTAGATATCTACTAACTAAAAATTAACTTAATTTCTGAAGAAATCTTCATGAAAACATCATAATTCTTTCTTTTGGCTTTTAAAGCAAAAAATGTAACCTGTTCTAATGGCTTTGTATGTGCCCAGCCATACTGAACTGCCAGACAAGCTGATACTAACATGCCTAGTAAACTGGAAAAACTTATTCTTACATTTTGATTTTATTTAGGATATTAAAAATTTTATTTTTCGTTCATTACATAGTGAATAGGTTAATTTGATAGAGTTAAACACAAATCCCAAAAATTTGCAAATTTTCTTAGGAACAAGGGAATATTTTTCTTTATTAATAATCAATCCTAATGACTGTAACAGCTGAATAACTTTTTGAGTATTTTCTGTACACTAAATGTCAGAATTATCTACAATAAAAAAAATCATCTAAATAATTCATACAAAAGATATTCCACTGTCTAAGCTTTTCAATCACTGGTTTAAGTAATTTAGTGAAAACACTGAGGGCAATGCATAGCCCAAAGGGTGAGCACTGAAATTAGAACCTCTCATTTTGAAAAATAAATCTTAAATATTTTTTATGTTCATTGTCTATTGGTACTAGGAAATAAGCCTCTATTCATGTCATAAAGAAATGTTTTGTGATGAGTTTCAGTGCTGACCTATAATCTTCTACCTTGAAGTGCACTGGTATAATAAAGCTATTCAACTTTTTCGAATTTAAAATGAACTTATATTTGTTGTTTCGTTTTTTAACTAAAAAGTACGGAGAAATAAATTCTCCCTTAATGTATTTACACTTCTTTATGTCGCCTGTTTTAATTAATTCTTGAATGACATCATATATTAATTATATAATAATATAAATGTTTCGCCTTGGTGGCAGTTTTCCTCTTGAGATTTTATTAAAAAGAATTTTGTAACCCTTAATCCACCTTAATACTAATGACTTATGATTAAGTTTTTGCCATGTGGACAACAAGTATTTACGACGACCAGCATAATAATCTATACCTACATTAGTTTCTAACGTCTCTGTTCTTGGTACTTCTTGTAATGTTGTCTGTAGCGATACATAAATAAATTTTAAATAAATAAATTTCGTTTATAAACCAAAATAATAATGGTTTACAAGAAATGTGTGCGTGATGTACAATTTTCCATATAGGATTGTGCGTACATCACTTCAAATATTTACAATATAAAAGTTTTTTTTTACAATGCGATCACACAATGCAGAGATTAGAAATTAATAAAATTTAAGAAAGCCATATTAAGTTTTTACTATTAAGTGTTGATATCAAATAGAGATTATGGAACATTAAAATTGTTTAATTTGATTCTCTATTAACCATTTTACCACTTTATTCTTTTCCTTATTAAACGGTTTATTACTGATATTAAAAGACAAAATGTTAGATATTCTGGCAGCGGTATAGTATACTGATTTTTGAGTAGATGTAAAGGGAACACGAGTAGCATAAGCTGACTGATTTGTTACTATTCTTATAGTGGTAGAATGGTCAACTTGAGCAATGGGTATTTTTTATTTAGTAATAATCTGACAACAGATTTAATATACAGCTGAGTGAGTGTTAAGACTTTGGATTCCTGAAAGAGTGCTTCAGTAGGGTATTGCATATTTTTGAACAAAATGATTTTAATTCATTTCTTTTGAGCAATTATTAATGGATTAGAGATCGTAGAACATACTGATCCCCAACAGCTTACACAGTAGTTAAGCACTGACTCAACCAATGATTCATACACATAAAACAAGTATTTTCTAGGTAACCATTGTCGCATTTGATAAAATTTATAATACATTTTTCTTAAGTAGTCTATGTGGTTATGCCATTTAAGACGCGGATCAAAATATACACCTAAATATTTAATTTTTTGTGTAGAGTTATTCTCAATTTACAGTTACACAAATTCGCATCACCACACTGTAAATCATGTATTGTTATAGATTCTTCATTTGTTTGTGTTCTGTTGTTGTTCTGTCCTCGTTTCTTCTGTCCCTCTTCTTTTTTCTTGTACCGTGTGGGAGGCTTCTGGCGCTTGAAGCTTTTTGCTCCGAAACTGCTAGACTGGGTGTTTACATACTGAAAACGGGGTTTTGCTATTTTTCAATTCTTGTCAAGTCTTTTTTTAAGTTTTTATTTGCTCTGTATATTTCCGTAAAATTTTTTCCATACAAATAAAGGTCAATTTTTGAGTCATCTAATATTTTCTTCAAACTAGGATTGATATTTTAATTCACTAGATATCTTCTATTTAAAGATAAAGAGTAATGTAAGTCTGTCAAACGCATTCCCGCATCTACAATCGGTGCTAATAGTGTATTTGTTTCCTCTAAAGCATTAGAGAAGAGGTGATTCAGCAGCAAAGCTAAAACGCTTAATCTCCCACCTAATTGTTCTTTAAGTCTGCTTATTATCATATCTAATGGTTGGATCATCCAACGCCTGCAAAACTTCTCCATTAAGTTCCAACATTTCTTAATAGCGGGTACTTTTTTAATAAGGATGCTCTGTCATCCTTTTCTAAACCTTTTGTTAAAAAAATATGCCCATCCTAGTTCTATTTGTTTGTGGATCTCTGGACATTCGACAATTCCCGCCAGGGGATCAATACCCAGGAGATCGACACTACGATTTGTGATATTCATCAAATTATTTTCCATTTCTAATTCCTCATTATTTGGCCCTATATTCTGATGCTCTTGCTGTAATATGATGCTTCGGAGGATGAATCGCTATTCCTTTTTTTTAAACTGTGTATCTCTAATTTTATGCTATGAGGTCATAGCAAGTATAAAAAAAATATCCAAGGGATTTTAACTATAATAAATTTAAATATCCATTGTGTAACACTGACTATTTGAAAAAAGGCGCTATTATCATAAACACTCTGCGTTCACCTTGCTGAACATGGCATTTGCCTAGGTTATTCTCGGGTATTAGGTCGTACTTTACTACATGTGATTGTCACCCCATTCCATTTATTTTTCACAGCAGTATACATAATTGTAATACCAATTATGTGAAGAATAAAACCTCGGAAACATATTTGCCAGTTTTTCATTGACACAAATGTATTGAATGAATCATGAATTGATTTCAAAATTTTGATATCAATTCTTTTCTATTATTTAATGTTTTTCTCTTACGATCGGCGCACTGATGAATCCCGATAGGATGAAAGTATTTGTACAATTACTATGTGTCTATAAAAACTTAAGGTAAATGATATATTTTTTTATGCTTGCTTAAATAATATTGTTTATATTATGTATCGAAACATTCCGTAGACAGACTAGTCTACATGTTGAGGTATGTAATTATATTAAATATTTGCTTCAATTAATTTAAAGTTAAATTCAGTTGCGAAAAAGCCAAAAAAGATTTTTGTTTGTCAATCTATATGCAACAAATAATCTGAACACATTTAAAAATCTTTTCTTTTAGTCCTCTAATCTTCATTTTTAACAATTTTATTTTCTTTATATTTTCACTTTTTCTTTTCGGCATTTTTGCAAAAAACAACTATAATAAATCTCAAAAATAAGCACTGTTGGATCGAGCGTCTTAGGGATGCAGGGTAGGTAAACCAGAACTAGATAATAAATGGAAATAGTATTGAAAAATGTATAGGCAGCCGTAAAAAAAATGTTTAATCAAGCTCCAAGGGTCTAGATGGTTTTTGCAGGTAGAGGGTGAGTCAACGATTGAAAAAGGTAAATTTACGCCGAATAGGTAAAATTAGGATGCAAACTGTATGTTCTGTGGTATATATGTTTAAGTTGCACACATTTAAAAAATACTTTCAATTATACAGGCTGCGTCAAAAAAGTAAGGGAACTAAAAGTTGTATTTTTTTAAATGGATCACCTAATTTTTTTTCGATTTTCAGTTTAAACAATAGTGACGATGGACTGGCTATTTTAAGTTGACCGTCTGACGGAATTTTCGAAATATGTCAATAAACTACACAAAAACACCTTTCATTTGTGCTATTTCCCATAGGGTAAGAGAGGTACAACATCAAAACCATTGGTCTCTAAATGTTTGGTGTAGAATCATTAGAAGCCATATTATAGGTCCGTGATTTTTTAATTAATGACTTAATAAACAAAGATATTTAAAGTTTTTTAATATTAAACTGACTTTTTTTAGACCACTCAACATAGCAGAAAAAACACATGTAAATACTGCAAGACGGTGCTCTTACCCCTTACCATCGGTACGTTCGAATATTTTGGGACACATGGTCACCCATATCCTCCGATATAATTCCATTCCATTTTTTTTTGTGAGATATATTAAAGACCGTGTTGACATCCTCTTATTGTTTGTATAGCTCTACTTAGCCGATTGACTTCAAATTTGGACAAAAATCTAACGTTATAAGGGGATAAAAATTCAATATGGCGGAACAAATTTCGGCTTAGTGAAGTGTTAATTCAACTTGTAAAAATTTGCCAAACCAAGATGGAAAAACAAAATGGCGACCTAGGAAAACGTTAAAAAATATTACTAAAAAAGTTCTTATCCAATTTACTTGAACTTTTGCACAAAAATCAAGTATTACGGAGAAATCAACCATTAAAATTTTGGTAGGAGTCCAAGATAGCGAAACAAAATGGCGGCTTAATAAAAAAAACTACTTATTAGATTCATTTTGTGCAAATAATTAAGTGCGGCATGGAGATAAACTGGTAAAATTGTGGTACGAATTTAAGATGGGAGAACAAAATGGCGGTGAAAGAAAATGTTCGTAATCGTGAAAAAATCCCGCTCCAAAGTTTTATATAGCTTCAAGTCTTAGTGCTTCTAGATGCCCAAAAATATGTTTTCTCAGTTCCGGCGTTCGATCTGTTTGTCTTCGTCAGTGTGCGGCATTACTAAAAACTGCTCACATGATTGAATTTTGGTCAAAAATTAAAAATCTTAAAGCGGAACAAAATGGCGACCTGGAAAAATACTAAAAAAGTTATTACTGAAAAACGCATTATCCGAATTATCTCCAATTTTGCACAATAATTTATTGTTACATAGAAATGAACTGGTAACATTTTGGTATGTTTCCAAGAATGAACCCTTAAAAAATCAGCCTGAAAAAACTACCTATTTGATTAATTTCAAATTTTGTTCAAGTATTAAGTGTGATATAGAGATAAACTAGTTAAATTCTGGTACGAGTTCCAAATGGTGAAACAAAATGGCGAATGTTTAAAAACTCAACAAAAAATGCGCTCATTCAATTGAAAAATTAAATTTGATCTAGGAATAAACTGGTACGAATATATGACGGGAATGCATGACGGAACAAAATGACCGCCCTAAAAAATCAGTGTAAAAACAACTTATTCAGTTTATTTTAAATTATGTCTAAAAATAGAGTGGGGCGTAGGTAGAAACTAGTAAACTATTGGTACGAATTGAATACTGTAGAAAAAAAATGGCACCCAATAAAAATGTTTGAAAAGACAGTATATAAATATGTGTTAGGTACTAAATAACTATGTGCGATACTAAATTGTGTCACAATTCACCATTCCTAATGAAAGAAAAGATTCATAACGAGGGAAGTTCCGGGTTAAAGAAATTTACCGTTTTCTTTTTTCAATTGCACAACATAAAAGTTATATTGCTAATCATAGATGTGCATCAAAATTAATAAGTTTTAAAAACCATAAAATCTATTAACTTTAGCCTATAATATGTTATACAAAAAATATCTATTATAGTTTCATGTAGAATTTAAAATCAAGCCACATACAGGGTATCCCACTTAAAAAATACAAATTTTAATTTTATTACTTTTTTGACGCACCTTTTTATAGTGTGTGCGATTACAAATATATACCATCGCAGATACAATAATTTGTTTTCAATTTTTACTTATTCGGAGTAAATTTACTTTTTTCAATTGTTGAACACTGGGGTCTATTTTACTATTGTTTGGTAAAAGAAAGTGATGCAATCGTCAATTTAGCAGCAAATTTTGCTCGCTCGAAACGATAAAACATTACTAAGAGAAATTTAAGCTGGCAAAAAAACTTTTTTAAATGCTCGTTTGAGTCATCATTATTCTCGTGTTTTTCAGATAAAACAAGCTGTCTTCAATACTTTTGGAAAAAACTTTACTAGACTTTATATTCAAAAAGTGTCGGAAAATGTTAATGCTGCCATACTTTGCACTTGTTGTGACTAAATACCGGTAAATTAATAAAGTAGGACCCTGTTTAATTCGGCGTATAGTCAGTTAGTAATACATATTTGTGATATTTTTCAAAGGTTCAAAACGAGAAAAGTTCCGGGCAAAGCTAATTAACCCTATTTTATACAGTATATATAAAACGTCAAGATAAATCCTGAGATTTTCTTCACGAATACAAACATTTTATTTGGCCGCAATTTTGCTCCGCCGTCTTGAATTAGTATAACACAGTTTTACTAGTTGAGCGCTAAACCACGATTAGTTATGGCACACAATTTGAAATCAATTTATTAAGTAGCTTTTCAGGCTAGATTTTTAAATATTTTATTATACCGGCATTTTCTGTCATCTTGGATTCGTACCAAAATTTTACATAATATTTGATGTTTATGCAAAATTGGATAACCAGTTTTTTCATAATGATTTTTTTAACATTTCGCCATTTTGGATTTTTATCAAAATATTGCCAGGCCATATCCATATGACCCTTAATTTTTGATAAAAATTTGAAATCAATCGGATAAGTAGTCTTTAAGCTATGCCGCGAACTCACAGACAAACAGACACACATACCAACAGACGGACCGAAGGAATTTATAAAACATATTTTTTTGGCATCCAGGGACGCTAAAATGTAAAGACGTGTAAAACCTGAGAGGGTGATTTTTTTCACGATTACATACTTTTTATTTGGCCGCCATTTTTTTCGGCCACCTTGAATTAGTACCAGAATTTTACTAAATGATCCCTATACCACAATTAGTTATGACACAATTTGAAATCAAATCGTTAAGCAGTTTTTCAGGCTGAATTTTTAATTATTGTATTAAGCCGCCATTTTGTTCCGCCATCTTGGATTCGTACCAAAATATTACCAGTTGATTCCAATATAATACTTGATGTTTTCTGCAAAATTTAGGAAAAATTGGATGAGTAGTTTTTTAATAATATTTTTTTAAGGCTGCACTAGGCCGCCATTTTCTTTCGCCATATTGCATTTTTGACCAAAATTTGAAGGAAATCGAATGAGTAGTTTTTAAGCCTGCCCGGCCCCGGCGGACCGACAGAATTGATAAAACATATTTTTGGCACCTAGCGACGCTAAAACGTAAAGATATGTAAAACCTGAGAGGGTGATTTTTTCACGATTACAAAAATTTTATTTAGCCGCCATTGTTCGGCCATCTTGAATTAGTATCACTAATTTACTAGTTGATCCCTATACCGCAATTATTTATGGCACACGATTTGAAATCAAACTATTAAGCAGTTTGTTCAGGCTGAATTTTTAAATATTTTATTATGCCGCCATTTCGTTCCGCCATCTTGGATTCGTACCAAAATTTTATCACTTGATTTGAGCACAATACCTGATGTTTTTGCAAAATTTTAGTTAAATTGGATGAGTAGTTTTTTAATAATAATTTTTTTAACACTTCAGTAGGCCGCCATATTGGATTTTTAGTAAAACCAGGTCATCCCCATATGACAGGTCATCCCCATATGACAGGTCATCCACATATGACCCTTATTTTTGACCAAAATTTCAATCGGATAAGTAGTTTTTGGCTACGCCGCGAATAGACAGACCGACGGAATTGAAAACAATGTTTTTTGTCATCTAGGGTCCCTGAAACGCGAAGATTTGAAAAAATCTCGGAGAGTGATTTTTTCACGATTACAATATTTCCCTTTTACGAGGGAAGTAAAAAGAAAGAAAAGTTTTATATAGCAGGTATTATTGTGGAACATTAAACACCTTAATCGAACACGGCAGTGTAATCTACCTGTGACTAAACTCCTAATAGCCTATAGTATGTAAATAATACAGTGAAGGATATAAGCCGGGTGATCCTCCTTCTTTTTGTTATTTACATACTTGAACTAGGAGATCTGCCACAGATGGCTTAGGCTACTGCGTTGGATTAACGTGTTTCATGTTCGACAGTCTATCGGATGTTTGCCCGAACGTCCCGAACTAACAAATGTCAGCTGTTTTATTCTTGTTGGTGGCTCTTATTAATAGGCTCAGTTGCTTGGTTCCTACACCGAAAATTTTTAGGAATCCGTGTTTTTTGACATTTCCAAACGGTACGCCTGGGAAGAAATGAACCCGACGGCCAATTATAGAGATTTAACTAACGCGTCGTTTGGTAAAAATAAAATTTCGGTGTGACCTATAATAATTTAGCAGTGTACGGATGTCTACGTATACACAAAATTCGCCCGAACAATAATTGAAGACTTGTGCCAAAATCAAAATTTTGAGAAAATCAATATTTTTGTATATAAAGACTTTTTCGGCTTAAATCGATCGAAAAACATTTATACGCATTTATTAACAGAAACGTTTAGGCTACATTAACTCCAAATCTCGAAGATGCTGTTTAAGGGCCTCTAAAAAATTATATATTTGAAATTCCTAAGTTTTTTTAAATATCATTTTTATTCAAAATTAAATCTAAATACAAACTGTATTTTACATTATCAAAAGGGCTATATTAAGAAATTTTCATAAAACTCTCCATTTTCGGTCTTCAAAAATGGTAACATAGATTTTAAATCAGTTTTTTTGTTATCATTAAGTTGATTTTGGCAATCAAGCTGAGGAATTATGATATCTTTAAACCTTTGTTCATTCACATGTTTCTTAGAGATATTCACACGATTCGAGTTTTACAACTCGTTTAATGTAGTTCTTATTTTAATCTGTTTGGGATTGTCACCTAATACTTGAATCCATTTCGCTTTTGAAATTTGAATCTTTGCTGTGTTTAAAGTGGAATCAGCGGCAAACTTGAAATCAAAAAAAAATCCACAGGTTGCATCATATTGACAATAAAAGGATTGGTTGGAGTTGCAGTTGCTATTAGTCTTACTAAATCAAATTGCACTTCACACTATCTATCACAACTCAAGAAAGAGTGACTAGACATTAAGAATTTCTAATCTATTTCTTGAAAATATCCTTTTGTGACCAAGTAGATCCATGAAAATAACAATATTCGATTTTTATTTTGTCCCACACAATTATCGCTCCATACTACTAGTTTCTTTTTTCCAGTGATGCCACTTGTTACTGATTTTAGAATACATGACGCAATCTCGTTACCGCCTCATCCAGAAATTCCCTCGTGCCATAGAGACATATGTCCTTTATTAGTGTCACCTACGTGGATACCAAAATTTTAACAGGAAAGTTGTCTTACACTAAACATTTGCCAATGAGTTAAGGCCGGAAGAAAAAGAACTTGTTCAAGTTCAACAAGTACAAGTATTACTTAAAGGAAGTTGGGACTTGACATGATCTTCTTTCATAATTTTCAATGCGTTTTCAGCTTGCCTGTGGTGGAGCTCAAGTTTGAATTTGTCATCCTTGTCATTTTGATTAGATTTACCTCCGGTTGCACAAAACTTAATTGCTGTTTAGAATATTTAATCGAGCTTTCGGATTTGACAAGCTGCTTACAGAAATCTAGGAAATCGCTGTCAATTTTGACATTCCGTTAAATATTCTAAAGCCTGGGTTATAGACTGAAAACGTTTGCAATTTGCGTCGCCGTTTACGCTGTCCTTGAAGTTTACTGAACGCAAAACAATAGGTACGGTTATATTTTTTGCCGCCATCCGTTTGAGTTTTCGCTAGCTATCGAAAAGATGGCGATCTTTAACTTTGACGGAGGCGGTTGTCGCAAATCGACATTTGCGTTAAGCTGCAACTAATGAAACTGCTGGATTTTAGAGGGCCTTTTGAAACGTTCCTCCTTCGTGATAAATTTAACATTAATATATACACATAATATCCTCGTCCATTTAAAAAAACTGTTTGGGGTCATTGTCTTTAATTTTAAGAAAATGCTTGTAGGAGTTTTAAGTATTTCCACCTCAATTAACAGGCTGAATTCGCCATCTTCACTGCCGCCTTCTCTTCAACAACTTTACAGATGCAACACACAATAATATATATTTACCAGGCATTATTACTATGATTTTAATTATCCATGCTTAGCAAATTAAAAAAACGCACATAAACTGAAAAGCAAGCAAGACAAAATTGCATTACACAAAAAGGCGATTAATATAAACATTAAAGTAAGGTTAGTTCCACAGGCTACGCAAAGCGCAAACGCTTTCAATCTATAACTCGGGCTAAGAACCAGTGTAAACTCACGACTCAAACGGACGACGCAAGACGCAAACTTTTTCAATCTATAACCCAGGCTTAAACTTTAATTGAGCTTTCTGCAACCGACCGTTAATCTTTAAATGAATAGATCGCACGTCTTGCACGTGTCAGATCGAGGATGGTGAAAACCCAATTTTGGGATTTTTTTTTTGAAAACTTTAAAGTAAAAACGGTAAATTATTTTGGAACTAGGATGAAGCTCTTTAAAGGCCAAATACAACCTATTAATATTTAGGTCTTGGCTTAAATACTCTTTATCACTTTTTAACCTACTGTAGTAATTATTTTCCCTAGGAAAGGAAGAAATATGCTGTACAACCAAGTCTTTATCTGTAGGTGAATATTTCCTATTTTCAGTTTTGTTGCCCCTAAGCTCAACATACGTAACTTTTCCCTTTTTTTTGCTTCAACAAGGGTCTCTTCGAATTATTCCAAAAATGTCTAAGAATGCTCTCTTACATACCTGCACAACATCCCCTGAGCCATTAGGTACTGTGAAAGAAACTGTCGCTGGCCTTCTACCTTCATTTGGTTCTTCATAGCTTCCATGCCGTCTCCTTTTCACAGGACATACATTTAACAGACCCATAATATAAGAGTTTTGTTTCACATTGTCACTCAAAGCATAGAACTCTTTAAACAATGTTAATTTTTGGCCATACGGAATATCAGCGCATTCAGAAAAGATGGCGGGAACTCACTGTTGCTGTAGGCTCCTTCTTGGCATTTTCTGCCACATACTCTTTTCTCTAGCTTCTTCTCAGTTTATTATCAAATGGTACACTACCTTCACCAAATGTACGAGTTTCCTTTTTAGTTTTCTGAATAGCTTCCATTGCAAACGAATAAACTACACAAAATGGCGCGTTTCGATAAACGATGACAGCTATAAAGTTTTGTACTGATTGAAAGATGTATGGCACTTTTAAGCACGGTTTAAATCTTTGAATAAATAGAAAACAGGAAAGAGCCCCATGCATTATTTTAAATTAGCAGGCTTTTGACGGCACTACGTCATTTTTAGGACCCTATTTTTCAGATGTTTACGTTCTGGTTTGTTGACGTGTGTTGTCAAACCGTCGTCTTTGCAAATTTAAGCTTAAGTTTTAGCAGTTTATAAATAATACACACATCGAATTAATATAAAAGTTGATTAATAAGTTGTGTTGTTGATTATTAAGTTGTGTTGTGTGTTATAAAACGTAACAAATACATTTTTGGTCGTTTGCATTATCCGGAATACAAAAAAAATCCGATTTAACGGCAAAAATAATTGTTATTTTAATCAAAATCATGTCAAACAGCTAGGTTAGAAACCAAGTGGTATATAAAAAACACAGTAGCGTTACACTTCATTTAATATTTTGTTAGGTCAAAACATTTTAAGTATGTTTTAAAACGGATGAAAAAAAGTTGGAGTTACGAGTTTCTAGGAACAATTTTATGGGACAAAGTTTTAATATCTAACATTATATTCTCCTTTTTTTGGGTCTGATACTATGCTGAAGGGAAGACAGTTTGATTATATTTCTCAACAAATGTTATTTGTTTAACAGGCAGTAAAGGCAACCAAAAAAATATGAAATCCTCTTTTGGAGATTTTAATTCATGTTTTAGACTTTTTTTAGGAAAAATAGAATATACCTAGGTATTCCTATAAGGTACATACATTTTTTTAATTTCTATAAACTTTTAAGATATTTTATTTTTTGCAAAAATATAGTATTTTTCTTGTATTTATTAATTTATTTATTCATTGCAGGTAACCAAAATCTAACCCTAAGTAGCCCAAATATGTGTGCTTTCATGAGCTATTCTTAGTGTAATATATTTTTTAAGTCTAGCCCAAAATTAATTTAAATAATCAACCCATAACTCCAACTTTATTTCTTCCGTTTTAAAATATACTTAAACTAATTTAAATGTTTTGACGTAACAAAATATTACGTGAAGTGCTATGCTACTGTGTTTTTATATAGAAGTTGGTTCCTAACCTAACTGTTTTAATTATAATAATAATTATTTTTGCCTTTAAATCGGATTTAAAAGTGTCTAGTTAATTTTATTTCTTACTTACGAAAATACAAATGCACATATCAGTAGAACCTCTCTTGCTTGTACTTTTAATACGGGCTTAAATTGGTTAAACTATCGCGAAGTAATTCGTGAGTCGGTTAATGTCATGTCACATATATATATATATATATATATATATATATATATATATATATATATATATATATATATATATATATATATAATCTCAAGCAAATCTAAAATTGTTATTATAAAATAAGAGTGAGTAATTTTATAAATATACTAAATAAATGTCTAAATATTGTGAGTGGAGCAAATATACAATATATATTATAGCGTGTGCGTGGATTTAGGTATATACAAAGTTTTGATTATTAAAAAAATAAGATTGGCCACAAAAATATCCTATATAATATACAATGGGCACAAAAAACACGTAAACGCAAGTAAGTAAAATAAAAAAATTGAGAAATTAAAATTTCTATGATAACCTCGTTAGCAAGAGATGAGATAAAAAGTCATTTACACCCGTATTCACTAAAGAGGTTTAAATTTAGACCAGGTCTAACTTGACAATTATAGGTTTAAAACGACATTTTATTGCAAATACAACAGAATTACAAAATGACAGTGACATAAGCGAAACAACTGGCGAACTAAGAGTTTTAAGTACCATGGCAACTAGACCTGGTCTATCTGTTAAATAAGTAGATAATTTCAAATTGAGACATTTTTTACATATTCACTAATTTTCCCAAAAAGTATGTACGGTAAAAAGAATAAATTGCCCTTTCTACAAAAAAAAATGCACACTGACATCTTATGCAAGTGTTATTGCACTTCAAAATAAGAAACATAACCAAATATTGTACTTTGTTTATGCAAACTAGGAAGTAAATAAAAATGAAGGACCTTCTGGTACCTGTATAACCTTTATCTTACAGAGGACACTATTTTACAAATCAGAATATTTAAAAGTAGTACTTTTAAAACATTGCATACCTAATATTAATATTTTTCTAAAATATAAAAAAGCATTTTTAACCAATAAAATGTATTGGTACCGAATAATAGCAGTTCTATTTTTATTATTTTGATGATATTTCGTAAATAGGTATTTAGCTAATGTTTTATTCTGTATTAAATTTGAGTCAATTTAAATAAAATTATAATACTTGTTTGTTTTTATTTAAAACATAATTGAGTCTGTATTAATAAAATTATTTATGTTTAAATGCGTTTATATTTTTTATCTACTTAGCTTTTCTAAATAATTTTAGTTACTTAGAAAAAATATAATTTCCTAGTTCAACTGAAAATAACCATTCTGCTTATTAATTAATTAATAAAAAATAATTAAATTTTATTTATTAAATTCAAGTAAAGTAATAAAAAGAAATCAGATATATAAAAGGACAGTCGAAACGAAACAAACAAGAAAAATTCCATGCATTTTACAGCTTATGAAAGCATAATATAACTTTCGAATGAGTTGTAAGTTTTTCCAAATATGCTCTCGTATGGTTGCGCCATTAAATTCTGAGTAGCAAGCTTTAGATCAAACTATTGTAATTACTGGGCACGTGTCGCGATAGCTCATCATCCAGAATGCGAGTTATGAGTTCCATAACCTCGACCATATGGTGTAACTTCACAGAACTAGAACGCCGACATCAGCAATTATTATAATATAAATAGTTTTTGCAAAACAATGTTAAGTTAGTTATAAGATTGTATTCATGTAGCTCGGTTCTTGAAAAAATAAATTGTTTTTTAAAAAGTCAATTTCGGGGTTGTAAAACTTAACTGGCGCAGTCGGTAGGATTTTGATCGAACAGAAAAGACAAACATCGCTTATCCGGTCTGTTTCAACAGTTCGTCGATCTAAAACCAGAAAAAAGAAAAAAAAGAAGTTTGCAGCCCCCAAGAACCTACCAGGGAGAAGTCCAACATCGACCGAACCTCTGGGAACCTAGAATTAGGACGCCTGGGACACCTCGCATCGGATCCTCTAGGCAGTAGTTTAGAAAAAGCAGCCAAGAAGAACATGCAGTTAATCTTCGCTGGAATATTATTGTAAGTGCTCATTTTCCTATACAAAATTTCCCACTTTTCCTAGTTTTAAATAGGCATTTTTATTTCTATAAAGTAGTATTTTTAATTTATGTCTGATATTGACGATATAATTGCAAATTTATCTCAATTAAGCGTAAGCTCGAACGACGATACTTTTTTAACAGTTCTTGATAATAATTTAAATCTCGAAACATCTACACCAACCGAAAATATGAGTCGCGATATTCCGCTTATGAGATACCAAGCCGATAACATTCGTCCTTTTGACGGTAATACTAAATTGCTTCAAAGATTTATCTGTTCATGTGAAAACTTATTAAAAAATTTTCAAAATTCTACTAATCTTGAAGACCCTATAAATGTAATACTTTTAGATACCATATTAAGTAAGTTACGAAGTAGGGCAGCTGATTTAATTGGGTCAAGATCAGAGCTCAACTCTTGGGTTTTAATAAAAAATACATTAAATTTAACATTTTCCGATCAAAGAGGCATTGATTGCCTTATACAAGATTTGATTTCTATAAAGCCACAAAAAAATGAATCACCTTTAAATTTCGGCATGCGGATACAAGATGCCAGAAGCCTTTTATTTGCAAAATTAAGTACTCTCATAGTCGATAACACAGAAAAAAGAATTAAAATAGCACATTATGATGATTTTGCCTTAAAAACATTTTTAGCAGGTCTTCCTTATCACATGCAATTAGTAGTCAGGCTTAAAAACCCGCAAAATCTCGAAGAAGCGTTAGCATATACAACTGAAGAAGAAAATTTTATTCAGTTTAGTTCAGGTAGAAATTATACAACAAATTCTAATTTTAAAAATCAATGTAACACAAATTTGCCTAATATAAGAAACCAAAACTCAAATATTCAATCTAGACCGCAAAACACATATCCCCATCCAAATTTTTCATTTTTACCTAGACCCATATTACCACCTACTAATTTCGCCCCTAGGCCTTTTCAAACAATGCCCATGATCAATAATTTCGCTCCTAGACCATTTCAGCCAATGCAAACAGCAAACAATTTTCCACCCAGACCTTTCCAACAGGGACAACCATTTCAAAATCAAAATTTCGGATTCCCATTTTCTAATAACAGGCAACCACAAAACCAACCCCCTTCATTTCCAAAATCAAGCGCAATAATTCGAAATCAAAGACAAACTGAATTAAATAAAGTAACGCCTATGGACACTAGTTCAGGCAACACTGTGCTAAACAAACCAAAACCAAAATTTTCCTTTCAGGAATTATACGCCCAGCAAATAACTAACCCTTCAGCCCTTATTGAAAACCCTGAAGAAAATACCGAAATTATAGATTTCCCGACATATGAAGATAATCAAAATTATTCTTCAAATAATTATGAAATAAATCAAAATTACTATGGTGCGGACAATACATATCCATACCCATATGACCCCACATATTATGCTGACACATACTCGACGGAATATTCACCTGCGGTTACTTGTAATAATAACAATTACGAGGAAAATTTTTCGCTCGCTCATCAGGACAACAACCAGACATAATATTTCTCAATAATATGAGATCAGACCTTCCGTATGTTTTTATTCCCGAAATCAACGCTTATTTTTTAATAGATATAGGTAGTTCTAGAAGTTTGATAAGTCCTGACATCGCGCATAAATTTTATAAACAATTTATAAAAAAAGAAACATTTAATATTCAAACGGCACATGCCATGTCAAACCACGATGAAGTTGCTAATATACCATTTTTTACTATTTTTAATACAAACGGCTTTCACAAATATTACTTATTCGACTTTTCTCAAAAATATGATGGCTTAATAGGCGCAGATATTTTGAGTCAATTAAACGCCAGCATTAACATAAAAGAGGGAAAATTAAAAACCCCATTTGCTGAAATTTGTATTATTTACGAAAAATCTAATAAGAAAACCGAAAATAAATTTCTAAATGTCTATATAAATATACCCGCGAGAACGCAACAAATTGTAAAAGTACCAGTAAAGATGGAAAACGGTATAGGTATTTTAGATTATACAAAATTTGAAAATAATCTCGAAATGCCTAAAGCTCTTGTAAATGTTTCAAATTACTGTGCTATAACATCTGTTACCAACTCTTGCGATTTTCCGGTTAAAATAAACTTTACCGAACCATTTGATATCGAACCCATTGATATGTGCCACATTAACTTTATTGAGAAAATGGAAACTGACCAAGATATTTCCGATTATCATGATTCCATTTTAAAATCTAATTTAAAAAATCTTCGCCTTGACCATTGCAACTCTGAAGAACGAGAAGCAATAAGAAATTTATGTTTAGAGTATAGAGATATATTCTATTGTGATAAAATCCCCTTAACATTCACTAATCAAATACGGCATAAGATTAATTTAAAGGATGAGTCACCTATTTTCACAAAAAGTTATCGTTACCCCGAAATCCACAGAACAGAAGTAAAACAACAAATTTCGAAGATGCTTGAACAAGGTATTATACAAAATTCAGTCTCCCCTTGGTCCAGCCCCATCTGGATCGTTCCAAAGAAGTTAGATGCTTCTGGAAAACGTAAATGGAGGCTTGTCATCGACTATAGGCGCCTTAATGAACGCTCTATTGATGATAAATACCCCCTCCCTAATATTTCAGACATCTTAGACAAATTAGGCAGAAGTCAATACTTCACAACTTTAGATTTGGCAAACGGATTTCATCAAATCGAGATGGATCCTGAGGACGTTCAGAAAACAGCTTTCTCTACCGAAAATGGACATTACGAATTCAAAAGAATGTCATTCGGTCTAAAAAACGCACCATCAACATTCCAACGGGTGATGGACAATATATTGCGTGGTCTTCAAAACGAAATTTGTCTTGTATATCTAGACGACATCGTAATTTTTAGTACCTCACTTCAGGAACATATTACTCGATTAAGACAAGTTTTCAGCAGACTTCGTGAGTCAAACTTTAAGATTCAAATGGACAAGTCCGAATTTCTAAGAAAAGAAGTCCAATATTTAGGTCACGTAGTTACCGCAGAAGGAGTCAAACCCAATCCTGACAAAATTTCTGCTATAAAAAATTTCCCGATTCCAAAAACCCAAAAAGAAATAAAATCATTTTTAGGTTTATTAGGCTACTACAGACGCTTTGTTAAGGACTTTGCAAAAATTACCAAACCTATGACCCTTTGCCTGAAAAAAGATTCAAAAATAGTTCATAACCCTGATTTTGTCAATTCATTCAATCACTGTAAACAATTGCTTATCAATGCACCGATCCTTCAATATCCTGACTTCGAAAAGCCCTTTATTCTCACGACCGACGCTAGCAACTTCGCTGTAGGCGCAGTATTATCACAAGGCAATGTACCTAACGACAAACCGGTAGCTTAGGCCTCTAGAACATTAAATGATTCTGAAACAAAATACTCTACCATCGAGAAAGAATTGCTCGCTATAGTATGGGCATGTAAATATTTTCGCCCTTATTTATTTGGTCGAAGATTCCAAATTTTCACTGATCATCGCCCCTTAGTCTGGGTCTTTAACTTAAAAGAACCAAACAGTAAACTTGTAAGATGGAGGTTAAAACTCGAAGAATATGACTACGAAATAATTTATAAAAAGGGCAAGCAAAATACAAACGCAGACGCACTCTCGCGAATCTGTATCAATGCGATTGAAAATGAAAGCGTAATAAATAACCCCGGTGATATAGACCTAGATATAGACACCTTTTTAGACCAGTTTGACCCAAACAGCTTAGAACTAACCGACATTACTTCAACTTTACAAAATTTAGAACCACCAAAAACTAAAGAAAATAAAATTAAAATTTTACAAGACATACAAATAGGTCCACCTCAAATATCTCAAATACCTCAAACACTTCAAATACCTCAAACACTTCAAATACCACAAACATCTCAAACACCTCACATACATCTAACATCTCGAATACCTCAAACATCTCAAAAACCACAAACACCTCAAATACCAGAGTGTAGTTTACAAACACCTCACTCTAGCAGTAATCGAAAAACAATTAACGAAGGTATTTCAATCTTAGATGAAATTGTAAATAATAAACCTAATCAAATAATAATTTCAAAAAATCCCTATGACAAAATAGAAGTTACTTGGGACACTTTTGAAAAACACAATATTTGGAACGTAAAAATCGGAAAAGGTAATCCTAAACTTATACTAGAATTCCTAAAAACGTACACATCAGACAACAAAACTTTCCACTTATATTTCTATGACGATTCTATGTATCTCGAATTTAACGACATATACATGAGACACTTTTATGCAACAGCCTTAAAGTTAATAAAATGTACCAAATTAGTAAATTCAATAAAAGACGTCGAAGAGCGCACTCTTCTTATTAAATACCAACACGAAGGCAAGTGTAACCACCGTGGTATTTCTGAAACCTTCGAAAAACTTAAAAGAAATTACTACTGGCCTTCCATGAAAACAGATGTGACTAAATATATTAACGAATGCGAAATATGCCAAACATCAAAATATTCACGTAAACCACCCTATGTACCTTTGGTTCTTACTGAAACAGTAGGCAAACCATTCCAATTATTACACATTGACGTTTTTAAATTCGATAACAAAGAGTTTCTCACCATTATAGATACTTTTTCAAAATTAGGACAAGCTTTGCCTATCTCCGGCAAAACCTCTGTAGAAATTTGTACAGCCCTAATACATTATTTCTCCTTTTACGGTATACCCGAAAGGATAATAATGGACAATGGCCCTGAATTCAAAAACAACACAGTACAAGAACTTTTAAAAGCTCATAAAATAGATGTTCATTTTACTACACCCTTTCACCATGAATCTAATTCACCCGTAGAACGTTTCCACTCTACAATCATAGAACACCTACGTATTTTAAGAGAAAGGTTTAAAAAGGAAGACTCAAAAACACTAATGAAATATGCCTTAATAGCCTACAATAATTCTATACATTCGTCGACTAAGTACACCCCTTTCGACATAACATTCGGACACACTAATTCTAGAGATCCATGCGACTTAATAAAAACAACATTTTATGCAGATTATGTATCTAACCATAACGATAAACTAAAACACCTTTATGACGACATAAAAAATACCTTACAAACTCAAAAAGAAAAAGTTATAGAAAAACGTAACACTCTAGGACCAAAGCAACATCAGTTTAAAGTAGGACAGACTGTTTACAAAAACAGTAACAGACGAGACAAAAAGGAAAAGAAATTTCTCGGTCCTTTCGAAATTTTAGAATTATTAGAAAACAATAAAGTCTCAATGAAAAATAAATTAAACAATAAGATCGAAAGTATTCACATAAAGGAATTAAAAACCCCTGTTGTTGCAGGCTCTTCGAAAGCACAAGCACAGAAGTAACCTTCCACAACCTCGACAAGAATCCCGGACTATTACCACTCAAACTTGGCAACTCCCAAAATATAATCGATTTTTGGTCCTTCGTACAAATTTATGATATCACCCCTATAATAGACGAATATATTTTGCTACAATCTAGTTTTAAGAAAATAATAACTTCTTTGAAAAACACAACAACATATAAAAAAGAATTCTACAACTCCTATAATTTAGCTTCTATCCTCGAAAATAAAATTAAAACACAAATAGTGCAGATAAATCCTTTGGCATTTAAAAACAGAACAAAAAGAGGACTCGTAAATGGCTTAGGTTCAATAATAAAATCTTTAACAGGCAATCTTGATCAAGAAGATGCCGAAAAATACGACAAAACTATCTCTTCAATATTCGCCAACGAAAATAACTTAAAATCGGCAATGCAAGAACAAATAATCATAGTACAAAAATCTAATAAACTATTTCAAGAAATCTCTAAAAACCTAACACACAACCATCTTATCTTAGAATCACGCACATTACAAATTGAAGAAGTTCTAAAAAATTTAAAAACAAAAGAGATGGAAAATAACCATTATTTTCTAATACATATGCTAATTTCACAAATAACAACATCTTTTCAAGAAATTTATGATATCTTAGAAAAAATACAAATAGCAATAACATTTTCCAAATTAAACACATTTCATAACTCAATTTTAGACCCCAACGATCTTCTTAACGAAATACAAATTGTAACAACCGAAATAAAACCTGGTAAACTTCCGTTTTTTCCAAATTTCGAAAATATTCTAATTTTTGAAAAAATACTACAAATCAAAAGTTATTCTAAAAGGAATCAAATTATTTTTATAATAGAAATGCCTATTGTAGAAAATAACAACTATATACTGTACCACCTTTATCCTTTACCAACCCCTTCGTCAAATCACTTTAAAATGATTCTCCCCCAATCAAAATACCTCATCCTAAATGAGCTGAAGTTTGCCTCATTCAATCAACAATGCCAAGAAGTCAGTACAGAAGAATACCTTTGCCATGAAATAAACCCAGCGCCCATCGACAAAGAACCTCCCTGTGAAGTACAGATGCTGAAGTTTAGCCAAAATATATCCCAGTGCCATCAGATGAAAATTGAAGTCCGAGAAATCAAAATTGAAAAATTAGAAAGGCAAGAATGGATGTTAGTAATACCAAACCAAGTAGTAGCAGTAAAACAATGTGGTACAAATAAAGACAACATTCCTTTAAAAGGAACCTACATTCTTGAGATGAACCCAAGTTGCGAAATATACATTAACAACGTATTTAAAAATATCGAACTTCCCCAAATAAACTTGAAATATGCAAATGAAGAATCCAACCCGATGAAGTTCAATAACTTTGAAACAAGAAACTAAATGAAGCCCTTCATCAGCCAGTATACTTCCACAAATTCAGTTTTTGGACGCTATTACTGTATATGATAATATTTACAGTAATCAGTTACTTTGTCTACAAGAGGATTATCAGCCCAAGATTTAAGAAGCCCAAACCTACCCCGAGATACCAAGAAGCTAACACTCAAGCCAGTTCAGAGATAGTCATCTGAAGCTCGCTACCTCCGTAAGCTCGTCTCTAGGTCGGGAGGAGTTATGAGTTCCATAACCTCGACCATATGGTGTAACTTCACAGAACTAGAACGCCGACATCAGCAATTATTATAATATAAATAGTTTTTGCAAAACAATGTTAAGTTAGTTATAAGATTGTATTCATGTAGCTCGGTTCTTGAAAAAATAAATTGTTTTTTAAAAAGTCAATTTCGGGGTTGTAAAACTTAACTTGCGTTCTCGCTATGTTAATTTAGTTTGCTCAGGCCACAAAGTTGCCACATTTCTTTATAACATTGATAAGTGGCTGTTTCAAACCCAGTGTCAATTCTATAGCATCAATAACAACAAACGTTCAACTTAAACCCTTGGATAAATATAAGGGTATTTGAACGAAAGGATTATTATATAAAAAGTAAATTTTAATATCTAAAGTGAGCTATTAAAGACATGAATTTTAAAATGTTTCACCAATTTTTTGTTAAATTGGAACCTGAAATAATGTATCACACTAATTGGCTTGTAATTATAATTATCTTTCAAAAGTATAAGTTTTCAAATTACTTTCTAAATTTCAAACTAAAAATGAAAACCGGAAACGCGGTGTTGTCATTTTGACGGGCCATCGTTTTGGATCTTGGGACCTTCCCGGTCTCTTCAAGGTCATGGCTAGGCTCTTTCCTGTACATTTATTTATTCAAAGGTTTAAATAATTCGGCTCACTGAACTTACCACTCGCGCCATCTTTGAGATTTGATTTAAAATATTTCTTTTATATCTGGCACATAACACGCTTTTAGGGTTATAGGCGGTGGCACTTAACACTGTTTTCAGGTATAAACGAGCACTCTTGGCACTCTTGTTCCAGCATATTGGTTTTTATTTCAAGTCTTCAATTTGAGAACAGTCAAGCCAATTCAATTTAAATTTGCACCAAAAATAGTCTGGGTCAAAGTCTCGCGGGATTTTGGGAATTATAGACGTAGATCTTCCATATTTTTAAGAGTTATGACATAAAAGTTCATGTTATAAGAATGCACAAACCGATAATAATCAAATTAAAAACAAATATTGAGGTAATTAATGACACTGATGACATGGATAAATTGTGAAAGCATAAAATATTTTTGTCACTATATAAGATAGCTCTGAATATAGTATGAAAACAAAAAAATATTCAAGAAACGATTTTTATATAAAAAAAAGCTTTTTTTACTTCTATTTGTATATAAAAACATTTTTCTTATTTTTCTTATTATGTTGGGTAGCTTAGAAGGATGAAGGTTCTCCCTGAAAACGACAAAAAATATACTTCAAAGGCGTGTATCACTTTTAACGAACGAGGAACCACAATCCATTTCTTTTATTTTTTGTTCATATGTTTTTCTTTTATACAGTAGTTGCTCTAAAGATATGAAGCAGCCCAAAAAAAAAACGAAAATATGTTTTATTTCAAAGCGGTAAATAAAAAAAACGATGAAACATGTCAAATTTATTTTATCTCTTTCTACATTAAATATTGCCTAAACTATACAGGGTTGCACTTGGAATTAAAAAATTCCCAAACATACAAATATTTTTTATATCCATAGCGCTCAACTTTTTTAAAAATTCGTAAATTTCTTTTACCCGGAACTTTCCTCGTTATGAACCTTCTATTTTATTAGGATTTATGAAGGGTACCTTAATTTAAGTCAGTACCTAGTCATCTAGTAACACATATATAAATACAGTCTTTTCAAACGTTTTTATTTGGCGCCATTTTTTTCCATCATCAAGTAGTTTTTCAGGCTGATTTTTTAAATATTTTATTAGGCCTCCATTTTGTTTTACTATCTCGGATTTATACCACAATGTTACCATTTTATTCCTATGTAATACTTGATGTTCATGCAAAATTTGAGGTAAATTGTATAATTATTTTTTTAGTAATAATTTTTTCAACGCTTCACTAGACCGCCATCTTATTCCGGCATATTGGATTTTTACCAAAATATGACCAAGTCATCCCCACAAAACCCTTAATTTTTGCCCAAAATTTGAAGTTAATATGGTAAATAGTTTTTAAGCTATGCCACGAATTGACAGACAGAGAGATAGACCGACAGATGGACCGACGGAATTGATAAAATATATTTTTAGGCATCTAGGTTAGCGTCCCGTGAAGATATGTAAAACCTAGAAGGGTGATTTTTTCCACGATTAGAAACATTTCATTTGGCCGCTATTTTGTTCCGCCATTTTGAATTCTACTACAATTTTAGTAGTTCATTTCTATGCCACAGTTACTTATGGCATATAATTTGAAATAAATCCATTAAGTACTTTTTCAGGCTGAGTTTTTAAATAATGTATTAAGCCGTCATTTTGTTCCTCCATGTTGGATTCGGACAAAATACGTAATTTTGGTGCACAATTTGAGATAAATGGGATAAGTAGTTTTTTAGTAGTAATTTTTTAACATTTCATTAAGCCGCCATTTTGTTTCGTCATATTGGATTTTTACCAAAATGTTACCAGGTCATCCCAATATAACCCTCAATTTTTTATCAAAATTTGCAGTAAGTAGTTTTTTAGCAACACCGCGAACAGACAGACAGGCAGACCGAGGGGATTGAAAAAATAATGTTTTTCGGCATCTAAGGACCCTGAAACGTAGAGCTGAAAAAAATCACGGAGGATGATTTTTTCACGATGTAAATATGTGTATGTATATATATATATATATATATATATATATATATATATATATATATATATATATATATATATATATATATATATATATATATATATATATATATATATATATATATATATATATAAATCAGGTCAAAGTAAATTTGCTGCATAGTTACGGATAGTAATCCGTTTTTTTTTAACCATGAAAGAAAGGCCTGCATGAAGTATTTTTAAAACAGAATTGAACTGTTGTAGAACTATTTCTAACCTGTATTTCCAAATATATACAAATAAACTGAATTCTAGAGAGCCTTTATAAAACATTTTTATGGTAGTATAAACGTCTCTGTTAATGCGGCTTTTAAATATAGGTCCAAAATTATTGCAAAATTGGTTATAGCAGTACGTTCTTTCTGAGCCGTGTAAGGACAAGAACAGGGTGGATCAATACAAAACATAATTTTTATGGTAAAATTATTTCTCAATATAAAGTTTTATTAAATTTCTATATTTAAAGCCTATTAAATTTGCTGCACAAATCGCGAAGGCAGCACGCTTTTTGACAATACAAGAGTAGACCCTAAAGGTCCTGTAACAAAAAATGGATGTCTTCAGAAAAATGTTGAAATAATGTCTCTAAATATGAAGTCTACTTAAAATTTTCAAAAAGTTGCAGGTAGCTACTAACAAACAGGATCCTAGGGTCCTGTCTTAACCATTTTTATAGTAATATGAACATACCCGATTAATGTTTCTGTATTATATAAAGTTGTCATTTACAGCAAAATTTGGTAATAGGAGCACGTTTTGTTTTTACAAGTGTGAAATATACCCTGGGGGAACTTAAACAAAAATAAATATGGCAATACAAGAATTAAATGGATGCTGGGCTTCTGTATTAACAATTCTTATGGAAGTACGAACATCCCTCAATTGGAGTTTTATTTTAAAATAAAAATTAGCTGCAAAAATTTCAGCATATTTTTTGACGTACAAGAGTAAAATAGACCAACGTTACTTTTTCTAACAAATAAAGGTGATTATACAGTATTATTTATTATTGCTTCCAACAAAAGACAATTATTCTTTATCGAAATCGTTAACTTGAGTATAAATTCATCGGTTCTAATACAGGTTTAAAAAAACTGAACTACCCACCAAGGACATAATCGCTCTCGAATTTGTTTTACAGGATCCTTTCCATTCAATTTTAGTCAGAAAAGTGATTTCCCATTCAAAAAATTGCTGTGAAAAACTTAATGTAAAAATGATTTTTTCGATAAGTCGGATA
This sequence comes from Kuschelorhynchus macadamiae, assembly GCA_030620095.1. Classification (NCBI taxonomy): domain Eukaryota; kingdom Metazoa; phylum Arthropoda; class Insecta; order Coleoptera; family Curculionidae; genus Kuschelorhynchus; species Kuschelorhynchus macadamiae. The sequence continues at coordinate 305,529 of JAUTXW010005299.1, read as the reverse complement.
ATTTTAAATTTTAGGATACTTTTGATTTTAAAAATGCCCCCCAGTATACCTAGTACCTCTATGAGCTTCCCTGCTAAATTCGGCTCTTTTGTATTTTTGCTTTATAGGCAAAAAAACATCAACAGATTAATAGCTTTACTAATTGCACCTTTATTGTATTTTTCTCAAAGTATTTATGCATTATTTAAATACACTGGTGTATAAATGGCTAATTAGTGGTAAGTGGTAACATTTAGTTCATTTTTTAATTTCGTATTTCCCTCATTGGTATAAGGTTTTACTTTAGTGAGCAAATTAAATCTGACATTATCCATAACAAGTGTTAAAGCAGCTCGTTTTTGCAAAGATAGCTTTTTACATTATAAATATGTGAGTGCAACCTTTTCCTGTGCTGTTGTAATTTAATGAGCTCTCAAACAATAAAAAAATAAAACTAAGTACTATTGTTAGGAACATGTTAAGTCCAATCTCTTCAAGCATTTAAAGACTAAAGGGAGAACAAGATAACTTACATTTGCAATATTTTGCAGGTTAACTATAAATTGGACTCTATTTGTTTTAGGATGGATATTGTTAATATAATGAAATTATTTGGTAATTAATAATTCATACTGAATTTGTTGTTCTTGATTTCCAACAGGACTTCAATTCTTCTTTAATAATAATTTCTTTAATCCTTGTCAAAATCCTGTTTTTATTTCATTTTGATTTAACAGTTTTATGTCCTACATAAATGCGTATGGGCGTGTGCGTGTCTACGTGTGTGCATGTTCTTCGGCTATACGTCTTTAAAGGTGGAAGGTGTGTGTGTGTGTGCGTGTGTATGTGTATACACATACACATAAAATTAAATAAAAAAATAAAAAGAAGAATAATTATATTTTTATTTCTATAAGATTTGCTAACGGCGTTAAAATTGACGCCGGAAGGTCAAACTTAGGTTAAGTTTCTAAGCATTTTATGTTTTTTTAATTTTAGAATTGGATCGGCAGTTGTTCCTGAAATTGTAAAAGTGAGGAAATTCTATTATTCGATTCCCTCCCCATCCAACGTAGTAAAAACGCAATTTTGTAAATATCTTATCGAATAATTCTAATAAAAGAGGATTGGCCCGATTGGGCTAGATAAACGAAAAAAATAAAGATGTATATGCTGTTACTATTATGGGGGATATTTAATGCTTTTAAAAAGTAAGTAATACCATGTATTTCTACTTTATTCATATGGCCCATTATTATGTGTAGACTGTTCAAGTTATTTTTTTCATTTTGCTTGAAATTATCTTGTTATTCCCTTGTATATTTAAAATGCTGCTATCCTTGGACAGTTTTATCGATCTGGTATGAAAGAAAACATTTTTAGCTATGAAAACACAAAAACAGCAAAAATGAAGTAATCATGTTTTTCCCCTTTTTTAATTGGTCTCTAATTTCCTGTTTTTTTTTTAATCTCAAAAATATTTGACTATATAAATGTTTTCTTCACTCGCATGTCTTAATGTTATTTATCAGAAGATAGTAAACGTTGAACCGTATTATTGGCTCGATTAAACTTATTTCTCGATTTATTTTTGTTCTCGCATTGTAAACACGTAATTATAAACAGTGCAAGAAGATATCGAGGTAAAGGTTATTGGTTATTCGCAGAACTTGGGGATTTACCATATTTAAATAGATGATTATACTGGTGTTGCTAGCTGCAAGTAACGTATATTATACATATTATATTATGGCGTATAGAAGATCCCGATATGACCAAGTAATTTCATTAAACTTGCGACCCGTTATATTTTTGTTAAATTTATGTGAAAAGAAATGTATACATATAGCTATTATAATACCTTAACCATTAATTAGTAGCACAATGCGGTTCTGTAAAACTTGGAGGTCCAAAGTTAAATCCCTTTGTCTCATTAAAAGTGTTATATTTTGTGTTATAAAACTCAAATAACCAGTGGCGTAGCCATGGAAGGGCGCTTTGGCATTTGCCCGAGGCCCCAGTGTTTTGTGGGCCCTGCCGCCGAGGCCAATGCCAATTACGAAAAATTATATAATTATTAGATTCATAAAAACAAAAAAATTGGTTATTTCGAAGATTTCAATATTTATTTTATTGAAGTAATATTATATAACCTTTTGTAGGTTGCGTCATAAAAACATCGTTTCAGAATATTGCAAACGATACTGCCATGGCCTCAGTTGTACAAAAAATAAAAACAGGGGGAAGAAAAAATATATTATTTGAAAAGGGGAATATTTTCAATTTCGTGAACTTTAGTCATAATAAGATTTTCTTGAAGAGCGAAATGTGGGACTGTCTGTATGTCATAATGTTAATAAGGGGCATTAATTTTTGAAGCAATGTCACTTTCTAAGTCCCGAGCCGCCACTGGATACTTGTATGACATGTTTATATTAATTTAGTCAGATGAAAAGACCTAAATAATAAACATTTGTAGATACGATTCATATATATATTTCTAATTCTATATCTAGTTCTGTTTTTCTGTCACTATCCTCATCTAAATTAATTATGATGATAGTAATCACGTGATGGACTATTTTATATTATATTATATATAACTACATAGAAGAATATTATTATTATATTTTTCTTGGATTAATTCTACAACACTACAACTTAAATTAGAGGAAATATTTTCAAACCTAACGCCTGGAACACATTGGAACTCCCGTAAACCGTTAAGGTAAAAACCAATAAAAACAAAAAGGAAGTACACATTTATTGTATGAAAATGGGTTATAATCTTGATATTGGAACTAAATATATCCATTTATAATCTATATTTCAAAAAAGCATCTAATAAAACACCGAAAAACATATAGAGAAAAATCGAGTTTGACGTAAACGGATGTAAACCATTGACTGATTTGAATTGTGTTCCGCGCTTAACCTTTAATTTTAATTGGTGCCACATTTGCTCTAAGGGCTTCAAAACATAATAGCAACTGTATGTTTCATTTCCTTTGCCAATGCGTCACAAATATATACTTTTTTTTTATAGAGAATGCCTTTAAAACTTCTAAAAGAACACATTTTTATTATAGCATTCTTCAATAGTAATTTATGTTATAAGTCCGGTAGGTTTACTGATGAAACGACGCAGTTAAAGGTTTGCAAAAAGCAACTACTCGTTATTCGAGTACTCCTTATTTACATGGAACACAGTTACTCCAGTACTCGAAATTTATCCCTATTCTGTTTAAATATATATTCGTAATAGGAATAATAAAACACGGAATGAAATTAATGAAAATGAAACGAGTACTCAAGCTCGATGTGTAACGTAACGTGTATTGGCGATTCGAATATTTCGATACCTGAACGACGAAACATGACATTATAAGTAAAAACCGAAGTTAAAACAGTATTTAGTAAAGTTCCTAAACTCCTATCTATAAGATATAGTAAAATGTACGGTGTTTTTATTATTATTAAGTATTATAATTATTTTGTTACTATTATTAAGTTTTTTTTATTAATTATATGCTGCCAAATCTTCATGCAATATATACATATTACATAAATATTATTTTTCAAATTAGAAAATTAAGGTTTTAAAGTCTATTTGTATCTAGGTTTAATTTGTTTAAAAATTTCGAATAAAAAAGTTGCAATATAATATTTTATTGTTGTTTGTTGTTGGGAATTAATTTAAAAAATCCACTTAATAATAATTTATAATGTTCCCGATATTCCCAGTATATTACTATGGTAATGCTCCTCACCTCTATACAGTACATTGTATTATTCAGTGTATATAAAATATATGTTTAATTTCTTTCCCACCTGTTTAAATCATAATCGGTACTGATTGAAGTGAATACAATCATCTTTCTATCTATCTTTATAGTTGCCGTTCTCGTTATATTTCTTGCGCCTCAGCTTAAAGTCGTTAACTAAAACTACGAATCTTGAAACAAGTACTCGAGTAACGGATTCGAAGTAACGAATACTTTTTCGAAAAGTAACGAATAATTACTACTACTCAAAAGTAACTGAAAGTCCCACCCGGACGCTGGAGCCGAATCTGAAATATTAACGAGTACTGTACTGTAATAACACCAAACGGATGTGTATTGTATAATATTTTATTTCATACTGTCTATAATCTTTTCTAATTTTTTTTTATTAAATCTTAAAAAACACTTAGCCATCCGACAATCGTATCACCTTAGCGATGTTATAGCGATTGTTTTCAATAACAAATTATGATTATCTTTTGGTGTGAAATAAATATAACCTAAAAACATTTTTGTATTATGGACATTTCGAAGGAAATTTCAAATAATATTCAGAAACAACAGGAAAAGTAATCCTGAAAAAATCATTAGATAGATATGAAATAGAATACAGATTGTTTTGTCAATGGAAACAAATATATAATGTAACAATCATATATAAATATATAATGTGACAATCATACAGGAAGATGTAATCTTTGCTTATTTTCTAGATCAAGTAAGTATAATTTTTTAAAAAATGAAGCACTGGGTACCAACCGACGCAGTCAAAAGTATTAACAAGAGAAGAAATAAATTTATTTCTCAGGGGGGCACATGATGAAGACTATCTCTTGGTCAAAATTATTGCTATTATTAGGATTGCTGGAGGTTGTCGGCGAGAAGAACTGTATTCTATGATTCTTAATGATGTTCATGATAGGTGCAATGCCCAAAAAAAATAGCAGAGTAGTTGAAACTTGAAACTCCTGAGAAGTATACCTGTCACTGTTTTCGATGCACTTCAGCGACCCTGCTTGCTGATGTAAATTCATCCGTATTAAAGCGACATGGTGATTGGGAAAGTTCTGCAGTAGCTGAAAAATTTGTCAAAGAGGTCGTTGAAAGTAAAATCCAAATTGCTAGATTGATCCAAGATGGTGAAAATATTATGCAACTATATTATTTCTGACGGAAAGTCTCTTGCACATCAGGAATTAATGTAGCTAGCTAATAACTCGAATTGTACCATAACGGTAAATATTAACAGGTAATTGAACGTTTTTATTATATAAAAGTATGAATATTTTGTTCATTATTAATTTTTAAGTGTTTTTTATTATTGTACATAATTTGGAACTACTTAGTGCAAACTACTAAGTAACCTGTATATTGACTATTGTAGGTAAAATCTTAATCTATCGATATCTAACATTTTTCATCTACTAAAGTGGGTAGGAAATCTACAGGCTAAAAACGAAGCACGAAATCATTACAACCGCATAATTCTCGACGTCAACAATGCTTTAAACACATGCTAAGAGACAAAGTTCTATCTTGCCAAAACGGTTCCAATCCAAAAGAATCGCTTGCCAAAAACATTAATTAAAATTCTGCAAAAGCTCCTTTAACGTTTTAAGCAAAAGCTGAGCTTTTTGCAAAACAATTCGCCACAAATTCAACTTTAATCCCCTGTCTTCACGTCTCCCTTCCATCAGTACCTCCTTAGCCATACAATATACGAAATTGGCTTCAGGGTTAAAAAGATACGACGTATTCTCAAAACACATAGCTAATAGTCCTCTTGCCTTGATGATATTCCAGCCATAGTCCTAAAAAAGTGAACTTCTGAACTGGCTCCTACTCTTAACAGGTTATTCAAAGTATCCTATGGTAAAGACATTTTTTCTAAAAGCTAAAAATGTGTACGTGTACACCCTTTTCCCAAAAAGGTATCCAAAACTCTTCCCTCTAACTTCCGACCCATATCCTTACTCCTAATTATGAGTAAGGCAATGGAGAAGTATGTCAATAATGATCTTTTAAATTAGCTTAAAAGGTATAAACTTATCAATGAGAGGTAATACGGCTTCCGCCACCAAAGATCCATAGCACACATATACTTGCACATACACCACACACAAACACTAACATGCACACTCAGAAGAATAAATGGATACACCAGTTCACCTGAGACAGCCTATAATAAAATCTATTGTAAGTAACCTGGTAAGGTGTCGCAGTGAACTCATGCACGCTCGTTAATGAGTGGGAATAGGCATTCTCTTTCTTTTTCTTTCTCATGAATGCGTTCTCGTTCTCTCTCTTCCTCATTAGGGTTTTCATTTAGTTTATTTATGGGGCCAGGCTTAGGATTTATCGCGAGATACAAATAGGTAATAAATAAGATATCTTCTTTGTTTTCTACATTGGTATGTTATTTCGCTTTCTTTCCCGTCTACCTTTAGTGATACCAGCTCTGTCTTCTGCATTGACCTCTGGTTAACTATCTCCACCGTATAAAAGCTACCTGTGTGTATTTGTGTGCCCTCTACCATGTTTTCGCAATTGTAAATTTTGCAGTTTTTTTTTTACTAAATCTTTTGTAGTATTATAAGTATCGATTTGGAGTTTTTGGTAATAGATAGGATATCACAATTTAAAAAAAATCTAAACAGTAGTTATATATAGGATTTTTTTTGGAAATTCTGGTTTAAGATCAGGCTGTAATTTTTTTCATAGTGAAACATTTCCATATAAGACATCGATTTAGAAGATTTAGGTACTAAATGGGCAAAATTTTATTTCCGCAGCCTTGAATTTTTAATTTTTTTGATTACTAAAACTTTTGAAGAATTCAAAGTATCGAATTGGGTGTTTCGGTAATAGATATTTCATGTAACATTTAGAAGCCTAATTTATTATATTTTTTCTCGATAGCTCCAAAAAATGTTTTTCGTCATAACTTTTGAACAGCCTAAAATTTTTAAATAGGGTTTTGACAGTTCAATGTAAATTTTAGAAGCGTAATGAATAAAAAAAAATACTTTGAGTCTTGTAAAAAACGGCCTTTTTCACGTAATTTCTAAGGTATTTAAAATTATTAAATACAGTTTTCACAATTCCATGTAACTCCTAGACTAGTTAAAACTCTTAAATACGATTTTCACAGTTTCATATAACTATTAGTGGGGTAATCTATAAAAAAAATTAATAGCTGTCAAAAAAGTGTCTTTTCCCGTAACTTCTAAACTATTTAAAATTTTAAATACGGTTTACACACTTCAATTTAACTTTTAGTGGCGTAGTAGTAGTAGTTAGGGGGAGGTCGAGAGACCTGACTAGTAGGTGGCCTATAAGGCCCTTCAGTCTACCCCAGCTCCTCCCTCAACCACCACCCGCCACCAGGTGTACATCCTTGAATCTGCCTGTCCTTACTATGTAAGTCTGTATATCCTTCCATGCAAGATCCTTAACTTTGTCCCTATGCAAGACCGTAGTACCGAAAATATCTCGTCGCAGTCTCGCTCGCGCTTCACATCTGCACAGGAAGTGAAGCGGAGTTTCCTCCTCTTCCTGACACTCCGTGCAGATGCAATGCCTAACATAAAGCGGTGTCTCCTCAATCGACAGGGCCCCGTTACTATTCCTACGATGGAATTTAGAGCTTTCCTGTCTCGAGCTAGTAACCACTCTGTTTAGTGGCGTAAGTTATTAAAAAAATATTTAGACATCTGTCAAAAAAAAAATTTTCCCCGTAAATTTTGAACCGCTTATATTTTTAAATACGATTTTTATAATTCCATGTAACTTTTTGTGGCGTGATTAAAAAAATATATTTTGGCGGCTGTCAAAGAAACTGTCTTTTTTTATTATTTTATAAAAATATTTTGGCAAAATGTCTAGCCTTCCTAACTTTTGAACAGCTATTTTTTTTTAATGAGACTTTTACAGTTACATGTAACTTAACTTATATAAAGAGGGATAATAGGTCGAGAGTGTTATTTAAATCAAAGCCGTTAAGTTATGGTTTACATAAATTCGCCTCGGCGAATGTTATATTGTCACTGCCATTTTCAAAATTTTTTATTCGTCACTTTTTGCACATTTTTATCTTTCGGTCGATATATCTCGGAATTGACTTCAGATAAACTTTTGAAACTTGGTACATTTACTTACAAGCCGAATATAATCAAAGTTATTTAGTTTTTCCATAAAATAGCAAAACAGATTCAGAGTTTATAAATTAAACTGTGGATCATCCCCAGACTGGGAGAACTTTTGAACAGAGATTAGCAGAGCATAAAAGAGGCTTTTTTAAAAATAAAACAGATTCAACATACGCCGAAACTTTGCTAGATAATAACCATGCTTTCGATGAAAATTTTGAAATATTACATACAATAAACAAAAGTAAAAAATTTCCATAGACTCTAGGAAATTAATAAACGCAAAAAACACCCAGTATCTCTTAAACGACCATTTAGATATGAATAATTCACCTCTTTTAAACCTATTTTGTTAGTAAATTCTGTCCAGATGTTATTTAGGACTCTCGTAGGCCATAAAAGCCTACCTAGAAATATGTTTTATAAAAGTCAAGCACATTTAGCAAAGTTAGTTTAAATACCGTTTTTCTGACGAAGCTACAGTGTTAACGAAACATATGACACATGTTGTGAATAAAAGTGAAAATTTAAAACAGTTTAAAGTGTTTTATTTACATTGTTAATAATGTATTTTCATCAAGTAACGATCCAGTCAATCAAATTTACATTGAAATATTCTTTATCATTCAGTTTAAGGTTACCTATGTTTTATTTAACCAAGTTTACGAAATGTAATTCCGTTTAACTAATATAACATACCAATAAGTGGTTCTATATTTTTCAATACTTGCTTAAGATCTCCTAATGTATGACCCCCTACATGCTACGCTTGTGTTCTAGATGGCAGGAACCAATCACTCCCTTTTTCATTGATAAATTGTATTGAGGCGGGGCCAGACGTTTAGGATTGATGGCGCAATATTTTTTACTATTCATGAATAGGTAGCGTCGTCTCTGTTTTATTAGTCTAAGAGTATTGCGTAGAACTGAACTACTATAATTTTGATACGAATCCCAGATGACGAAACAAAATGACGACTCAATAAAATATTTTTGCTACGTTCGTGCGGAAAAGAAAGTTTTCAGGACTACTAAAGTAAAAGTAACTTTTCCGCGCGATTTGTTAAATTAATGGATATCTTATCTTAAACACTCAGTAGGGTGAAATACTTCTAAAGTAAGGATTTTTTTTTGTAAGAAGCTCAATAATTTTTGTAATTACAGTATATTATTATTGAACTCAAACCTAGTTGACTATCTGAGGACAATATCGATCGTAGGAAAATGTGGAAAGTGTCTTCACGTGTCAACTGCCGGCGCGTGCGGAAAAGTACCACTTTCCGCACTTCCCAGGTAACACCAGTACCTCTAATCTCTGTCAATACCGTCTATATCACGTCTTCATCTATATATAGATCGTGTATTTTGGATTATCTATAGATTGAATGTATAATTTATGTATATTTGATGTAAATGATGGAGGAGATCTTAATACTACTCTACAAATGTATAATAAATTAAGTGTATACCTTACTTCACATTAAAATATTGTACAAAATTTTGACTAAATTTCTGTATCCGCTGTAAAAATCGGGTACAGAATATATATGTTATCACGACAACTTCAAAATTCACTTTTTAAAAAACGATTTTATTTATTAGGGTCAGACATAAGGGCTAGCTTTATGGTTTCAAAGGAAGTCTTGCATTCAGTGTCGAAAAGGAATTCGACATCCTTCTGAAGAAGTTTTGGAACAGGCTTTGACATTTTAGCGAAGTTAGGAATAAAACGTCGGTAGTAGCCTGCGAGTCCTAGAAAAGATTTAATATCCTTGGGATTTTTGGGTGGAGGAAAATTTTGAATACATTCGACTTTCGCTGGATTCGGCTTTGCGCCATTTTTGGTGACGAGCTGCCCGAGGTATGCAACTTCCTTGCGCAGAAATTCGCACTTGTCTGACTGAATTTTTAGATTAGCCTTGCGAAGTCGTTTGAATATTTCCTTTAGTCGGTCCATATGGGTGTGAATGGTAGGCGAGTAGATGATTATATCATCCATATAAACCAGGCAATGTTCATTTTGAATGCCCAACAGGATATTAAGCCCAAATGGCATACGAACGAATTCGTAATGGCCATTCTCGACTGAGAAAGCGGTTTTGGGAATGTCGTCGGGGTGAATCTCAATCTGGTGAAATCCAGACGCCAGGTCGAGGGCGATAAAGTACTGGCATTTGCCAAGTTGGTCAAGCGTCAAGTTTTTTCGGAACGGGCCAAACGGGAGATGACCAAGGGGAGACCGATGGGCGTATTATACCTTGATCTAACATGTTTCCAATTTATTTTTTGACTTCTTCTTTGTGTACCTGTGGGTACCTATAGGATTTTGTGTAAATGGGCCTAGCATTATTCGTTTCGATGGTATGCTGGATTTCGTTAGTGAAGATGAATTTATCACCTTCGACGTAAAATATGTCGGCGTATTCAAGGCAAAGCTGAGTGATTTCTTCTCGTTCCTCTTCGTTTAGATGTTTCGGTTCTTAATTGGGTTTTTATAAATTGAATTCTATCAATAGGTTCCGTATTACAATGTTCGTTTGGTTCAAGGACTTGTAAAGGTTCTATTTGGAGGTCAGAAAAGTCGATGATTTTTGGGATGACATTGAAATTTATGACTGATGTTAAAAATTCACCATTTTTTTCTATTTTAACGAGGGCATAAGGCAGTCTTTTTCTTGTGCGTATAGTAAGGCATCTGTATCAGCAAGGTCGCATTTTAACTTGAAATTTTTTTCTGTCGTTCCTGCGTATCGAAATTTTGTTTCGAGAGTTTTTATTTTTTTCAGAGAAGTTCTCAAGTTTGTTGCCCGCTTTGTGTAAAGGTATTGTTTTGAAATTAGTTACAAGTTGTTTAGATTTTAAGTCATACATTTATAGTGTTCTGAAAAGTCTAATCCAAGTATTCCGTCAAATTCTATATCCAAATTATAAATAAAAACCTTATGAGGGTCACCTGCATTAAATGGTCCAGTCAATTAGGAGTTTATATTTGTTTGATGCGTCGTTAATGAAGTACAGATTTTTTGAATTTACTGCGAGTAGGGGATTTAGAGAAAGCTCTGTTCTGTAAAATTCAAATTGGGGTTCATGTCGTCTAGATTGAGAGTCTGGATTTGATCCTGGACTTCTTGTAATGGGTCTACAGATTGATTGGTGTTGTTCGGAGGATGGTTTTGGTTCGGGAGTCCCAGAAAATTTTGATAATTTTCGTTATCAGGGATTGGTTCGAAATTTTCATAAAATCCTTGATTGCCTGCACTATATGCGCGGTGATCGGACTGTTTTGAGCTATAATCACAGTAATGGTTATCATATGAATCATTTACATATTGGTCGGGGTCATATTCATGGGATTGAGAGTTATAGTTCATATGAAGGGTTCTATGTTGATTGGACTGAAAATTAGGGTTTTTTGCATTCCTGAGGAGGGAAATTGGGGATAACTGATTTTGTTGGGAAATAGCAAATGGTCTGGATTGGTTAAAGGGTTGATTTTGGGAAGGACCTGGTCTTTGGAAATTAGTATTATTTTGGAAATTAGGTCTATTTGGAAAATTTGTACCAAAATTAGAATAGCTTTGATTTTGTTGGGCGCGGCATTCATTAGCCATATGTCCCAAACGTCCGCAACTGAAACACTTTTGGGGTTGAGAAGGGGTTTTCCTGACCGAAGAGTTAGGTCTAATTGAGATGGGTGCTGGTTTAGTGTTTTTCTGAGTTTCGAAATACGATAATTGTATTTCTCGTCTAATTCTTATTTGTGCTTCGATAAGATTTGAAGGATTTCCAACCCTGATAATCTGGCCAAGGCGTGGCTCTAATCCTGTGAGGGGGGTATTAAGGGCCATTGTGTCAATAAGGGAACACTGTGCATTTTTTATTCAGGACTTAGACCAGGAGTTTTTTGAATATTTGCAAGCATTTTTGCATGGAGTACTTGCAAACAATTGAAAAATGTTAAGGGAGATTCGTTAGATAATTGTTTAAGACGTTGCATGTCTTGAATGAGTGAGGAGAGGTGCCTTGTATCGCCAAAATGCAAGGTGAGTAATTGTTTAATGTCGGCATAAGTAGAAGGGTTTCTCGAGTTTATAAGTTGAGCCGCTCTACCTCGTAGTTTATTTTTTACAAAAATCACTAATAATTTTTTTTGGTCTGCGACTGCCATATCATTTGCACAGTCACAAGCATTTAAAAATGTTCCTAACGAGATTTGATCTCCCTCAAACTCCGGGATAATGGAAAATATCTCGGATAATTTATAGGGCTCGATAGCTTCAGTAACAGTATTTTTTGAATCTTGTGCCACAGTGGCAGTAGCTGCGCTACTAGTTTGAGAGCGTCTATCAGGAATTTTTCTTAAAATATTATTCAATATAAAAGAAATAAGCAATAACTGACACGGAAATATCAGATTTTCGAACAGAAATTCAACAAAAATCACTTCAAAACACAAAATTCAATTTTAGAAGTAAAAGAGATGATTCCTTACTTACGAAAACACTCCAAGATGCATGAATTGTCTTGTTCTCGACTTTGGGCAACCAGGGGCTTTACTTGGTGTTAATTCCGTTCCTGTCGTCGAGTGAGGACTCTTCACTTGAGAGGGTTGGTTCTTTTTCCGTTAAGGGATGAATCCGCCAGTTGGAGTTCTCCTGTTCTGTTGACGTTGACGAATCCTATCGACTGCACCAATTGTTATCACGACAACTTCAAAATTCACTTTTTAAAAAATGATTTTATTTATAAAACACAAACTTTACTTAATTACAAAAATATTAAAACATATAAATTAAAATTCAAATATCAAACTGACAGCATTACTAGCTATTTCTATTACTAACTTAAAATTATATTCACAAAAGTATTTATATTATTATATTTGCAAGCACCAGCAATGTTCCCACGGTAAAGTCACGTAGAGTGTTTCTTGCTGATCCTGCGAAATATCAGGTCGCGTCGCTATTGCGTAATGTCACCTCGTGTGACCGGCAATCAGGTTAATGTATTGTAGGATATTGCATATAGCATATATACACTGGTATTACAACTAAAATTTATATTTTTTATTGAAATAGGGAAATCCTAATTGTGGATTATAAATAGATGTCTAGAAAAAAAGAGTGAACAAATAATTTTATGTATATTAAAGAGTAACTCATTTTACAATAATTATCAAATTTGTATTGAAATTGTGTACTTACAGTACACATAAAATCAGCATAAAATGTTTATAAAATGGTAAGAGAAATATAATTCTTATTTTTTATTGACACCGGTAAATCCCAGTTGTGGATTATAAATAGACGTGTGAAAAGTGACAATAGAAAATGTGATCGAATGATTTTATGTAAAATTGATGCCTATTGATGAGTGTATAATAATTTGACATTTTTTTTTATTATATATAACCATATAATTCGATACATCATAGAGTGCATACATAAACAATTTCTAAAAGACATAACTTACTTCACACGAAAATAATTTTAAAATCTTGGATCAAAATGTGTTTTAACTATATAAACCAATCACAAAATATAAATCGGCAATATGATTCGTTTTTTTGTATTGAAAGAGGTGACTCTTAGTTGTACATTATAAACAGATGACTAGAAAAGTTGACCAAGTAATTTTATATAAAATTGACGTCTAATAAAGAATCCGCAACCATTTTACTGTATTTTTAATTTTATATTGCTGTGAAATTTGATACTTCATAGAGTTTCTTTTATAAATAATATCTGAAAAACATAACTCATTTCACATGAAAATAATTTACAAGTTTTGACTCAAATCCCAAGTAGCACAAATTAGCTGATGAGCTTTTTTGCCTGACAGTTAGCCATAAAAGACACATAAAAACCAGAGATTTGTCAAATTTTGGTAGATGATTGTTGGTTTGTTTTCTGCCATGAAAGCTCGCTTCAAATTAGATTTTTTGGCTCCAAAAGTAGAATTTTTTAATGTAGATAGGTTGTAGCATAATTACTTGGCCTAATTTAAAATAAACTGCTTAATTAGTTTTTACACTGATTTGATTAACACGGACGTTTTTTCCGTCATGTTGAATTAATTCTAAAATTAGTTCTAATTTATCGCCATATCACATTTTACTTTTGTGCGAAATTTAAAGTTAGTTGAATAAGAAGAGATTTTTTTATGTTGCTATTTTTAAACATTTAATTTAACCGCCATTTTGTTTCCCAATCATAAATTCGTATCACAGTTTTACTAGTTTATCTCTACATCACACATAATTGCTTAGCATCATTTAATAATCCCATTTTCAGGCTGAATTTTCAAAGACTTCACTAGGCCACCACTTCTAAGTTACTCTCATTTTTGTGCAAAATTTGAGGTTAATTGGATAATTAGTTATATATAATATATTTTAACACTTCACTAGGCGAGAGAGATTTTTATCAAAATGTTACCAAGTCATTCCCCAAAAACAAAAATTATTCAGTCAAAAATGAAGTTAATCGGTCAAATATTTTATTTGGCCGCCATTTTGTTCCATCATCTTGAACTACGTACTACAAGCTTAACAGTTAATTTCTATATCATACTTAATTCTTCTACAATATTTGAAATCAAAATAATGAGGTATTTGTTTAAATATTTTATTAGGCCTCCATTTTGTTTTGCCATTTTGAATTTGTATCAAAATTTACTATTTGATTTCTACAGAATACTAGATGTTTATGCAAATGCCAAGTAGACTGGATAATTAGCTCTTAGTAAGAAATCACGAATCTTGGGATTAGACGGTGTCAAAATGGAATTACTTTCCTACGTTCCGTGTTCCGATCTCGTGAAGTGAAGGTCTCTATATGCCTCGTGCAATCGAAAGCGAAAGTAATTCCATTTTGACACGGTCTAATCCCAAGAATCATGATTTCTTAGTTGAGAACAGCCATGAAAGCTTGACTTCTATCTTAGCTTCTTAGTACTTAATATTGTTTAAAGTTTCAATAGGCCACCATTTTGACCAAAATTTGAAGTCAATCGCGTAAGTAGTTTTTTAGTCATGGCGCGAAAAAACATACAGACAGGCCGACAAAACTGAAAAAAAATATCTTTTTTTTGGCATCCGTAAAAACCTGGAAGGGTGATTTTTTTACGATTACAATACATCTCTTTTACAAGGGAAGTAAAAACGTTTAAAATGTATTTAAGGGTCACCCGGGGAATATTCACCACTCATGTGTTGCTTTCTTACAGCAGCAGTCACTAATGATATGAAAAATACTTTCGATTCATTCATATTCAAATATAAGTGTTTTAAAATTTAATTTTATTGTTGTTTTTCGGAATGTCTTTGACTTCATGTATCGAGTACTTCATATAGTGTATAATAACGTATTTATGCGAAACTTGTTCATAGCAACAAATTGGTTTTTCATTAGTCAACATTAAAAATATGTTTATGAAATATATAGGAGACGGGGATGAAATGTGTACCGTCCGCGTAAAATACATAGCACATATTCCAAGAGCTATAAAAAATATCATCCACACTTGAAAAATGTATCACACCAAATGCAATGAAAGAAGTATTTAACTCGCATACTACCGGGGATATGAACAATGCCGTCATACAAATTATTTTTCTTACTCTTCCCGACGATTTATAAAATACCATTCGTTTTCGGAGACCGGATTGCTATTTACAAGTTTTTAGCTTTCAACGTTCAACGCGCTGAGGCTCTGACGTGCGTGGCGCATTGAAAGAAGAAAGAGGCGGATTCGTTGAGTCATCTTCATCTCATCCAGTGTTGCCGTTTTAGTACATTTGTACCATTTCTAGTACATTTTCGACAGCAAAGTACAAAAGTACATTGTATCTTAATTACGCCTAATTGTAGTACATTTTTAAAAATCACTCTTAAATTATCAACATATATATGTATATTACCAAGTTCAAGTTTTATAACAAACGTTTTAAAACTTGGAACTTATTTATTAAGACCAGGGCCATAAATATCGGTCGATGATTCCCCGAAATGGCCGCAGATTGCCCGAATTCGAATTATCAGCGTTCCCTACTCTGCCAATTACATACCCGCTGACTGCTGGGATTCTCCGATCCTTTTCACCGGTTTAGTTTTTATTATTAGTTGTTTTTAGTTATTTTTTTGCCTAAATTGGACAATTATTATATCAGTATTTAAGGACATTGTGTGAAAAATAATAATAAATTGTGTTACTACAAAACGAGAAGAATATTTTAGCCAATGCCAACAAAGACAAGTAAGTAATCGTTTTTCATTAAAAGGTTTTGATTATTTTTTTGAAATGAAACTTCTTTACACGCTCTGGTACTTACTTTACACTTTACTACAAAGCGCAGTAAAGTGTATTAGTTACTTTTAACCAAAGAGGTCATTACAAATACAAGTTATTGGGAGTGACAACCAACCTCCTGCAGAATTAACTAATAAATTTTATTAAAAAATATTAAAAATAATATATTATAGGTGTCATTATAATGTATTAGTTTTCTGTTTTTCCTGTTTTTTATATTTATATTTTTTGTTTCGGGTATATTTTATGATAAAAAAATAAAAATCGTCCATGGTGTTTGTTCCGTTTCCTTTGGTGAGTCTGTGTGTTTTTTGTGCTAAATCTATTTATTTGTTTGTCTAATATTGTCAGTTTACCACCAGTCAGTCGTATGATCATATGTTTTACTTCTCAGAACTATAAATTGTTACGAATTACAAAAAGTATTTCAGGATTTGTCTGTCCTGTCGATTAATAAAATGGCAGATGCCATTTTCTTGTTTCATATAACGCTATTTAACACCACAAATTTTTTAAAATTGCCTGAATCATAATTACCCAGTTGTAGCATTTTTTAAAAGGTAAACCTAATGTTCTACATAATTCGAGTTGAAAAGTGAAAACAAAAAAATGAAATACCTTTACATAAAATGTCAATACAGAAAATCACTTCTCTTTCACATTTTCGAGACACATGAATTAAAATAATGCGAGAAAGCAGGATGTATTAATTAAAAATTAAAATAGCTGTGTCACAAGTGAGGAAAATGTCAATATTTAAGGATAATTTATTTTCTATAAAACCGTTTTACAGTTCCCAATTTTACTTCCTTTATTTCCTGTATTTTATATATTTTATGTAACATAAAATTTTGTTGCAAAAAAGTCGTATAAAAACTGCTGTCTGTAAAGTGAAACGTGCAACTTTTTGCTGCGAATAAATAAGCTGCAAAGAAACCCCTCTATGAGATTTTTTTTTATGAAAACATTGATTATTTTGCATGTTAAGATGTAGCTTTATTATTTTTTTACTACAGGTATTATGTTATAAATTAGTTGCAGAAATTTCCCTATTGTACAAGTTACCAAATATTTATACAGGGTATGTACAAATTTTAAAATATGAAAATGAAATTTTTAATAAAAATTCGTCAGATTAGGTGGATATCTGAAAATCAGAGTAGTTTAGAAGTTAAGCTAACTTTTAATATCCTCACCTTAAGCAGGAGACGGTTTGAGATTTTTTTAACTGTTAATTAGGCATAACACTATTGAAATTTGTAAAGTATAGTGCATGTAATATATTAAACCAAATAGAAAATTAATATCTAAAGAGCTCCCCACAAAATACTTGACTACAATATAGAAATGTTATATAGGTATGAGTAATTTTCATTAAGCAACTAAATTAGTTTTGGAAAAATCTATACGGTATATTTTTTCCTGCTTGCAACTTGCTTGATCTTAAGTATATTTCTCGAACTTTTTACTACGTCAGTTGCAATTTATTTATCAAATGTACATTTTTTTGTTCGAATTCACTTTTTACGAAATAACTTTGAAATGGTACAAAACATATATAGGTATGTCTTGCACTATTTCAAAGTTATTTAGTCAAAAGTGAATTTGAAAAAAAAATTGATAAATAGCTTCTATACAGTGCGAAATATCAGGAAATCTAAGAGATCAAAATATTACACACCAAGACAAGGAATTTAACTATAAAGAAAAAATGATCTTGTAGATTTTTCTAAAACTAATTTAGTTGCTTAATGGAAATCACTCATATATAAAATTTACTGAATTTTGTTTAAACATCACTATGAAATTTTAGGATATTAAAAGTCAGCTAAAGTTCTAAACTGGTCTGATTTTCAAATATTTCAGATTTTTTACCTAATTTATATAGAAACATTGGTGCCTTTGTGTTAAAAGCACTTATGCTTTTTGTAACTTTTTAATAACTTTTAGATGCCATTTATTTGTGCTACCACGACTCTATGCCCTCAGATCTAAACGATATGGTCATCATGAAAGCTAGCCAGGATTGGTTTCGACGTTGATTGAAGGAAAAAGGAAGATGCGCAACCTTATGGGCGAATTCTTGGCAGTGGTGATTTCATTCCACTTACGTTTCAGCTGCTGTACGGTGGAGCCGCTGTACGGCAAACGCATAAAACACACATTCGCAGTCGTTCGGTTCTCGCTGTGATGACCGTCGGCTGCGGCGTTGATCGGGAAACGATGAGATTCGTGGAAGACGGTGCCGCGCAATATTATTATGGTTTATTGATCACCCAACGTTATTATTTAATCCAACAAAAATTCTATCGCTTTAGCCGTTAACAGGGCTGTAGCAATTATAGGTCTTGACAATAAGAAAAAAACTTTGTGTTATTTTATGATTACAAAATAAAGGAGATTATTTTAGATATACGATTAAATCTAAATTTTAATTTACAAATTATTGTTACTTACCTTTTTTAAGACAAAATTTACTGTTTACATTATTCTGAACTAGTAAATGTACAGGGTGTCCCAAAATTGAGCGTTTTCTAAAGTTTCTGCCAAATAAAACCCGTCATCAGTGTTAATTTATGATGAGAACCGAAACATCGGGTCAAAAATCTAATAACGTCATATTGTCGAGAAAAAAAATGGCATTCCGGAGTAGAACAAAAAAGTGAAATAGTTTTGAATTAGGTACTTCTTTTTTGATTCTAATAAAAGAGGTAGAGAGAAATAAATTTTACATTTCCATTACCACATTTTTGGCTTCAAGTTAACGTTAACGGCAATTATTATTAACCAGCATTGATGATGTTTTTTAGTCCGAAATATCAGAAAAATGTTAAATGTAATACGCTGTTGGATTTAGAATTAAAGTTACTATTTATTAAGAAGAACATAAAATTTTTGACTATTTAAAAAGCAAAGTTTATGATGAACGTTCGGGGATGAATCGTCGAATCGTAAAATTAAATAACATATTTTAGTAGAGGGAATATGGTGGCTGTGATGATTTTGACATTTATCTGAAAATATCTTTTTAAAAACACTTGGTAATAAATTAAAACGATTTTCAAATATTTCTTCAAAATATCCTCAATTTCAAAACGGCATTTGATTGAGTACAAAACTGGGCAACTTTGCCACAATTTAACCTTTTCTATATCTCGTATAGCTTCTCCCAATGGTCACCCTAGAAACTGGAATATCCTGTACACCATGTGAGCGATTTTCTATACGTACGTTTTTTTAAATTAAAAATTAAAGGAAAATATTGTTCATAAAAGATTTTCAAATAAAACGTAATTTAGAAATAATACATACTCAAAACAATAGGTAAATAAATATGCAATGTTTGCATTAAAAAGATAATGAAAATTTAGACAAAATGTGAAAATAAACTTACATTTAACTACTAAATAGGTACTATCCATAAATATTGAATACATACAATTTACGCAACTGGTGTTCTTTTTACTTCCCTCGTAAAAGTGAAGTATTGTAATTGTGAAAAAATCACTCTCCGAGATTTTTTCCGGATCTTCACGTTTTAGGGTCCCCAGATGACGAAAAACATGTTTTCTCAATTCCATCGGTCTGTCTGTCTGTCTATTCGCGGCGTAGCTAAAAAACTACTTATCCGATTGACTTTAAATTTTTGTCAAAAATTAAGGGTCATATGGGGATAACGTGGTAATATTTTGGTAAATCCAATATGGCGAAACAAAATGGCGGCCTAGTGAAGTATTAAAGAAATTAATATTAAAAAACTACTCATCCAATTTATTTCAAATTTTGCAAAAACATCAAGTATTATGTTGAAACCAAGTGGTAACATTTTGGTAGAAATCCAAGATGGCGGAACGAATGCCTGCATAAGAAAAAACTACTTAATGGTTTGATTTTAAATTGTGTGCCATAACTAGTTGTGGTATAGGGATCAACTAGTAAAATAATGTTATTAATTCAAGATGGCGGTCAAATAAAATGTTTGAAAAAATCACCCTCTCAGGTTTTGCACATCTTTAGGTTTTAGCATCGCTAGATGCCAAAAAATATGTTTTATCAATTCTGTCGTTCTGTCTGTCAGTTTGCAGAATAGCTTAAAGACTACTTACCCGATTTGCTTCAAATTTTGGTCAAAAATTAAGGGTCATATGGGTATGACTTGGTAATATTTTGGTAAAAATCCAAAATTGCGGCCTAGTGAAATGTTAAAAAAATGATTTTGAAAAAACTGCTTATTCAATTTATTTCAAATTTTGTATAAACATCAAGTATTATGTTGGAATCAACTGATAAAATTTTGGTACGAATCCAAGATGGTGAAACAAAATGGCGGTATAATAAATTATTTAAAACTGCAGCCAGAAAAAACTACTTAATGGATTGATTTCAAGTTGTGTGCCATAACTAATTGTGGCATAGGGCTCAACTAGTAAAATTGTGTTACTAATTCAAGATGGCGAAACAAAATTGCGGCCCAACAAATCTTTTGCAATCCTGGAGAAGATCACCGTCTAAGGGTTTACATATCTTCACGTTTTAGCGTCTCTAGATGTCAAAAAAACATGTTTTATCAATTCCGTCGGTCTGTGTGTCAGTTCGCGACATAGCTACCCGATTGAGTTTAAATTTTGATAAAAAATTAAGGGTCATGTGAGGATGGCCTGATAATATTATGATAAAAATCCAATATGGCAGAACAATGTTAAACATTTTTTGTTAGGGTGGTGTATTATTTGTGGTTGAGATTAAGTTAAAAAAAGCAAGTTTTTTTATAAATTGTCAATGTTTTGCAATTAATTGTTGCATCCTCAGGTCACATATATATATCTAATATCGGGCATGAAACCCATATTATCAGAACTTTTACTCCGTTGTTCCGCATATATTTCCCAGATATTAAGTTTCTGAATGGTTTTCGTTAACAATCCTCTTGTTTTTATGTTAGACTGGTGTATTATTTGGGGTTAGGATCTAGTAAAAAAAAACAACAGTATATTTTTAAATAGTCGACGTGTCGCAACTGTATTGTTGCATCTTCAGGATACATATGTAGATTCTATATCCAGTATGAAACCCATATTATGTCTTTACGTATTCCGTTTGTTCGCAGATATTTCCCAGATATTAAGTTGCTAAATGGTTTTGGGTAACGATTCTCATGTTGTTATTTTACAGTGGTGTTTTATTTGGAGTTAGGATCCAGTAAAATAAAAGACTTTTTTAATGTGTCGACGTTTTAAAACTTTATTGTTGCGTCCTCAGGACACATATAGATTCTATATCCTGCACGAAACCCATATTTTCAGTCTTTGCCTACTACGTTGGACCGCAGATATTTCCTATATTAAGTTTCAAAATGGTCTTCGTTAACGATCCTCTTGTTTTTATGTTAGAGTGGTGTGTTATTTGGGATTAGAACCCAGTAAATAAGCAAATGTCTTTTTTTAAATTTTCGACGTTTCGCAACTTTATTGTTGCATCCTCAGGACACAAATTTTATATACTGCATGATACCCCTATTTTCAGTCTATACCTACTCCGTTGGTTCGCAGATATTTCCCAGAATTAAATTTCTAAATGGTTTTCGTTAACGATCTTCTTGTGGTTATGTTATAGTGGTGTATTTTTTTGGGTTAGGAAATATCTGTAGACCAATGGAGTAGGTAAAGACTAATATGGCTTTCATGCAGTATATAAAATCTATGGGCCCTGAGGATGCAACAATAAATTGGAGAAACGTTGTTTTTTTTACTGGATCCTAACGCCAAATAATACAACACTCTAACATAACAACATGGGGATCGTTAATGAAAACCATTCTGAAACTTAATATCTGCGGACGAACGGAGTAGGTAAACATGATAATATGGGTTTCATTTTAAGATGGCAAAAAAAAACCGCCAAATAAAATTTTTAAAAAATCAGCGTAAAACCTCTTGAGCATTTGATTTTAAATTTTGCAGAAAAATTAAATGTGAAAATGGGATACTTATTGAATTTATTTTAAAATATGCCCAAAAGTCAAATGTGGATGTAGATAGAAAGGAAATGGTAAACATATTGGTGGGAATCCAATAGGAACAAAATGGCGCCCAATAAAAATGAAAAGACAGTATACGTAACACATATATACAGTGGCTCTGTACTGAACTAACTTGGATCACCCTTCGCTATACACGCAGATTTTTAAATATTAGTATATATTTTTGTTAACGCCATTTTGCTGCTATTACTTAAATAATTATGCGAAACGTTCAAATTTCTGCTTGAGACATTTTCTCTGTAAATATAGGAAAAAATCCTTGTGCTACTTTATTAATACAAAATAAAGCAGATTGTTTTAGGTTTACGTTAAAATCGAAATTTTAATTTACAAATTATTGTTACTTGCCTTTTTTTAAGACAAAATTTATTTTTTACATTATTCTGAACTAATAAAGTTACAGGATGTCCCAATATTTCTGACTAATAAAATCCTTCATCAGTGCTAATTTATGATGAGGAACGAAACATCGGGTCAAAAATCTAATCACGTCATATTGTCGACGAAAATAAATGGCAATGAGAATAGATTTTTAATTCCGGAGTAGAACAAAAAAGTGAAATATTTTTAAATTAGGTACTTCTTTTCTGATTCTAATAAAAGAGGTAGAGACAAATAAATTTTACATTTCCATTATTTCTGCCCACTTTAAGATGACGTAGGTAATTGAATTTTTTACCTGAAGCGGGCTTTCCGTTCCTCGGCAATCATTATTAACTAGCATTGATGATGGTTTTTTAGTCCGAAATATCGGAAAAATGTTAGGTGTGATATGCTGTTAGATTTAGAATTAAAATTACTGTTTATTAAGAAGAACACAAAATGTTTGACTATTTAGAAAGCAAAGTTTATGATGTTCGTTCGATGATTAATCGTCGCATCGTAAACTTAATAACGTATTTTGGTAGAGGGAAAAAGGTGGCTGTGATGATGTGATATTTATTTAAAAATATATTTTTAAAAAACTCGGTAGAAAACTAAAAGGATTTTCAAAAATCTCTATTTTGCCGGATATCTATAAATATCCTCAATTTCAAATTTGGGCAATTTTTATACAATTTACACTTTTCCATATCTCGTATAGCTTCTCCCTCCTAGAATTGGGATACCCTGTTCACCATGTGCGTTATTTTCCCTTTTTTTAAATGAAAAATTAAAGAAAAATATTGTTCATAGAAAATTTTTATTTTTTTTTACAATGACTTAGGGCATAGATAAGTAAAAGCAAAGTTGAAATAAAATAACTTTATTTCAAAATTTTCAAACAAAACTTGTACTTAAAAAATAATACATAATCAAAACAAAAGGTAAATAAATATGCAAAGTTTGCAT
Organism: Kuschelorhynchus macadamiae; assembly: GCA_030620095.1. Lineage (NCBI taxonomy): Eukaryota > Metazoa > Arthropoda > Insecta > Coleoptera > Curculionidae > Kuschelorhynchus > Kuschelorhynchus macadamiae. Next base: position 281,935 of record JAUTXW010005299.1, on the reverse strand, counting down.
TAAAAAGAAAATGAAAATTTAGAAAAAAATGTTAAAATAAACTTACATTTAACTATTAAATAAGTACTATCCATAAATATTGAAGACATACAATTTACGCAACTGGTGTTCTTTTTACTTCCCTCGTAAAGGGAAGTATTGTAATTGTGAAAAAATTACTCTCCGAGATTTTTTCGGATCTTTACGTTTTAGGGTCCCTAGATGACGAAAAACATCTTTTCTCGATTCCATCGGCCTGTCTGTGTTTTTTTACATACTAACATAAAAGTTATATTTAGTTATTTAATTTTAAATTTTAGCGCGCTCTATACCTGTAGATTTTTAAATATTAGCATAGTATATTTTTGTTAATGCCATTTTGCTGGTATTACTTAAATAATTATGCGAAACGTCCAAATTTCTGCTTAAGGCATTTTTTCCTTAAATTATTTTCGTCAATTAAACACATGTTAACTAGGTCCCGCGATTTCGTTCGCGTATGACGCTAACGAAAGGGATATAAATAGGTAGGCACTTAGATCGCCTTATTTTTTTTTAATTTTAGAAACCACGTTTTTAAATTTTCGTTCAATTTTTGTCAACAGGGGCTTGATAGATTTTTGTTTATAAATTATTTCCGATTTTTTGGACCACCTGTATACATTTTTAAAAAATAATAATGATATATACCTGATCAAGCGTTGTTTTGAAAAATTAACCGTTTTTAAATAAAAAATATTGTATTATTTAAGGGGCGGTTTCATCCACTTAAAATTTGATTTTTGAGCAGAATCGTGATAAACTTACCATCACGGTCAGGAAAGGAAACCGAAAAAATTATGTATTCGACAAAATTCTTATTTTTCTATGTGGTTTATTTTCCAAATCTTTATTCTTTACATTGATACATACCACCATTTTGTTACGTCATGACGCGTCATGTTGAACTCGTACCAGTTTATGCTTATATCACATTCAGTTGATTTTTTTGCGTTCATTTAAAAAGAAAATATTTGGCCGCCATTTTGTTCCGCCATCTTGAATTCCTACCACAACTTTACCAATTTATCTCTATATCATATTTAATGCATGCATGCATTTTGAAATTAATCTAATGAGTAGTTCTTTCAGGTTAATTTTTTAAATATTTTACTAGGCCGGTATTCTGTTTTACTATCTTATATTCATACCTACCAATATATTACCAGTTTATTCCTATGTAACACTTGATTTTTGTGCAACATTTGAGGAAATTGGATAAGTAGTTTTTTAAATAATACTTTTTTAAAGTTTCTTAAGGCCGCCATCTTGTTCGGGCATATTCGATTTTTACCAATATATTTCTAGGTCATCCCCATATGACTCTTAAACCAGACAGACGAACCGATGGCAATAAAAACATTTTTTGGCATCTAGGGGGGCTAAAACCTGAAAATATTTAAACCCTGAGAGCGTGATTTTTTCACGATTATAAATATTTTATTTGGTCGCTATTTTGTTCCCCTATCTTGAATTATACCCCAATTAGTTATGGCACCCAGTTTGAAATCAGTAGTTTCTTTCAGGCTAAATTTATAAATATTCCATTAAGCCGCCATTTTGAATTCGTACTACAATTTTACCAGTTGATTTCTACATAATTCTTGATTTTTGTGCAAAATTTAAAATAAATTGGTTAAGTAGTTTTTAGTAATAATTTCACTAGGCCGCTATTTTGTTTTGACATTGGATTTTTACCAAATATTACCAGGTCATTCCCATATGACCCTTAATCACAGAATAAAACTGTGCCTTAATTTTTGACCATAATTTGTAGTCAATCGGGTAAGTAGTTTTTAGCTATGCCGATCCGGATCGACAGACAGACCGACAGAATTAAGAAAACATGTTGTTCGGCGTCTTGGGACCCTGAAACGTAAAGATCTGAATAAATCTCGTAGGGTGTTTTTTCACGATGACAATACTTTCCGTTTACGAGGGAAGTAAAGATTATTTGGCCGCTATTTTGTTTCGCTATCTTGAATTCGTAACACAACTTTACCACTAGGTCACGTTTAATGCTTGCATAAAATTTGAAATTAATGTAATTTTGTTTTTCTATCTTATATTCATACCAAAATGTTACCGGGATCATTCCCATGATTTTTGGGCAAAAATTGAAGAAATTGGATAATTAGTTTTTTAGTAGTAATTTTTTTAACGTTTCACTAGGTCGCCATCTGGTTCCAGCATATCGGAATTTTATCAAAACATTACCAGGTCACCCGCATGTGACCATCAATTGTTGACTAAAATTTGAAGTTAATCTAATGAGTAGTTTTTAAGCTATGCCGCGAACTGAGAGACAGACAGGCAAACCGACAGACGGACCGAGGAAATTGATAAAATATTTTTTGGAATCTAGGGACGCTAAAATCTGAAAATATGTAAAATCTGAAACGGTGATTTTTTCGCGATTATAAATATTTTATTTGGCCGCCATGGTGTATCGCTATTTTGAATTAGTACCACAGCTTTACTAGTTCTACTTTGTTCCACTATTAGTTATGAAACACAATTTAAAACCCGTCCATTAAGTAGTTTTTCAGGCAAACCGCCTTTTTGTTCTTGATTTTTTGATTTCTATACACAATTTTAGATAAATTGGATAAGTAATTTTTTAGTAAAATTTTTTATATCATTTTAGTAAGGCACCATTTTGTTTTGCCATATTGGATTTTTACCAAAATGTTACCATGTCATCCCCAGATAACCTTTAATTTTTGTTCAAAATATAAAGTCAATCCGGTAAGTACTTTTTTAGCTATGCCGCGAACAGGCAAAACATGTTTTTTTGGCATCTAGGGACCTTGAAACCTGAAGATCTGAAAATACCTCGGAGGCTGATTTTTTCACGATCTCAATATCTCCCTTTTACGAGGGAAGTAAAAATAAAATAGGAACGTGCCAACCGTTTTGCTCCGGGCTTTCGCAAGTCAAACCGTTTGGATATTACAGGTTGTCAAAATTATAAAATGAAAATTTTCTTCAATATTTTAAAATTAATTAAAATAATTTATTCCTTCTTCAGGGCTCTATAATAAAATAATTATCAGAAAATTTAGGACTTTTTTACAATTAAAAAGTACTTACACTAATTAAAATGAAAAGATAATTTTGACTGAATTTTCAGAAAATATAAAATTATATATTTGACATATTTAACGTATTTCTGTCATTATTATTTAATAGAAAAACAATTAGTTTTAAGTTGTTTATTTCTTGTCAAATGATGTCAAAATTTTAGTAGTTAAAATCTATTCAATTTTATATTTTCTGAAAATTCCCTCAATATTTTCTGTGCATTTTAATTAGTGTAAGTACTTTTTAATTGGAAAAAAAGTCCTAAATCTTCTGATAATTAGGTTATTATAGAGCCCTAAAGAAGAAATGAGTTATTTCGAAAGCTTGACTATTAGAAAAAAAAATTTATTATACACTTTTTGGCAGAATCCCCTTTATTTCTTTATACTATTGGTATATATATAGTATATAATCAAGAGAAGAAAGTTCAAATACTCAGAGTTTCAAAAAAACATCAAATACCTGTGAGGTAACACTTGTAAGATTGTTAGGACCCTGCGTAGTGTATTCTTTATTTCAATTTAATTTTAGCAAGGACATTCCAAAAATAAGATTCAAAATAAAAAACACTTACCTTTCCAAAATATAGGAACGACATTTTTCTTCAGTAATTGTCTTTCGCCACTTGAATACATAGCGCGTTTAGAAAAATGAATTTCACATAAACGTTTATTTATTCAACATTGCCACAGTTTCGTACCCATTGACAGAGAATGTCGGGCCTCGTCACGGGGAATTTAAAGCTCACCAAATCATTTTTATTTTTTCTTTTATTGTTGCATCCACATACGCACACTCTATTTTTCTGGCAGACATACTTGCTTTAATTAACAGTTTCACAAGAATGAAACGAACTCTAGTTTCGTACAGCTAAAAATTCACGAGTTTGGCTCGAAAACGAGCAAAAAACAATAACCACTATGATGTAAATAATACCGGCACCGTATATAAACTACGAATTTAAATACGGTGATACAGGTAAACGATTCGTACATCTCCGCCGATTATCCGATCCATACGCTGTTTCGCTGTAAACGACTGGCAGCCCGCGGCGCCAAGCAAATCTCGGACACCTTTCCTGGCGGCGACGATGTCGCCAGCTACATCTCGGACACCTTTTGTGCCACGAATTCGCCTATAAGGTTGCGCATCTTCCTTTTTCCTTCAATCAACGGTTTCGATTAGCAAAACAGCGTTATGAAAATGAAGTTAAAAGAAATAATTATTAGGTTTTTAAGGAAATGTTAATCATATTAGATTTATTTTTAGGGTCACTGACGGTGCGTTTACGTCAATTTTAATATATTAAACTTTAAATTTTTATGCCAAAGTCAGAATATAATATTAAAATTAAATATTAAGATACACATCGATTACAAACATTGCACTGCAATATTATTACTTAGGTTAATAAAATAAAATATAAACTCAGCTGTCCTGTCAAAGTTAAATCATAATACATAATACCATGTTACAAAAACATAAAGTTCTAAAATATAACATTTTCTATAATCATTCTTTTATCATAAATATGTTAAGATTTGTGAGACTTACACGCACTGCTATGTTACTCTGTATACTTACCGTATTTTTTATAGTTTTATTATTGTATAATTTATTTATCATATTTAAGAGAGAAGGTTTAGGAAAAGGCATTTTACTTTCAGTTTTTTTTTTAAATCTTGTTTATTATATTTTGTACTCTTTCCTCTGACTCAAAGGTAATCATTAAAATGTTACAATTATATATTTTTTATTTAACCTAAATAGCAGCACTAATAAATCTGATGACAAAACTATATAATTAGGATTATAAAACCATAACGGGCTTAAAATATATAACTTCAATTATAGAGATTTATGTAGGTATGATAAAGCAAGAAATATATATATATATATATATATATATATATATATATATATATATATATATATATATATATATTGTTTTTCATGCTTGGATTTGATTTTCTTGGGAATTTTGAGTGTAAAAGGACAAACATGAACGATATTATCACATATTTATTTGGCGTTTCTTCTTTCTTTTCTTCTTCAGAACTTGCTCGGCAACTAAAATATCAATTTACTAAAACGTGTTTCTATAGCAGACAATTTTTTAATTTCACTTACCTAGGAAGAATTAGAAATAGTAAGTGCCTCATTCCATGTCAACGATTAAAATGATTTTCGAAATATAATAAAAAGGACGACATTTTTGAGTTGACAAATTATAAATTATATACATGCACTGGAGCAAAAAACTTTTTCAGACTGAGTTTTGGTTGATATGCTGCAAATTGCTATCTATATGGGTTATTTCTTCTGGGTATTTTTTTTGTTTTTTATAGGTATATGGTATCTGCTGAGAGGAACTTGAATTTTTCTCTCAGCAGATACCATATTCCTATAAAAAACATAAAAAAATATACAGCAGAAATCAACCACATCGATAGCAATTTGCAGCATATTGGTCTGTAGCAAGTTGTTTGTTCCAGTGCATGTATTTATAATTATGAATTTGTCAACACAAAAATGTAGTCCTTATTATTGCATGACTGTCTAAAAAATTAAATAGTCTAAATTAATTTTAATTCGAAAAACATATTAATTGTTGATATGGAATGAGGCATTTACTATTTCTAATGGTTCCTAGGTAAGTGAAATTTAAAAAATGTTTGCAACAAAAACACGTTTTAATAAATTGATATTTTAGTTGCCAAGCAATTTCTGAAAAAGGTCAAAATTTATATACAAGTTACAGTCCAAGAAAACCTAATATATATATATATATATATATATATATATATATATATATATATATATATATATATATATATATATATATATATATATATGTTTATATGTATGTTTATATATATATATATATATATATATATATATATATATATATATATATATATATATATATATGTTTATATATATATATATATATATATATATATATATATATATATATATATATATATATATATATATATATATATATATATATATATATATATATATATATATATATATATATATATATATATATATATATATATATATATATATATATATATATATATATATATATATATATATATATATATATATATATATATATATATATATATATATATATATATATATATATATATATATATATATATATATATATATAATAGAGGTTTTTAAGAAGTAAATCCTAAATTATCTATTTTACGCAATGTAAATACAAAAAATAAATATATTATAAAATGTTTTATTAATATCTACAAGATACAAGATATATAGTAAAATTATAGACGTTTTAAAGAAGTAAATAAATAAATAATCTGTTTTACATCTTGATATACATCATATCATAACAATGAAAAATCTTAATAAAACTGTCCAATAACATTTTATTTTTTCAATCCAAAACCGTAACGTCTAACGTCTAAAGTCAAGAGGTTCTTTCTGTTAGCAACTAATAAGTGATTACGAAAATGATTTTTATTTTGACAAAAAGCAGTGGCGTGCCATTTTTTAATAAAATAAAATAATATTTTGGTCAATATCAACGGTTCAAAAAAAGGTAGATGATAAATTATTTTCATTAAATTATAGAGAAATTTATCCCCTTTTAAAATATGTAAAAATGAATATACCATTACATTTGTTTTTTTTGAAAAAAACTAAAAAATATGCTACTAATTCAGTTAACGCCATCTAGCGACGCCAGCAAAAGTCAAAAATTCAAAACCAAATAAGCGTTTTGTAGTGCAAATTATGTTCTTTCATATGAGCCTAAGTTTGCTAAAATCGGTCAAAAGAAACGGGAGATATCTTGGTTTGTTTGAAAAAACAATTGAACTTCCCCCACCGCTTTATTTTGATATATAGAACAAAACATTTTAGACAAAAAGTGTAGGGAAATGGTCACTAAATATGAAAATGATATCATCGATATATTTTCATTAGGATAAATTCTATAAAAACCCCATTTTTCTACTTGGTGTTGGTTGTTACGCCCTCTAGCGGACGTTTGACAAACTCGAAAATAATTTTCAGCAATTTCTCTTGGCGACTTTTATTACGATTTTTTTTCTCAAATCTATACGACCAATATCTTATGAGATATGGCCGCTCGCTACCCTTAACTGATCACCCTGTACAAGGCGATGTAAAATATACGTGTGTCGGGCGGACATTTTTTTCATCTAAAGGACGTTTCAAATATACCGTCGATAGAGTCACTCTCGTAAGTCTATTTAATGTATAATAGATGTGACTGTGTTCCTTGGGTTGTTAAGTAAATAACTAAAGAAATCAGCCAGCAAAAGGAATTTATTACATTGATTTCAATTTTTTTTGCAAAACTTAGGTGTGATATAAAAATGAACTGGTAAAATTGTAGTACAAATCCAAGATCGCCGGTGAATAATAAAAAAATTATTACATAAAAACTAATTATACAATTTACCTCGAATTTTGAACAAAAATCAAGTGTTACATAGAAATGAACTGGTAATATTTTGGTACGCATCCAAGATGACTAAGCAAAATGGCGGCATAATAAAATGTTCACTATGAAAAACTACTGATTTTTGCTGTCGCTTCTAACTTTGGAACGGCATAAATAATTTAAATAGGATTTTTATACACATGTAACTTTTAAAAAGTTAATGGAAAAAATATATAATTAATATTATTATACAATTTAACATCGTTGTTTGGTCAAAAACCAGGGATCATTGAACGCCCTCTGGTTGTCAAACGGTTCAGATTTTCCACAAAAACAAGAAAGATTCTGAAAGAGTTTAGACTTTGTTTGCAGATAGATTGTTGGTCAACCATCGCCATCGAGAGCTCCTTACACCTGGAGTCTATTATTGGAACCTTAGTTTATGAATGAACCTAGAAATTAAGTAGGGGCAAGCGGGAGCAACAAGATTGAAGTGGATTTACATTGGTTTGAATAATTGATAACCACTAACTATGTTTACATATTTTTCTTTTTAATGTCAGTTTTAAATTATGAGCACCAAATTTCGATTGCATTCATTCACACACACACAGATAAAATCTTTAATTCGAATAGATTAAAAACAAATATTAATAAGGTGAGGACTATAAACTTGTGTTATTAGTATTAGTTACATTTTATAGTTTCTGAGGAATGTAGATAAATAAAAATTAAATTATAACGTGTTCTCTTATAATTTGTTCTATTATAACGATAAAAGTAAAATTTGATTTAGTTTGGAGTACCCATCCAGAAAAAAATAAAATGAATACCGAAGTAGCACAAATTAGCTGATGAGCTTTTTTGACTAACAGTTAGCCATAAAAGCTCAATTTTGCCAAATGATTCTTGGTTTCTTTTCTAGCCATGAAAACGCGCTTCAAATTAGATTTTTTGGCTCCAAAAGTAGCAGTTTTTAATGTAGATAGGTTATGCCATAATTACTTGGCCAAAAACTATCTTTTATGGGGTAATTAGAGCTCCAACTAGTTTTTTTGTAATATTGGATGGCCAAAAAGTAGAAATATCTGTCAGTTTTGTTGCCACAACATAACCAGATATATTCTAGTAAGTATTGAAATTAAATTATAATAAGCATAGCTGTTTAAAATGCCAGAATATGGCATTTTTAATAAATAGAAATCGAGGTCAGAAATTAATCAATAAGTAGGCATTTTTCCCAGAAGCCAACCAAACATATTTTAGCAAGAATTTAAGTTTAATTATAGTAATAATAGCTATATAAGAATGCCAGGTTATGACATTTTAAGATAACAAAAATTGAGAGGAAAAAATATGGCTTTTATTATTGAAGTAGTAAATATAAAAACATCGATTTAAGCGGACTATGTATGTTGGAAACAATGGCTTTAATTAGCAAAATTAATGAATTGATGAATATTTATCCCGAAAGATGTGTATCACAGAAGATCCGAATAATTCCGGCAGACGGGTTACTCAATTCACCCTAGAAGAACATCACGCGACATTAACTTCACTAATATCCCATTTTTCCGGGAAAATCGATCCGAATAAAACTGCCGGCAAGCAGACAAGCGAGACGAGATCGAAAGTCGGTACCACGTGAACCCTTTTACAGTACTGTCTCGCGTAAAGCGATCCTACCCTTGCGTAATAGCAAGGGATTTTGCGCGTTTTCGACGAATCGGCGTTACAATTGTGTATAAATATATAAAATACAAAATAAAAAATAATTTGGGAATTTAAAAAAATGGGGAAATAATTGATAATTTGTTCCGAAAGTATCCTCAAATTTATAAAACAAGAAAGAGAAAAAACAACAGAGTTTCTCAAACATTTACCCCACCAAAACGAGTGTTTTCAAACTAAAATAAGAAGGAAAAAAAATTATAAAGCTTATTATAAAGAGTAAATAATTAAAACAAGTGAAAAAAAATTAGTTGCCTGGCAAAAAGCATATCTTTAGAACAGGCCTTTGTAAAATACCGCGGGCCGTCTTTAAGGTTACCACGCGAGCTACATTATCTTGCCCTGGGCGCAATTTAACTATTCTACCTAATTCCCAATGGAGAGGAATCGTTTGTTTATTTTTAATGAGAACAAGAGCGCCTTCATTAATGGGGGGCGACGATTTTGTCCATTTGGACCTTTGTTGAAGAGAGTATTCGGTGAACCACCGTTTCCAGAAATCACTCTGGATTCTCTAAATTAGTTGCCAACGATTTAACCGGCTCAGGTCTAAATGACTAACATCAGGATCTGGAATGGAGCTGTTTAAAGGCTCGAAAACTAAAAAATGACCGGGGGCAGAGACTGAAGGTCATTAGGATCTTCGCTAATAGCACATAGTTGCCTTGAATTTAGTACCGGTTCTATTTGCGTTAGAATGGTACAAAACTCTTCAAAAGAAAAGGACTGAATTCCCAAAACACGGTAAAAGTGACTTTTAAAGGATTTAACACCCGCTTCGGCAAGTCCTTTAAAGCTTGGAGCACCAGGAGTGTTAAACTTCCAAGTGATTGAAAGGTCTTGGGCAACCATTTGTGCCAAATCAAGAAACATATTATACGTTCCTCTGAAGTTTGTGCCTTGATCGCTCGTTAAAGTGATACATCTGCCTTGTCTAGCAACGAAACGCCTAAAAGCAGCCAAAAAGGATTCGGCCCTAAAATCGGAAGTGGCCTCTAAATGTATGGCCTTAGTAGTTGTACAAACAAATACACAGACGTAACCCTTATAAGTTTTAGCACCTCTGTGCTTGCTCATTAAAAGAGAAAATGGACCCGCAAAATCTACACAGACAGAAGAAAATACTTCGAGAAACCCTGAGAGCTGGCAAATCTGCCATATACGGGTTGTATGATTTGGATTTACAACGGAATCATTTAATGCACCTTGAAAGGCATTTATAAATGGCACTCCGAGGCGAGAGAATCCAAAATTGCTGAAGTAGTAAATATTGCATCGTTTTAAGTCCCGGATGCAGATATTTATTATGAGTAACTTCAATTACTAACTCAGTTAGCCTAGGGGACTTAGGCAGTAGAATTGGATGCTTGACATCTTAGAGTAAGAATTAAAGTAGAGATCACAACTCATTCATAAATCACGTAGGGGTTGTTTACGATAAAACAAGAAGTGGGGATGGCCCATGCCCAAGCCGTGGACGAATGCCAGTGACGGCGTGAGTTTTCACTTCCCGCATAAGGAAATATCATCAATCGTGAAAAAATTATCGTTCCGGGTTTTTACAGATCCTCATGTTTTTCCATTACTGTCGGTCGGTCGGTCTGTTCTTTTATATAGTATAGCTAAAAAATCCACTTACTCGATTAACTTTAATTTTCCACAAAAATTACGTCTGATATAAAAAAAAAACTGGTAAAATATCGGTATGAATTCAATATGGCGAAACAAAATGACGACCTGTTAAAATTTTTGATGTACGAAAATGAAGCAATGGGCCATGTTTCATTATCGTTGACAAAAAGAAGGATTCTTACCTATTCCTTAATGAGGAAAATAGTTATTTTTACAAATTTCAAAAAAATAATCGTTCTCTACTTCACTATCTAAAATCAAACCATTAAGTTAGGTAAGTTTAAAAGGAAATTAGTTATTTATATATTATTAAACTTTAGTTTTTAGTTATGTTTGCCGTATGTCACTATCATTTTGTAATTGTGACATTTACAAAAACTATTTGTTCAGTTGTTGAAAATGTCATCTTAAACCTGTAACTGTCAAGTTAGACCTTGTCTAAAGTTAAACCTCTTTAGTGAATACGGGTGTTAGAGTTTTAAACTAAAATCAATGCTTTTAACGCGTTTTTATTAGCTTCCTATTCGTCTGATTGTAGGTTTGTATGTCTGGTTCAAATCTTGTAATTTTTCAGCACTTCCATTACCGATTATTTTCAAAATTGAAATGCATACAATTTCGGATATAAAAAATCCGATTTTTTTTAGTCAACGTTTAGAAATCCAAAATGGCGGCGCCAATACGGCTTTACGTTACTTGTGTAGTTAAAACTAAAAATCGGTGCCTAGGAAAATTTAAAAGTGTCAGCATTTAAAAATTCAAAATATGATATAAACTGTTTATATCATCTGCTGATGATGCTAACTTGGTTAGCGAAACGCGCGTCCAGAACGTAACAAGTTGTGGTGGAGTGTGGTTAGAACTCTTGTATTTTGATTGACATCATATGACAACTGAGATTTTTTGGGTCTACCACCGCCTCTTAATACACCATTGGCGTCGATAAATGAAGCAAGTTTTCTAAAAGGTTGTTGGTTAAGTTTTGAAATAATATCTGAAAAGAACTCCTGTTGGATGTGTTTTACTATTATTTTAAGTGAAGAATCGATTTCACTTTGAGGTTTTGTCTTTGACTTTGTATTTGAAACAAAACGAAGAATATAAGCGACTATCCTTAGAATATTCTGCCAACTAGAACATTTTTCTAATAAAGAGAGAATAAAATTCGGAGAACATATAGACGTCGATAAAACCACAGTGTTTTTCTCCTTAGATACATCAGGGTCAGTTTGGGAATAAAAATTAGGATGGGTCGGCCAGAAATCCTTTGCTTGCAAAGGAAACTCGGGACCAGACCACCATATCGCTGTGTCTGAAAGTTGTGCAGTAGAAAGACCACGACTAGCACAATCAGCGGGATTCAACGCTGACGGAATGAAACGCCAAGAAGAAATGGGTATGAGCTCTCGAATATGGTTAACCCTATTGGCTACAAAAGTTTTCCATTTGTGAGGGGAAGAAGTTACCATGGAATCAGACCACAAGTATAAGGCGCCAAAAATAACAATATCAACATAACTTTCCTTAGCGAAAGCAACAAGATCCACCGGTAAAACCGCTGCCATGAGTTCTAGCATGGCAATGGACTGGGCTTTTAATGGCGCTACTCGACATTTCGAACAAATAAGGAATATTTTTTTGATTCCATTTGTTTCCTCCACACGGAAATAACAAACAGCAGCGTATCCATTTTGCGACGCATCGCCGAAAGCGTGTAGTCCTATTGGGGATATCGAATGAGACCCCCACGTACCGAGGAATTTTTATATGACCAAGATCAGGCATTTCAGCTTTAAAGGTATCCCAAACATCTAAAATAGCTTTAGACGGGGGTTCATCCTAGAAGACTTTGGAATCCCACAAAGGGAGGCAAGGAGCAATAAAGCCAAGGGTATCGAAAATTCGACTTATCTCAGATAAAATATTTCTTTTTGTACAGGGACGATCCATAGAAGTATAAGTATATGAAAAAGCACCTGAATTCACTCGCGACCAAGAACCTTAATAAATGTTGGTTCCTCTTTGTCAAAATTACACGAAGTTTGAACATCAGAAGATGGAATAGAGGCTAAAAGAGAAGGGTGATTACTCGCCCATTTGCTCATTTCAAAGCCTCCCCTGCTCATAACTTCAATGACGTCGGATTGAAGGGCTAATGCGTTATTACTTCCCATGAGTCCGTCATCAATATAGAATTGACTGCGAATAGCCCGAGCAGCTTTAGGGAAAGAAGTTTCTTCCTGCGCAGCAAGTTCTTTTAAAGTCCTCAAGGCCAAGTATGGCGAGGAAGTAATTCCGTAAACGACAGTACGTAAAAAATATTCTTGAAGAAGATCGCTTGGTTTGAAACGCCACAAAATTCGTTGACAGGTCCAAAATTCGGGATGTACAGTAATTTGTCTGTACATCTGCTTTATGTCACAAATAAAGACGTAGGCGAAAAATCGAAATCTCATAAGAAGGGACGAGATATCCTGTTGCAATTTAGCACCTACAAGAAGCGTATCAATAATACTAATGCCGTTAATGTTACGTAAACTAGCGTCGAATACAACTCTAATTTTAGAGCCAAATGCCTCCTGTTTGAAGATAGCATGGTGGGCAATGTAGTAGCCCGATAAAGATTTACAATCGTCGGGGGGAACTAAAGACATATGACCCTTGTCTAAATAATCTTGCATAAAATTTACATATTTTGTATGCAAGTCAGGGTTTTTTAAGAAACATCTTTCAAGCATGCCAAAGCGGCGGTAAGTTTGAGAGTAAGTGTCAACAAATTTAGGTGGTGCTTGGCGAAATGGTAATGGTACTGAAAATCGTCCGGAAGGTTCTCGAAAGGTCAGAGCTTTATAGATTTCATCACGTTGCCTTTCTTCGGGAGAGAAAAACGACTGTTTAGGAAGGTGCTCAATTTCCCAAAATTTGTGTAACAAAATATTAAGATTGTCCTCCATTGAAATGTGATAATTCAAAACAAAGTTTGAAGCCTCGCAAGAAACATTTGTTTTTCCCTGCAACACATAACCAAAAATGGTCTCCAAAGCAACAGGTTGGTTAGGATTTCCAACAATAAGACCAGATCTGAATATCAGCTCGGCACCAATAAGCATGTCAATAAGACCGGGCGTGTGAAAATTACTATCAGCAAGCTTTAAGTATTTGATATGTTCAGTTTCAGAAGGATTAATAGGAATCTTAGGCTGGTTAGAACAAACTTTTGGTATGATAAAAGCTTCAAACGTTAGCAAGGGATATGGTTGACCGTGAGGTTTTATTACACACTAGGTAGAGCCACATTTAGTTGAAGTAGACATTCAATTTAAACCTTCAACATGAAGCTTTTACGTTGAAGACCAAGTAGCCGAACGCAGGATTCTGAAATAAAATTTATCATGGACCCCGAATCAAGAAGTGTACGAATTTTCTGAAAATTACCCCGGATATCTTTGATATCTACTTCTCATGTAGACAAAAGAATAGTTTGCTGAGGCGCAGAAAAGTGGTTCGCAATACAATGAGTATTTATAATTGGCTCTGCAGGATTAATAATTTGTTCAGAACCCGAAAGATGGAGTTGAGAAATATCTTGAGGAGGGTCCGTATTAGAGGGCTGACCTTGGACTGGAGGCATGTAGGAGACGTGTTACCAAAGTTTAAAGTGGTATGATGTGGTGATTTGCAAACCTTACATTTATGAGAAGACCCACAATTTTTAAGGGAATGTGGAGATACTAAACAATTGACGCATAATTTGTGCTGTTTGGCAAATGAAAATCTGTCATGCGGAGATTTCACCAAAAAAGCAGGACACTTATATAATGCGTAAAAAGAAGGACATAAAAAACATTTTTTGTGACAACATCGGGATCAAGCATTGAATTGAGAGATAATTTTTTACCACTTTTAGGGTTTTCCAAACCATTTAAAGAATACTGAACCGACTCCAAGGCTAAGCATTGCTTTTCTACAAATGAAATTAATTGCCTAAAAGTAGGCAGGTTTTGATTAAAGCCATATTCGAGCTTGAAGTCAGTTCTAGTTTTTGAATCAAGTTTATTTATCAACAGATTAAACAACAAAAAATCCCAGTGTTCAACAGGAAAATTTAAGGCTCTAAAGGTCTCTGTTGTCAGAAAAAATATTTAAAATTTGTCTAAGTTCCTTTGATGAAGCCTTTTGAATAGATGGAGTATGAAAAACCTCATTATAATATTAAGTAGCTAAAATGTGTTTGTTTTGATAACGTTTTGTCAGCATATCATAGGTTACAGAATAGTTAACTTCTGTAAGAGGAATACCCTTAACTAAAGTTAAAGGTTCCTTGTCTAATGACGTTAGCAGGTATTGAAATTTTTCATTGTTCGATAAATCAAGATTATCATGAATAAGACTGTTATATAGGTCAAAAAAACTAGGCCAATTTTTGTAATTGCCATCAAAAATGGGTAAATTAACCTTGGGAAGCTTTACAACCATTTTTGTGGGCGCAGTGCATGTATTAGCAGATTGAAAAGTTTGGTTACTTAAAAAGAAATCATGTTTTAAAAATTTTATGCCGTAATAGGCTTTATCTGTAGCAAGCCATATTTCATCATATTTTGCGAAATCACTATCGTCAACTAAAAATATGACAGTAATATTTGTGTGCTTCCTCCAACCGCTTAAGTGCAGTAGTTCGTTTTAAATTAGCTTTAGTTAATTTATCTGACATTTTAAAAATTATAACAAATTAAAATCGGAAATGCCTTAAAAATATTCAAATATATTGTATTTCTTCTTTTAATAAATGCTACTACTTTAACATATGCCTGCAAATAATCGATGGACTAGAATAATTATACCTACACAAAAGTGTATGCAATTTTATTTGCAATTTGATAGAAAAAAATTAAAATTGTTACATGTGGTGAAGCCGCAAAATAGATAAAATATAGTACAATGTTAAGCGAACCGTACTTGCCAAATAAATGCAATATGGCAAAGTAAAATAAATAAATTGTATTATTTATTAACAATAAAATTCGCAAAATATGCATCTATGAGTATTATTTGCTAAGATTTAAGCCGGATTGAAAATAAGTTTCCAGAATTAAAGTATTAAAGACGTGTTTGAGTAGTATGAATATAAAAATAAAATATAACAATAGACTGCGCTGGGCGCCAGTCGCCGTCGCGACGTCCGATATCGTACCTACCGGGTATAAGGTAGCTGGCTGTGGCTGCGCGAAGATGGACGAAATATCCGCTGGACAAACGTGCGCAAGCAAAATATAAATCGGATTTGAGAAAAATGGCTACCAATGTTCCGGTTCTAAAGCAAAATTAGGATTTTTAAATGGTCAGTTCGACGCTTATCCGTTGAAGAAAGCAGAGAAAAAAAAAAGCAGAGTTTCTCAAACAATTATCATATTTTTGTTTCAAAATTAATCAAAAATTGGGTAATTTTATTTCGCTTATTTTTGCTATATTGTTGCCAAAAAATGCCACATTTTCAAATTTACGTTTATAACCTATAAAACTATACTTAACCAAACTGAAGGTTTATTTAGAAAAACGAAATATAAATTATTTACCATACAAAATGTCTAATAGAAAGATTAAATATTCCAACACGTATTATAGAAAAACGCCGACTTGGAGGTAATCGTCGTTTAATTTTGTTACCCTGGCTCCTGGATTTTAAATTAGTCATTTTTTTGCGAGTACTAAAGCTAAACCAAGTAGACATTTTTATTGGCAAAATTTTAGTAAATGTTGCTACATTTTAGTTACATTTGAAAATTATTGCTATTTGATAAAGATTTGCTTACAAATTGGCCAATTTCAAGCAATATTTGTTTACAAAATAGCCCAAAGCTTTTTACGATCCGCCATGATTGAAATAAAAATTAAGCTAATTTCCTAGCAGTCATTACTTAACCACTTTAAACAAACAGATTCTTTCTACCTATAAAAACGTATTTTCATGCATGTTTTTTACGATATGGACCCTTTAATCAGTTTTCTTAGTAAAATATATCTCTAAACTAAAAAAAAAATATTTGTAGAATAAAAAATTTTTAGTTTCAACAAAGGGCGAGTGTTTTGCTTATCTTAGATTCTTTTACTAGTAAAAGTTCCTGCGCAAGTGTTTTTTGTCCTTACCAACCGTCAAACTTACAATATTTTACACTATAAGTCATAGTGTAGGTATTTCTACATATTTTCTACGAAACCATGATCGTTGAATTTCGTCTTGGCTCAAAAATTATTCCACTGATTGGCTCTCTTAATACTATTTTTACATTGAAACAATTATTGATGATTTATCATATAAATGAAGAAGAGGCAAAAATGAGAAATTATTTAGGTAAATTTCGTAGAAAAATGTTACTCAAATTTCGGCAAAAAAACAAGTCAGAATTCAGCTAAAAAAGCTTGATTTTAAAGTCAAAAAGTAGATAATAAACACAACTATAAAATCAAAAGAGAGGGTCGTATAATTATGTTCAGAAAAAAATAAAATTAAAAAAGTATATAGAGGGTAAACACAGAAGGAATGTAACAGAGAGCTGTTTTTTTAGTTTTGTACATATCAGTTCGAAATTTCGCACACTTATTTTATTAGATATGAGACAGATTTATGATAAAAACATTTCTTTACTTCTGGTTTTATCGGAAATGGCCTCTAGTTTTTTATTTTAAATAAGATTTTATATATTTTTACAGGATATCCTGTACAAAATGAAAGTAACTTTAGCACAATACATTATAAGTTAACTTTGGTTTACAGAATGGCGGGTGAACACTAATTTTTTTGAAAATTAAACTTTTCCGGTTAATTACAAAAATAGCTTAAAATAAACTTATTTGTTCATTTTTTCGAACACTGATCTAAAAATCGTTTTGTGTAATAATATCTCGTTCATGTTTACTTTCCTGGTAAAAAGGAACTATTGTAATCGTGAAAAAATCGCCTTCCGAGATTTTTTCAGATCTTCACGTTTCAGGGTCCGTAGATGCCGAAAAACATGTTTTCTCAATTTTGTCGGTGTGTCTGTTTGGCTGTTCGCGGCATAGCGAAAAAATTACATACTCTATCTACTTCAAATTTTGATGAAAAATGAATGGTCATATGGCGATGACCTCATAACATTTGGATAAAAATTCAATATGGCGAAACAAAATGGTGAACCAGTGAAATGTTACAAAAATTATTATTAAAAAACCATTTCTCCAATTTATCTCAAATTTTGCACAAACATCAAATATTATGTTGGAATTCACTGGTAACATTTTGGTACGAATTCAAGATGGCGGAACAAAATGGCGCCTAAATAAAATATTTAAAATTCAGCTTGAAAAAACTGCTTAATGGTTTGATTTCAAATTGTGTGCCATAACTAATTGTGGTATAGGGATCAACTAGCAAAACTGTGGTACTAATTCAAGATGGCGGAACAAAATAGTGGCCAAATAAACTGTTTGTAATAATGAAAAAAATCACCCTCTCAGGTTTTACGTATCTTCACGTTTTAAAAAAACCTGTTTTATCAATTCCGTCGGTCCGTCTGTAGGTCTGTCTGTCTGTCAGTTCGCGGGTTAACTTAAAAACTAATTACTTCAAATTTTACACAAAAATCCAAGAATGAACTGGTAATATTTTGTTATGGATCCAAAATAATAAAACAAAATAGCGGCCTAATAAAATATTTAAAAATTCAGCCTAAAAAATATTATTTATTAAATTAATTTCAATTTTTGTGCAAAAATTAAAAGTGACATAGAGATAAATTGGTAAAGTTGTGGTACGAATTTAAGATGGCGAAAAAAATAGCGGCCAAATAAATTTGTTAAAAAATCTTCTACTGACTTTAAATTTTGCAGAAAAATTAAATGCAAAAATGGGATAAATTGGTATGAATTTAATATGACGAAACAAAATAGCGGTATGTCGATATAAAAACAACTTATTGAATTTATTTTAAATTATATTCATCAGTCAAGTTTGGCATAGGTAAAAAGAAACTGGTAAAATATTGGCAGGAATCCAATATGATGGAACAAAATGCCTCACAATTAAAATGTTTGAAAAGACAGTAAATGTAACACATATATAAAGGGTGCCCCAAACTCAGTGGCCTATTAGAAGTATATGAAGAACCAATAAATAGATTATTTTGAAAATTTGGCTCTGGCCATAGATGAGCTTAAACTCTATTTTTAAAATATTTTAAATTGTGCGGTGTTGCCGCTTCTACCTTCAACCTGTGGCAACTTCTGTTTTATAAATGAAATACCCTGTATATTATTGCATTTTTGTATTGTCTTGAACGTTCTAAACAGTTTTTGTGTTATGTTTCCTATATCTAAATTCAACTGTTTTCGAGAAAATGGCGCTTGAAAATTGACATTTTTCACCCTTTGAAGCTCTGTAACTCCCAAATAACTTGCAACAAATTGGATTTCACTTTTCTATCCCAATTTTTAATTATCTAATTCCCCACACCAATTTCTAGTTTGACAGGAGGTGTGAAAATTTGACATTTCCTGTCAAATTAGAAATTATTGTCAGATGATAGATAACTAGAAACCAAGATAGGAAAGTGCAATCCATTTCGTTTCAAGTTAAGTCGTTTGGGAGTTACAGAGCTTCAAAAAGCCAAAAACGTCAATTTTCAAGCGCCATTTTCTCGAAAACATTTGAATTTAGGAACAGGAGACATAACACAAAAAGTGTTTGGAATGTTCAGGACAATAAAAAAATGCAATAATATATAATATATACAAAATATATATATATATATATATATATATATATATATATATATATATATATATTGACGATACAAGAAGTAAAAAAAATTTGTGAAATCTATTATTACCGTTACCCAAAAGTTTTTTTGGATCGAAGTGTCTTAAAAAATTAACAAATAAGTTTATTTCAAACTGCTTAAAAGAAGTATTTTACTGTGATTGATTTTTTTTTTATAAAGCTGCAATGGCTAATTTTTAAAAAATGGCAGTTCAGCCGCCAAACCCAGCAAACCGGAAATAGTATTTAATGGTTTTTTTTGCATCAGCAATTTTCCTTGAGTTGAGTAATATATATGTGAAAAATTTCAAATTGATATGTTTAAAAATAGAAGATAAAAAAATGCCGATTATTAGATGTCTCCTACGTCAACTGGTATGGTAAAAATAGGTATTTCCGACACCCACATCTTCAAAACAAACTATTTGTGAACCCCTGTCAATACATATTTTTTTGTTATTTTTATGATAATAATGTTTACCAGCAGAGTGCGACATCACTTATAACCTAATTACCACTCTGTATTAAGCGCTGTTCTGGTTTGGGCTAATTACCTACGAATACTTTTAATTTAATCTAGTGACCAATAATAAGATAAAAGTAAATCTACAAATCAACAATAATTTGTGATACACTATGTATAATGATTTTACAGACCGAATTTTTGTGTTTAAAAACTTATATTTACTTATATTTTATACATTGAGTTTACATAAATCAACTCATTTATATTTGCAATATTTCTTAGTACCCAAAAATGTTCCCTTTGTTCGGTCATAGCTTGAAATCTACCCAATCAAACCATCATTTTTTTCAGTGTAATTAGTGCCTTGTTCTTTTATATTTCGTCGCGGTAGAAATTAACCTTTATAAAAATTGAAATTTCATAGTGATTAGTAAAATTATATTGAACATATAATATCTTTAATGCCCGCTTAGATTTTCTGAACCGATAACGATGACAGTTTTAAATTTTGTTCACTTATAACACTAAATGATCTTTTTTGGTGCACGCTTCTTCTGAATAATCTTTTTAATCCAAATCACCAAAATTATAAGCACATTAAAAATACCTATTTTATATAGTGCCATTTTGTATTAAAATATACTTTATTTAGGACAACCACGACAAAACAAAATATACAATCGGAAGTTAAAGAAAAGACGTCAAAAGGCTTTTTTTAGACGCTTGTTTTTACGGAGGCGTCGTATTTTTGACACCTTACCCATTCGAAAAAAATTGATATATTCTAGACCCCGCCTCAAATTTCTGCGTAAAATTCTAGATCTCTGCCACCCCAGGTTTCCAGCCCTTTTAAAATTAAATTAGACATTTTCCATTATTTTTTAAAAACATATATTTCATAGTGTCGACGACCGACATTTTTTAAAAGCACATGGATCGTTGATATTTTTAGAAAGTTAAAATTTTGTTAGACATTAATAAGTAACAGCAATTTTCAAATTTTGAATTTACACAATCAAATGTATCGAATACCCAATTACTTAATTAAATAGGTATCTACCAAAATAAAATTCAGAATTATCTTGTAATCATGATATTGGTTAAATCTATTTCGCTACAAACAACAAAATCAACTTTGTAACTGAGAGGAATATACCATTAACATTCCGAGAAAATATATGGCCTTTGTTGTCTATTTTTGTGGTGCTGGTAGTTTTGTTGTGTTGCCGAATCGAAAAAAAAATGAATATCCAATTAACCCATATTAGCCTAGAGTTACCATATGGTAACGTTTACACGCTCGCGTGTAAAGTTGGCTATATTTCGTATTTGGCGTTAAAGGTGATAGATGGCGCCAGCTTTCGAATGTAAAATGTCTAAAACAACTCCCTCACATTCGCTGTTCATCACCGCAAGTGTTACTCAGAATTAGGCCGGTTTGAAAAGTGATCGTTTGTAAAGTGTGAGAAAACATGGAACCAAATTTCGTGTAAGTACTAAAACATATATTTATTTTTATTTTGTGTTACTGTACTTGTCATGTTGTATTGCTAACATATCAACATACATAACTATAACGGTTGAATAACAATTATCATTTAGATGTGAGAGTTAGGTTAGGTTTTTTTTAAGTGTTACCATATGGTAACGCTAGGACATTACACTACCTATTTATATCGTGTTTTACGAAATATCACATAAACATTTACTTTTGCTTTGAAAACATGTACTTGATGGTAGTTTTTCAGTAGGTAGTATTAGTATGGTAGTATTTTAGTTTTTTACACCGTTAATGTTGTTTTTGTTTATTACAGGCGTGGTTTTACGTTGGAGGATGCCCTAAAAATAGCTTATGAAGAGGATCTCAATGCCGAATCTATCTACGTCGAACCACCCGATTGTAACGTACTTACCGATGAGGAGTCAGGTGATGAAGATGACGAAGGTGACCTGAATCATCTACCGCCTCGTCAATTAGCGGCACAAGCGGAACTCGTTTTAGCTAACAATGAGAGGATTGATCGCCTGATTCAACCTGATGAATATGATGAAGATATGACTGAAGCTCACAATACTGCCGAAACACCACAAACAGAAAAGAGAAAGGGGAAAACTGGAAAAAAGGAACAAAAGAAAAATAGATCATTTTCATGGATTGAAGGAGATATTGAGGATAATTGCTGTCGAGATTTTCCGATCCCAGATTACTCTAAATATGTAAACAAGAATCCAGCGGAATTATTCGAACTTTTTTTTGATGATGATTTATGCTCTTTCATTATCAACGAGTCAAATATCACACTCCATGATGGTGTTTAGGTGCTTCATTTGTCTTATTTTACTGCTTTTGTTGTAATTCAAAGAAAAACATGTTCATTTTTTATCCATTTGTGCGCTTTGAAAGGGTTTTCAATAATAATGTTTATAACTAAATATACCTGTGTTACCTCATTTAAAGCCTAGCGTTACCATATGGTAACACCGAATTTTACAAAACCTAAATGAAATTTCTGTAAATTTATTCAAAATAACGTATTAATATACGCCTAGAGTCATATATTTAGGAAAAAAACAGTCCTTATTAAAAAAAAAAAAATTTGGGCTATTATGGGTTAAATCGTTATCAGTTATTATGACATTTATCAGCGCACTTACACCATCAAAGTAAGATAGTAATCTTGTTTATAGATGGGCATATATAAACGAGGATTATAACATTCGAACAAAAAAAACAAAAATCTTAAAGACAGTTATATTTTATTGTTGGCAAAACGAGTTCACTTTGACACCGCCGCACGTAGGTCCTTTTCATTAATCTAGGCGTGCAAAAGTCGTAAAATTTAGCCGCGTTAAATGGATTTAAACTTATTTTATTAGGTACTCAGATAGCCATGGAAAACAAAAGAACCGTTGCCTAGGAGACGCCGCTAGTCGATACAAATAAATATCTGCACGAAATGATAATTTGTCAGCGGATGTTGTGCATATGCATGTACTTGATAACTATTTACGGAGTTTCGAATTCGAAAAAAACTTGTGTCAGAGAAAGATTGTTTAAAACGAACTTTTGTAATTTGTACCTTGAGGTATGTCCAAAAAATTGTGTAAAGTTTGTTTTGATATTTGCTAATTTACCAAAGTAATTATATTAAAACTATTATAGAGAAAAAAGTACTACAAAAAAAGTTAAATTTTATTAGATTAGAGTAGAACTTATGTGATTGAAGAGGATTGGTCTAAGGTATTTTTTTTTTAATTAACTTTTATATTATAATTGTAACGGTAACAATTTTGTTTGCCGTAATTTGCCGCATCTATTTTTATTTGATGTTTTCTATCCATTACTCTACCTATTTTGCCTGATAATCGATCTGCCTTTCAAGGCGTTCATCATTACGGGTACTAGGCGTTAAGCCATAGGGGGGTGAGCGGTATCGTTTCTGTAGATTAAGTGAAACCTACAAATTTAGGTTTGTCTTAATTATAGGATAAATATTTAATATAATAGACCATCAAATTCGGTAGCTTAGTAACGCTATGATGTCAAAAGATAGGTGAAAATCTTAGGTTACTAATTCTTATTACCATATAGTATTCTAGTCTGGTAAAGACTAATAAGGAATGAGAGTATTATTTATACACATTTTTTAATTTAATATAAAGCAAGCTTCTGAGTGTTTTTAAGAAAAATTCGTTAAGGGGAAGGGGGTGAAATAGGGGGTTGATTGGTAAAAATTGCATTTTTATATAAATAATCAAATAATACTTTTTTATGGGATTCTAATGGTAAAGCTAGGGTTATTATTTTTAGGAAAAAAAGGGGTAGGGGATGAAAATTTTTAAATTTACAAAAAGTCGAGTGTCATTTTATGGGTGTCTAAGGGTATAGATTTTAATTTTTTGGATTTATTTTGTATGTTGACAAAAAAATGAAGATATAATTTTTTTAAATTCTGTCACCACTAGCCAAAAACAGTTTTTTGTATCCGAGTAGCTTAGGATTTCCAAAGAATTTTCTAGCTATATTTTTAGTTTTAGTGGTATTACAGCCTTGCTTAAATCTTTAACTTTTATCTCAAATTTTCTTGGACTTATTTTTTCTCGGTTACCTCCTGTTGCTCTTTTCCAATCTTCCATGGCTTTATATCAAAGCGATATGATAGATTTAGGATGCACTCTATGCATTTAATCCACGCTTAGACGCTTGTCCAAATTGTTCGTTACGCACTTCCTCAAGGTTATTCATTGTCTTAGGCGAAGCTCCGCAAATATGACAGTTTTGAGCACCTTTGTGTCGGAAAGGGTGTTGCCTGTTTGCTTCTCAAAAAATCTGCAGTTTCCACAATATGCTCAACCTAAATATCACGTTTTTTCTCAAAAGGTAAAATAATTATAGTCTGTATTTTTTTCGCATTATTAAAATAACTTAATTTAATTTTTGCTCCAAATATGACAATTGGGGACTTTTTTTATAAATAAATCTTAGTATTACATCTTTTCCAAGGGTGTTCTTGCATTTAACTGCAAAACTTCCAAGACCGAAAAGTAAACAGACTTTTGCACGCCTAGATTAGCAAAAAAGACCTACGTGCGCCGCCTTTTCGAAAACGGGTACGTTACCCTATCGCACCACGTCTTTAGTAGTAAAAATTTATGAAGGAATACACTACAGTGACTTTACACGAGGACAGTAGCGACAATAGTGGTTAACGTTTTGATTGGCTGGGGCCAATATCCGCCATTAATAAGCAAAAATGTTATTGTTTACTATTGATCTTAGGGGAATTTCGTCTAGTTTATTTCAGTTTATTTGCAAATTTATAATATCCTTACTTCATTTTTGCTTTAATCGAAAGTTTGTTATTTGGACTTTGTATTCTAACAGTATTTATGTGGCTCGGAATCAGCTGTTTACGAAAATGAGATGATTTGGTAAGGCCTGTTTTTTAACAAATACTGTAAGGTATGTTTTACTATTCATTTCATAAGTATAAAATAGGGTTTAAGCTTGATGAAAAGTGTAAATTTTAAACATTATAATAAATCCAAAAACTTAAAATAACAATTATATAAGTCTATAGGCTATATCCTCTAACAGGGAACCAATAAACCAATACAATAAATTTAATATTGATTATATCCAATAGTATTCTTTGGTTTTTAAATATCATTTAAAATTAATTTTTATTTGTTTTTAGGGTTTTTATATATTTATAACTTAAAGTAAAAAACTTAAAACTCTATCTCTCACCACTGTGTTTAGTATCTGTACTTCGAATTTAATTTTTTTTGTTTTTAGATTAATTGATTACATTTTAAGGTAAATTTGGCTCTTTAGCTCATGCCTAGGCAAATGAATATGTTTAATGTTCAACTAGACCTCACAAACAAGGGCTCTTCCACCACACCGTACCAAGTTTATACGGATCATTTCATACAACATATTACAAGCAAAAAGCATTAAGTCATTTGCGTTCACATTAGACTTAGTGCTCTTTGCTTGTAAGCCCATGAACAATATATGAAAATCTGTTTTACAATACCTAATTTTTTTTATTAAGTTCATACAATATTTGACCGATAAATGTGTCATTGCAGACAGAATAAACCAGCCATTTTTATATTGCTCTTGTTTCATTTCTTTTCCAGGCTTTGACTTTTTCGTAAAGCATATTACTATTTGAATATATTTTTTAGTTTGATGGTTCATTTTATACTGCCAATTTAGCAACAGAAATATCTGGGTACTGCGATCAGAACACAGGAAAACTAGTTATAATAGCTTTTTAATTATATCAAACAGGCCTCTGCTTTTGGAATGTTTCTTCCTTATTGAAACCAGATTTGGAAACAAATAAATAATTTATAGTAATTATGAATTGGTGTCAACTTTACATATTTGCCATATATTATTGTATTTAAGTAAATTATTCTTAAATATTACATTGTTAATTTTATTTCCTCAGTTCCCAAATAAATAACGTTTCCTAAACGTTTTTTTTTCGTAGGTCCTCCTGTTTGTTTGGAAGGTACGTAGCTTACATTTTATTAAGAATGCTTTGCACTAATAAGGCTACTAATTTGTTATATCTTTTTATTTAAATATACTTAATAGTTACCTAAATAGTTAAATTTTTGAACCTAAGAATTAAAGTTAGTTGGTTTCAAAATAATTTACTAATATAATTAATTAATTATTATAATTACTTTGGGTGATATTACATTTTAGGTGAAAGAATAGGTCTTATGTGTAAATGTTTTAATCTTAAAAGTGTATTTGAAAAAAAAAATTGGAGAAAGAAACTTTTTTTTATTATCGAGAATACAAAATATAATATAAAAATAAACGTGAATTGTTAGCAAAAACCCACCAAAATAAAAACTCTTGAATTCATAAATAACTGCATTGCACTGCACACAAAAAGCTTTCTCAGTATCACAATTGTCTTTTAAACTTTTAATTTGTCCACTGTCCTTGTATAAAGTCACTGTAGAGCACACTACAGTGACTTTATAGAAGGACAGTGGCGACAATAAGCATAAGGCATAAGCTCCACCCATCCGCCATTAATGGGCTAAATCTTTGTTGTTTATATGTGTATAAACGGGGATTCTGCATATTTGTTTTGCGTTTTTAAATAGTTTGTGTCTAAATATTTTCACTTAAAATACCAGTGCTGTGTATTTATGTATGAAGTTTGAGTCTCAGTTAGTTATTGTATGTACATATAGGTAAACAAGTTTTTAAAAAAATACTGTTTTTATAAGTCATGTTTGTGGAAGCTTTCCGTTTGAAACACTTATTTAGAAGTAAATTACGAAATTAGAGTTACCAGATTTCCCTCGGCAAAAAAGGGGAAACGAATGTCTGAGCGAGTTGTTTATCTAGCCTAATAAATAAAAAAAAACAAAAAAGACTACTTTTTGTAACAAATATCACCTCAACAGCAACTAATATAAAAAAAAGTATTGTCTTTTGCATAGTGAATATCCCTAATAAACTGTTATCTCATGTAGAAATATATGATTTTTAAAATTTTAATTGGTACATACAAAAAAGGGCCAATTTAGATAAATTGCAAAGACATGTCTGGTGACGAGAGGGCATCTGATAACCCTATATACAATAGATTTAAATTGATTTATAAAATATAGTGATGTAAACTGCAAATACTATATAAATATGTTTTTGCAATTCTTAGTTACTTCAGGAAGAGCAATATCTTCTCGGGTTATGTTATGAAGCTTGAAATCTAATTAATGTTTATTCTTTGCAAATAATGCATTTTTTATTATTGGATCTTTCTTAAACAATCCTACATGGCTTCATTAAAAGTTGTTTGCATACTTTATTAAATACAAATGCTCAAATCAAAAAAGCTTATATTTGAACTTAACCATTCTTCTTCTAAAAAATTTATAAGTTAGGAAGGAATTAATTTAATTTTTTCACGAACCGTAATGTCCTTGCAGTGCATTCCGGTCCACTCCGAGCCTTTTAAATCATTATGTTTTCATTGGTAAGTTTCACAATATTACCTACTATTTTTTCATAAGTATATATCTTTTTAGATTATTATAAATGTACAATATGCCGGGCTGTGCTGCAGTAGGATATTCAAATTCTGCCAAAAAGGCTTCTATATGAGAGTGTTTCCTCAGAATCCTAATTGTAGAAAGGAATGGGTTATAAGAAATGAAAAGGGATAAATGTATTCATATGGACACATCATGAGTATGTGAGGTATGAAATGTGACAATTTAGTTTAACTTAATTTTACAAAACCATAGCTTTTTGCAGAATGCATTTTGTTAAATTCTTTTTTTTTTTGTTGATTTATTTTGGGCCAGATATGTGGGAAAAGACAAGGGAAGATGGTACCAGAAAACTTGAGACAAATGTAGTTTTCTCAATTTTTTTCTTTTCTCGTATACAAAGTCAAAGCTACTGATGAAAATGTCCTGTCAAAGGAAAAAATTGACCTATATAGGAGTATGGTTTGTAGAAAGTCAGCTATTGGAAATCATTATAAAAAAGGAGTTAAGATTAAGAGAAAGAAAAATTAAAAGTTTAAAAGACAATTGTGATTGAGAAAGCTTTTTGTGTGCAGTGCAATGCAGTTATTTATGAACTCAAGTTGTCACCCCCTTGACCCTGGGTCCATTTGATCTTGATATTTTGAAGGTCAAATTGTTTGACACTGAAATGACCTTGAGGATGTTTTTGAAGGTCAAATTGTCTGACTTTGAAATGACCCTGAGATTTTTTTGGTGGCGAACTAACCTTGATAATTTTTTGAATGTCAAATTGTTTGACCTTGAGAAGTGTCTGGTTGGTGGGGCGTGCTTGATATTAAGTGATGTGTTTGTTATGTAAATGGGTAAAGGGTGTTAGACCTTGAAGTTTACGTCTATAAAAACGCTTGGGTAGTATAGAAAACTTCATATTGAGACGCGACTCATTTGCAGTAAGAACTCGCTCTTGTACATTGGGAGCCCGTACAAATTTTAAACCTATTTAAAAAAATATTGTTTATTAAATAGTATTATATCAAATTAATGTGTTTACTTA
This sequence comes from Kuschelorhynchus macadamiae, assembly GCA_030620095.1. Lineage (NCBI taxonomy): Eukaryota > Metazoa > Arthropoda > Insecta > Coleoptera > Curculionidae > Kuschelorhynchus > Kuschelorhynchus macadamiae. The sequence continues at coordinate 253,188 of JAUTXW010005299.1, read as the reverse complement.
AACCCTCAAAAGAACTTTAATATATATTTCGATATATCAAGAATCATTACATACATTCCGAAAAAAGTATTGGTGTGTTGGAAATGTGTAAAACCGAATTTGGGACTCTCCCAAGAACAGTAGTACGGTGCTACGAGGCCAAGGCAGGTTTCCACTCAATAAGGCGCTTCGAGTCGGTGGAAATCCACCAACTACCGAGTACCGAATTTTTTTTTTTTTTGTGACGTTGGGGAATGCTTTTACGCACGAATTCCCTTCCAGTAGAAGGGAAGACAGTGTGGGACTCGTTGCTCTGTCAGATTTTCACCTGTCGGAGTTAACAATACCCACTAAACCCCAACGGGCCCCCATCAGATGGACCATCATTGGGCTAGCCAAGGATCCTTCGATAGGGTTGATGCCATCCTTTCGGGAGAAACTCCTATGAAGAACATGGTCCTCGCTGTCGTAGGGGGGAGGTCCTCACTTGGCAAATTGTTTTTGCCACCTCTCGATACTTGTAGTCATCTGAAATAAAAAATATTATTAATAGGGAAAGTGTCGTGGTCCACTCTGCCGTTGCCAGTGTCCCTCCGTCAGTGTGCCTGGTGGTCTTCGAGTTATTGGTCCTCTTCTGTGCCCTCAGCGACACTGCTGTTCCGTGATCCGGCAGTGTTGAGGCTGAGGTGGGGTGTTCTTTTACCTAAGGTTCAGCTGCAACTCACGCCGGAGCCAGCTGAGGTACCTGGGAATCCTCTTCTTGGAGTTTGATGGCCACTTGTTGATACTCTTTGGGTTTCGGTGGGCAAGATCTAGTTTCTGAGGAGCACGGAGACTCAGAAATTTCGATTTACCCACTTCCATCCTAGAGTAAATTAGTGCAGGAACCCGTGTCTAGGTCTCCTGTACCTTGTCCAGTTGTTGCGTCTCGAAGCTAGCGGATCATAGTCTACCAGGGGTGCGATTTTGCACTTATCATTTCGTTAGTTAACGAAAATTTTCTCCGTTCGGAGAGCTGTTCGGCATGACAATCGGATTTTCCGATCCTGGTTCGTTAAACACCAACCTACTACTAAAGCCGCCATTTTCCGAATCTGTCAGTTCTTGAGTTTTTGATAATATCTAAATTTACTGCCTTGGAGTTTCATTTCGTAAGATAAAAAGTAGTTTTGATTACTCGAAAGCTAAGCCATGATATATTAGCATATGCATCATACCGGAAATAATCAACAGATGCCAAAATATTCAAGAAAATCATGAAAACATGGAACCTCCAAATAGGCAGCAAAGATACGAAACTCGTAAATCCTTCAAATTAAACAAGGTAAGCTAATCTGTTTAAAAAATATTATCTATGTGATATTATTACGAAACCTGTATATTTTAGTTATTAATGAATCATTATTTTTAATTCAGTGAATTTTTCTTTCTTCTTCTTAGAGTAAGAATAAAAATCTTACTCTAGGTTGTAATTGCCCGTTGTTACTGGGGAATGGCCCTCCCTATTTTAAGAATAGGCAGTATTTTATTTATTTTGGTCTCTCGTAAACTAACCTAACTTTTCTAGTTCACAGATACACAGTAAACAAGTCGAACAGCTGATGGATCACTTGCGGAAACATAACAGTGGTTTAATAATAGTGTATTTAGGTATTGCAAAATTGAACATAAATACCAGTAACTAGGAACCAATTTAGGAATAATATTTTCTATTGATGGAAAGACTAAAGAAGCAATAAGGGCAGTTGAATCTAGATTATCATAATACTGTTACAGGTAGGCATGAATTTGTATATTTTTAAGCAAATAGAATGTACTTGCTAAAATTATATTTTATTGTCTATGTCAAGGTCTACGTATAACTTGTAAACAAAAGTATTCCTTAACAGGTATTATCAAAGAAAATTTGAAGTGTAAGCTATTATTTTCTTTGGTATTATATATTTTCACTGTTGAGGGCAAAATGAAATAATCTTTGTTTTTCTTTAAAAGAACTATAGTTGGAATTATATAATGTTATAATTATTAGAGTAGGGAAATAATTAGATATATTATATTACACAGTATGTGGTGTATGGCACATTTATTGATTATAGCAATATTTTTACTCTTTTGCAGAATATGACCCTAAAAAGAAGGGAATGATACAAGAAATGAATTTTGAAGTATTTGATACAGTATTTTCATTTACCTTTCACATACTTAGTCAATATAAGGAAGAACAATCACCGAAGCACAATTACAAATTCCTCGATAAGCTATTTTGTTGATTCAAATTTGAACTCGACCATTTTGATTGTAGAAGATATATACCTGTGTAAGTATTAATTGTGATTATTTTTTTTATAAAGAAACTTACTATAATATTAGACTTAAACAGATTAGGCTAGTATAATTCATAAGCTGATGTTTAGCAAAGTCTACTGCAAAACATACCTATGAGTTCGTTATTATAACAAATTGTCAGTTTACAGTATCAAACAGAATTTAACACTTGAAACCTTGTTTAATTTGACTAATTGTTTTTGCACTGATATTCTGTCGGAAAACAGCAGCAAGATAATGCATAGCAACTCAACTGATGAATGGTGCACTTATTTTTTTATTATGTCATCCATTAAACTTTGTGCTAGACACCTCATTATGTTTTATATGTTTGTCTAATTTCTTACAGTGTGATACAAATATGTTTGAAGTGTTTGTTTTTCCTTGGGTTTTGCTAATTGCAATTTTTAATGTGTATTTTTAAATTAATCTTTTGTTCAAATCTATGAATCGCTTTTGAAGTTTCACATCACAATAAAAATATTCTATTTAAAAAAATAACTATTATATGACTTAATAAGTTCATTATGTTTAATGGAATTTATTTGTTTATTCCTATGTAAAATTGTACAGGGTGCCTGATTATATTTTAAATGGTACGTACCCTAGAGGCCTTATGGTATGAGTTATCAGAAGACTTTAAATACAAATGTTTTTGGGTTTGAACAAAATCATCATTCATTAATCATTCTTGCCGATTATAAATATACTAGGTTTAAACTTTATCTCTAAAGATAATAGAGACATTTTAGAAAAACCCTGCCATAAGAGGCAATGTGTAAGAGAGAGATGGAAAAAGCTCCCAATATAGTGGAGTCAGTTGGAATACATTGCTTCTTATGATAGGGTTTTTCTTAAATTTCTTGATTATCTTTAGAGATAGGTCTTAAACCTAGTCCATTATTAATAATCAGCAAGAAGAGACCATTTGAGGTGTATCTATTATACAGGGTGTGCCTTTTAAAATAACGCAGTCGATTCCCATTTGCTAAATTTCCGATTATCTTTTGTTTGTTTTTCTTGTAAATTGACCAAACCTAAACACTTTTATATTTAAAGTTTTTTGTTAACTCATAATAAAGTCTCTAGGGTACTGTTTAAAATATAACCAAACATCCTGTACATAAAATCTGTATAAAATATCAGATGTGTTAAAAATTAAAAAAAACTACATATATATACATAAAGGAACAAAAGTGAACCAAACTTAATTTTAGAGAAAAAATAATACTCCATATACATTATACCTATATCATGAAGAAACCTTATTTTTTGTAAGTTAAGTTAACTGTGTTTACCATTTTTGACCAGAAGAGGTTATTTCAAATCCATTATTAAGTAATTCTGAGATACCTTGTTAGGTACTGGAAGAAACTAGGTTGCTAAAAGTACATTTTGTAAGGATATGTTAAATATTCATAGAGGATATCCCAAAAATTTTGTATAAGGTGCAGCTGCTGTTTTTTTATTATGGGCTATTTTGTTTTATTAAAGAACAAAACGTCTGGTTTATATGCAATTTGGTAAACTGAGTTTTAATACCTTAAAAAAGACTATACATGAATTTGTAATTCGTTTTGTTTAAAATTTTATTTTTTAAACTTCAATTTACTTGAAACATCTGTATGTTGCCTTTTTTAATCATATCAAATAAAGTATAACTGACTTAAGTCTATGAAAATTAAGATTACTCACAATGTAAACTGTATTTTGTAACAAGAAACATTTTTTTCTCAATTTTTTCTTCAGAATAACTTTATTTTATAAATTCAATTCTGTCTCTATTTTGTAAGATTTGGAGGTGATCATGGTATCTATTGTTCAGAAAGTCAAGAACTACAACATATATAAAATGTAGGGAATTTCCCTCAAGCTAGTTTTATAAGATTTATGTGTAGTCCTAGTAGCTACCTCGCAATTCACCCTTTCTTATAGGCTTTGTTCAGTATAATTTTTAGAATACCTAGTGGCATTGTGGATTGTGACGTATAAATGATGAACAAGATGGAAATTTTTGGACAATATTCAGATCTGAATTTTTGTTCAACAAAAATTAACATATTTAGTTACGGTTTTCGACACTGTCTAGCAGGCGCGTAACTAAGGGGGGCATAGGGGAGGTGATGTCTTTTTTTTTTTTGGGATATTGCATGGGCGCCCGCAGAACCATAACTGATGAAAAAAAAAACCAAAAAAGATCATGCATAGTCCATTTGGTATATAAATGTAATTTATATATATAATATACAATATTTACATTTTACAGGGGAGGCAAGCATCCCCCTCCCCCCTTCTCCCCATTCTGTAACAGGAGTCTAGGGACGCCCCTACGGTCTAGCACTAAGTTTATAGCCTAGAGGATGTTAATGCAGAGGTCTTCAATAAGTTGTTTTACAGAGTGTTTTGTAAAACACTTGTAAAAAAAGTTTTCCTTGTTTTTTTTTAAATTCTTTAGTTTTTTTTTTGTACAGGGTGTTTTCAACGAAATTGTAAATTTTTTTTAAACATGTTTTTTTTCTCTCAACTTTTGTATCCCTTATACTATTATTTCTTACCTCAGTTATGAATAAGGGTAATGTCTCTAAATTTATAAATGTGACTGTTGTACAGGGCTTTCATTTATATTTTGACACCTAGTTACATCTTTAATTATAGAAAATTAAAAAAAAACTATTTCAAAATTTGTAGGATTATTCCTGTATTATGGTCTAAGAATATCAAATATTTCTAAAAATTATTGAAAAGTAGAAAAAACTACATAACATGAATTTTTTAAATGTGACACCTTGAATATTATTATCTAATTAAATTAGTCTTTTTATACCGATTATAAATATATGAGTTCAGAGAGAGAGAGGACTAATATCTTTGCCTCTTATGAAATGGCTTTTATCAATTTTTTGGATAATCTTTAAAGATAAAGGTACCACACCTGATATAATTGCTAACTTCAGATTCATTTAATGTTGCATTAAATGGGGCCAGCTAAAAAAAATATAGGTTATGTAATTTCTTCTATTCAGTAATATTTTGTATTCTTAGAAGATAATACTGAAAAAATCCTACAATTATTGTGTTTTTATTTTCTATAGTTAAAGCTGTATCTAGATGTCAAAATATAAATAAAAACATTATACTTATAAAAAACTGTTTTGCATATTTTTTACTTTGAACTAACTTCAAACTCATCATTAGAATTGATTAATATCTATGTAAATTTAAATAATAACAGACCTTTTTACCATTATTTAATAAGTTTCATTAATTTTTAAACTCTCAAATGACCTTTTGATCTGATGGATCATGAAAGTTAGTTTAAAGTAAAAAGTTGACAATAGAATGGGGTAAGAAACAATTGTTTGATGCATACAGAAGCTGAGAAAAACAACACATCCAGAAAAATTTACATTTTGGTGAAAACGCCCTTTATATAAAAAAAGTTTTTTGGTATTCGGGTGTGAATTATCCTGGGTAGAAAAGAACAATATAATATTTCATTTTGTAATAGTCATTGTGTGTGTATAAACATTTTGTGAAAATGACAAGGGCTTAGATAATAATCTGTGTAAAAGATTTCTTGTGGCTTTTTGCATTTTCGAAGTGATAAATCCAACATATAGTGCTAGGCATTATCGAAAACCACAACTCAATATATAAATTCTGGTTGAAAATTAGTAAACTTGAATTTTGTCTACAAATTTGGACATCAGTACCTAAAATTGATTAATTAATGGAGGGGTTATGGTAATATTGAATAAAAAAAATTGGGTGGAGGTACTATATATGCTGTTGGCTACGAACACAAGTTTAAAAAGCCATATTTATATGGATATTCTTCATATTTTCTTAAGGGGAATATGCTTCTTAAGTATTGCTTTTAATTTTTAACGAAAATTGGGAAGATACCTATTTTATCAATAATGAAGTTTTTTTAATAGCATATTTACAGCTGATTTTTCGAAAAGTAATTTTTTTACAATATTTTTTCTTCTTTTTAGGTATTTCAAGTCACAGTGTGAGTCCTTTGGACTCTTTGTAAAAGCTGTGTACTTACATATCACCAGAAATCAGCAGCAATGGAAACTAATTTCAGCTTGTAACAACTTGAACAATAAAAACATGTCCAATTGTAATATTTTTTTATTTAGTGACAAATATAGAATTGATTTTCACTATAAAATATTGCAACACTTTCAAAAAAAAATTAAAGAAGTTCCAGTCAATTTCATAATAATCAAAATGGAAAATTATTTCATTTATATCTTAAAGATTTATGACTATACTTAAATCTAAAAAAATAATTATATTTAGGCGTTTTATAGATACAGATCTACAGGGATATAGAAAGTTAGAGATTGATACTATTATGAAATTAGTTATGGGTGGTATTATATATGAATCTTTAAACAAATTTCCAAAAGTTAAGGTATGAACGTAGAAATATTTATTTTTCAGTTCCAACTGTTTCTTTTGGTAGTTATGTAAACTCTCCAAATGTCAATTTTTAGTTTTTAGACGGTAAAATTACTCTATTAGGTATAGGATCAACTGTGCAGTAATTTTATTATTTTTAATGCAATAAAAAAATGCAAAGTAAATTTTCTTCTTCCCAATCATATGGTAATTATCAGTATCTTTGAAATATATAGAGAGTGACAAAATATCTATTTTTATTAAATGAATACCCTGTCTATTTTTTACACCTATGAAAAGCTAAAAAATATCTTTCCAAAAAACTTCATGCCAAATTTTCTGATATATCCACATATGATATTTAAAAAACTAAAATTAATACCTTCCTGCAAATGGTCATATTATTTTTGAATATATAAATTTCGTAACAGTTACAAATAGAGTATTTCTTAAAAGGGCTTCTTTATACAGAGCATTCCATGTAAAAAATTACACTGTGTGTAATATTTTTTAGTACGAGAAATAATAAAAATATTAGAGAGGGACCACTTTAAATGGCAATCAATTTCCCTCGTACAGATTGTCACTACAATTTGCTGCATATTCAAATAATTTATTAGGCCGTCATTTACTTTTGTCATACAAGATTCGGACTAAAATTTTACCAGTCTGTCTTTGTTTCTCACTTGAGTTTTATGCAATTTTATTTCATTAGGCCGCCATTTTATTTCGCCATATTCGATTTTTACCAAAATGTTTCCATTCGGTTGAAAACTTAAATTCAACTGGATAAGTAGTTTTTAAGCTATGCTGCGTACGGACAGACTAACAGAAGTGGGAAAACATGGGGCCCGAGCACCCTAAAATGCAAAGTTCTTTTAAACTGATCTAAATGCCGGTGGTTGCCCTTCTTCAATAAGGACTCTTATTTATTTTAAACTTTATAATTAAATGGTAAAAGTATTAACTTCTATTTGTTTATTTTTCTAATGATTTAATAAATCCTATTATGTATTTTAATAATTTTAACACAGAATAAGTGTGTAACTTATTTTATTAAGACCATATTACCATTTTATTAGAAATCGTCTTAAAATAAACAATACATTTGGAAAAATAAAAAACATATTTTTATTACCAATTCATTAGATAAATATAGAAAACAAATGTATTAGAAATTAAAGTTGGAAGTTTCATTTTGAAAAAATATTTAATTCAGAATAAATATAACATTTTGACTAGTACGTCTAAAACTAGTCCACTCTAATAAAGATATGTATGAATTTATCACTACAGTACATTGAATTTGTAGACAATAAAGAAAAAAACTTAGGCTCTATCTCAAAATATGGCTTACTAAAGTATTCAACAATTGTCTGTTAAAATTATTAGATTTTAGTTTAATGTTGATTCTTTAACAAATGTTTGCTTAGTGTCCTATTTATTTAAAAAGGTGTTATGTATCTTAAAATAGTTATTTCCTACCTCGAAATACCTGACAGTGTCTTTAAGAATATCATATTCTCTAATGTCTCTAAAATATCTGGAAATACAAGTGCAAAAATATTATATTACGCCTTTATAATACGGTATAATAACATTAAATTCTGTTCTGGAAAAGCACAATATAATATCCACTAAAATGTTCACTTTTTTCACTGCACTCACATGTAGCGATTAATTAAAGTCAAATTTAGGTCTCTTGAAAACACCACTTGTTTGTTAACTTCTGTTTTATTAGAATATTAGTAGGTATTAGGTACAATATTATTTACCATCACCAACTGATGCCAACAATGCTGCTATATCTTCCATTTTAGAAGTATAACAAACACAAGTATTAAGGATCTCCAGGCAGACTTTAGTAGCTTCAGATTTTTAACTCTTCATCAACTTTTAGTTATTTCCAAAATAATAAAGTATACTTAATTAATTAGGCCAAACAAATGTGTCGTGTTTTGCTCAACGTCAACAAAATAATTTTAAGGTTAACAGTAATTGTCAAATCGTAATGAAAAACTGGCCTACTTGACGTCAAAAAATACATGCAATTTTCCATTTAAGAAATGGATGCTACTTCCAACCTTTGTTAGTTGTTTCGCTAAATCACGTGATTTAGCGATTCGCTAACTAACGAAATGATAAGTGCAAAATCGCACCCCAGGTCTCGTAGGTTTTCGTTGGGGTGATTTTCTGCAGCCCTGAAGGCTCGGGTAGACTTTTGCAGCATGAAGTCTTCGATAGGTGTCCATTGAAGATCACGCTGCAGGTCCTCATTCCTGATAAACCATGGGGCGTCAGCTGCCATCCTAATGAATTTGTTTTCTGTCCTCTTTAGCTTCATAAGGTGGAATTTAGAAGGATATCCGAAGGATGTGGAGCCATATGTGAGTTGGCTCCTAGCTACTGTTTGGATCAGTAGCAGCTTGGTCCTCAGTCCCATTTCGCTTTTCCGACAGAGCAGTGGATAAAGTTTACCCATTGCACAGTTTATTAATTACTATCAGTTGTCCCACTCCCTGTCGGAACGTTTAAAGTTCGTGGCTATAAAGCGAATGCCGAAATTCCTAGAAAACCAAACACAGCTGCCGAGCCGCCGATCGAATTTGCATTTTACGAGGGAGCGTGTGGCGGCGACAAGCGTTCGCTTAGTAATATATTTTGTACGAGGGGCGCAGTAAAAGGTTAGGCATAAGAATAAATTATTTCATTTGTAGGGATTATTTGAATAAAAAATTGTATTTGGTTATTGCTTTAATTAAATGAAATACATTAAATAATAATTGAAATTTATATTTATTTCACTAAAAAAAACTGAAGACACTCTAAAGTGGTAGTGTGTTATATTTTGTTACCTACCTATACGGGCTTTACTATACATATCGAAAATTGGTAAATACACAAGGTATAGAGCTTCTTCTGAACCACCAGAACACTCTGTCAAATTAGACAAATAAATATCGTGAAATAGAAAAAAAAGACCTCTCTCTGTGTACCAAATTTCAACTCGATAGCTCAATTCCTTTGAAAGATATCGCGTAAACTAACAGACCAACAGGCAGAAAAAAAAATTTCGCAGAAATTGTGTTTTTACACGTTTTGGCCCATTTTAAGACGATTGCCGATACTATACTTCCCCATCTTTTGGAGATGTCGAAGTAAAACACAATTCCGGCGAAAAAATTTTGCTGTCTGTCGGTCTGTTAGTTTATGCGATAACTTTCGAAGGAATTGAACTATCGAGTTGAAATTTGGTACACAGGCAGTGGTTGGAGAACGGTTCGGATTGCTTTTGAGCAAAATCGGCAGAGGGGAAGGGGTTGAAACGAGAGGTTAATTGGTGGAAAAAAAATATTAAAACATTTTTTTTGGTAAATCATCTTAGAACTATTCAAAACTTATAAAAACATAATTTCGACGAAAAAATGTCTGTCTGCCGGTCTGTTAGTTTCGCGACAATTTTCGAGGGAATTGGGCTATCGAGTTGAAATTTGGCACACAGGGAGTGATTTATAGAAGACCGATTCGGACTGCTTTTGGGCAAAATCGGTTGAGGGAAAGAGGTTGAAACGAGATGTTAATTGGTGGAAAAAAAATAACTTTTTGGCTGAATGATCTTAAAACGCTTAAAACTTATAAATAACATAATTTGGACGAAAAAATGTCTATCTGTCGGTCTTGTTAGTTTACGCAACAATTTTCGATGGAGTTGGGCTATCGAGTTGAAATTTAGTTAACAGGTCTATAAAAGAACGTTTTTTTTTAGTAGTGATTCTATTGGCAGCGGTTTTTGATATGACCGTTTGTAGGTATCAAAATATAACCAGACATCCTGTTCATGAAATAGCCTTAAAATTACTATACAGAGTGAAAATTCCAAAATGACCAATAGGCACGCACCAAACAAACTACCCCAACTTCCCTTTTACCCCTAGCCACCCCAAAGTCCCCAAATAAATAATCTTAAATAAAAACCCCCATTTATGATATATTTTAATAAAAAATCTTGAAAAATGCACTACACTGCTGGTAAATAATGCTATTATTTTATAAAATAATCATCGATTTATGAAAAAATTGTTTGCAACAAAAGGGAACGTAGGGGTCGTTCGTTTAGTGCAAAGATTTGGATTCCCCTACCATTAAAAACCGATTTTCGAGAATATTTAGTTATGCCTATTGATAACTTTGAAATTATCGCCCTGTATATTACAAATAATATTAATTCTAATTATTATTCCTAAAATTTAATCTACAAGTGCTTTAAAATTGTTAGCTTAGGATTCTGTTTCTGTAGCCTACAGCTTTTAATATTTTGATTGGCAAATTTTAAAGTAAAATATAGGCGCACTCTTGTGTACAAAGAAAGGAAGTAATCATAAGGAAAATCGGGACAGGGATGATTAAAAACTATATTTTGAAATTTGTTTTTTAGTTCCGTCCCTACCCCATTTTTGCAAGCTAAATCGTTAAAATTTTCTACAAAGGTGTTTTCTAAAGCGATTACAAAATCTATAAAATTTGTAGAAGGTATTGTTAAATGTCCACAAGGTGCATTATCAGAAGTAGCATATGCTTTTAGTTGGCAAAAAATAGTGGCTTGTTCATCTGGTAAATTTAAATTATTAAATGCCATACATATATCGCAGTTATGTTTTGCCAAAGTCTTTTTTAAAAAATACCCAGCCACATATACTAATGCATTCCCTTCTGCTGTTTTTATATCCCGATAATCATTTGTGAAAACTTTTAGCGGGACATTCGTCGGTATGGGTAATATATCAACACAACTATTAATTAAATCTGGAGTTAGGTTCACCTCATTCAAATCTTGCATACAATTGGCACCTTCTACTTCATCCAGATATTTGAGGCAAAATAGTTTTTTGAAGGCTCTGCTAAACTGAATGGGCGTTGGATTTCTTGCATTGCCGCAACAATTTCTAACCTGACCGAAAAAGTTTTCCAAACAGTCCTGGTTTAGATTCCTAGTCAATAAAAACTTACAACCTTTTGACTGTAACAACTCCCATAGACCAAAAATTGAATTTATGGTCAATCTCCAGCCATTTAACAACTTAACTTGTTTGGTTACATCTTTTCCATCGTTTTTTATTACTTTTATATTTTTAAACAAAACCTCCATTTCACGTAAAAATGTTCGTTGCTTCTCTGTATTCATAAAACAATTATAAGAATTTAAATTGGAGGCATTTAGAAGGTCGAAAAGGTCATTAATTTTTTTTATAAAATTAACTGTTACAATTGCTTCAGCGGGTAAAACTTTTAAATCGATACATGTACTTAAAGCCACTGCCACGGAATGGCTCATTACCTGAGAGGCAAGCTTAACTTTCATTCTCTGAAAATTATTCGGGAATACGTGGCTGTCGGTTAATTTAGGTGCTATTTTAAATTCTTTAGATTTTTCGTAGTTGTACATAGTTTCTAAATATTTTTTATTTGTGTGTCCCTCTGCCAGTACAAATGAGTAAGAATAAAAATTATTTCGTAATGATTTTAAAAGATGAGGTACATCAAAAAAATAAAATATTTTGTTGCCATTAATAAAAAAATAAGGATTTTCGGGTGAAATTTTTAACTCATCTTTGACGAGTTTTTGAAAGTTTGGGCCCTGATCAGATACCACTCCTAACACGTTAAGTCCCGTAGCATTAAGTCTTTTAATAGTCTCAAATATTAGTTCTTTTATTTCCTGTGATGGAACTGCAGATTTGTAAAAAAAATATGCTACTGGGTGTTTCCAACTACACGCCACTCCTCTGGCCATTACTACTAACGCACTAGTAGCTATATCCAATGTATTTTGAGAATAGGATTCCTGAAACCCTATTATTTTATCTCGTCCTATGTCATAAAATAAATTGGATTTGATAGACATTTCATCAACACATATAATACAATCTTTTTCTTTCTCATTTAAATGATTTACCCTTAACTTCGTGATGTTAAATATAAATTCATTAAATCCTGGATTAATGACCCAGTTTTTCATATAACGTTGAAGGGTAGATTTCGAAGGAAGTCTTTGAAACTCAGAAAACTTTTTATAAGCCTTGGGACCCATAAAATATAAACTTAATGCTAATTGTTTTAAGTCGTCTCTATATCTAGATCCTTTAGGTGTCTTATTTAATAAAGTAAGTTGTGCCTTTAAAAACTTGCATGCTTTGGAAGAATAGTTTTTATCAAAATAGGCCAATACGTCTTCCAAAGTAACACCTGTTTCTAAGAGATTTTTCTTACATTTGGGAGAAAGAGCAGATCTTTGCAACCTCTTCACCGTATTTTTCAAACCTCTTTTTCTTGGGGTATTTGAGGAAAGGGCCGCTGAGGTTTGAGTACATTTGTCTAGAAAATAAGTAGGGTGTTAATTATTTAGGTTTAAATAATCTGAAAAATTTAAAGTTAAGGTAGAAAGGAGAAAACTTCGGTTCACCTAATAAATGTATGAATAGAGGGTTCCTAACAAACACTAAAAACAAATGATACCAATTATATGCAATAAAAAAAATCCAAAACAAAATGAAAGACAGCATAGGCATTAGCTCGAACTTATTAAAGGGGAAATGATTAAGAATAATATTAAATGTTATTACAGTCTCAACTCACCATCAGCTTGAATCAAAACTTGATTATCCTTTAGCAACCCTTCGGCATCTTCGGTTTGGATCATAGCATTTTGAGTGACACGACTAGTTCCTGGTTGCATTACTAATGAACTGTCACCTTCTGGTTCTGCCATCAATATTATCAATAATTAATATTTTAGAATAAAATCAGAAATTATCGGGGTTGGAAAAACTCGGGCTTTATATAAAAAACCCGAGCCAGTGGGCTTTATCACTGCAATAAATATACTATTAATGATCTGTTCACAATTTTAATGTTTTTAAACAGTATTTAATAAACATTTTATGCATGTTGGATTAAATTGTGGTTTTAATTATTAAATTAAATGTTTTAACTAAGGGACTAAACCATTATTTTTTTTAACGTTTTATAATTGACAAAAATTCACATTTTTAATGCTCGAGGGAGCTTGAGAGAAACGAGAAATTCTTGCCGAGAGAAGACCTGTCTCGAGTGGCGAGAGAAAATTTCTCTCTCGTCTCGTCGAGACGATAGACGAGTGTCTCTTATCTCGGCGGCATCACTAATTTAAATTTAGTAGTAATAAAGTTTTTATACAATAAAATATTAATAAAAATTATATATTTATTATTTAAAACAATCATAATAAAATTCTCACTTCGAGCAGAAAATTTTCTTGTAACCTTGTACCAATGTTTATTTGTCAACTACTATTAAAGAAACCTATTTTTGCCAAAAGTAAAAACTACAAAGCTGAGCTAATCTAATTTCTTTGGATAATGTGACTAAACATTTATGCTATCTCTTGTTAGATTAAATTACATGAAGGCAGTTTAATCCTGTATCACTATTACCCAGAAAAACAGTATGAATTGCGGGAGAATATTCTGAAGAAAAGTTATGAACTTAGTTTTTTACATGTAGGTTAGTTATTGGAATTCCCAATATTAATTCGATTATAAACCCACTTAATAAAACCGCTGCCAATGGAACCACTACTTCCATATCATGTCAATCTGAAAAAAAAAATTTTTATGGACGACTACCTGTTAACCAAATTCCAACTCTCTAGCTCAATTCCTTCGAATATTGTGGCGTTAACTAACATACCGACAGACAAACAGACATTTTTTCGTCGAAATTATATTTTTTGTACGTTTTTACTCGCTTTAAGAACGATGTAGCAAAAAAATGTTTTTAACTTTTTTTTGTCACCAATTAACCTCTCGTTTCAACCCCCTCTCCTTAGCCGATTTTGCCCAAAAGCAATCCGAACCGTTCTCCTATAGACTACTCCCTGTGTACCAAATTTCAACTCGATAGCTCAATTCCTTCGAAAGTTATCGCGTAAACTAACAGATCGACAGACCGACAGACAGAAAAAAAAATTTCGCCGAAATTATGTTTTTTACACGTTTTGAAGGACGATTTAGCGGAAACAATTTTTTTGGCGATACTATACTTCCCCATTTTTAAAAGTGGGTTTTACCCAAAAAAAAAAAAAACAGGTGGGTTTTTTGGGTTACCAACTGGGTAGCCAACACTGGAAATTATTCATATAAAACAAAGTGATATTCCTTAGGTATAATCTACATAAAGGCAATTAAAAGCCGTAACACAATTGAAATGATTAATCAATTTGAAGTAAGTTTTAAATACCGCTGCCAAAGGAATCACTACTTCCATGATGTCAAACCGAAAAAAAAAACGTTCTTTTATAGACGACTACCTGTTAACCAAATTTCAACTCAATAGCCCAATTCCTTAGAAAATTGTCACGTAAACTAACAGACCGACACACAGTTTTCATCGAAATTATGTTTTTTATACCTTTTCAGTCAACATTTTTTAAGAATTTTTTTCCACCAATTAATATCTCGTTTCAGTCTCTTTCCCTCAGCCGATTTTGCCCAAAAGCAATCCGAACCGTTCTCCTATAAACCACTCCCTGTGCGTCGCGTAAACTAACAGACCGATAGACAGAAAATTTTCGTCGAAATTGTTTTTTTATACTTTTTGAGACACTTTAGTAAGTTTAGAGAAAAAAAAATTGAAAATTTTTTGCCGATACCATACTTCCCCATCTCTTGGAGATCTATGAATCATTGGTGAGAGCATTGGCATTGCTTTCAAAATTTGACATTTTACTTTAAATACAGTTCACAGAGTCGATTTTAAAGCCTAAATTTCTAAACCTTACTGAAGGGTGTCTAAAATTCAATTTTTTGTATTAAAATATTTTTTTAGGTTTTTGCTAAACTTACCTTTTTTGTTTGTAAGCATTAATGACGGAACTGCATTTTTTTTAGGTGATTTTTAGCTTCACTTGAATAACTTGCATCAGTAAAGTGCAAATTGCATATTGTTAGGCTGTTATAACATTTTTCTGGCGATAAGTTAGCATATTTGTGGCTGCCTGTAAATCCCAAAGCTGTTTTCCAAAGTAGACATCTAAAATTATTTAAAGAAAAAGAATAATTACACTACAAATATGCATGGTTGTAAAGTCTGGACATACTCAGGAAAATTCAAACTGTTAATAGGAGACAGGTAAAATGAGGGATTATCTGTTGTATACCTGTCAGCATAATATAGAGATTAACAAAAAATACTTCCCATTAGAACATATTTCATATAAAATAAATAGTAAAGCAACTATTAGGAAAAAATAATAAATAATACCTACCTTTCGTGATCTTTAGGGAGCCTAAAAAATGACAACCCGGCCCCTTTTTTTATTTCGCTCTTACAGCCGTCAACAGGGCAATAGATTCTAGGCATTTTTTGTAAAACGTCTGCTATTAAAAATAAACAATTAAAATATGATACCCACATTTTTAGAATCAATAATCGAAAATTACTTTACTTACTAAAATACAATTCTTTATAAATACTGAAACACTAAATCACTATAAACGCGGTCAGAACAAATTCAACAAACTATTCAAATAAATCCAACCCGTATACTAACGCTCGAATTCTGCTCTTATCGCAAATATCCGGCCGCTCGACAGCCAGTATAGTGGGGGGCCAGAAAGCACGCTGGGAATGCGACGAGTCGAGAGCCGTTTTTAGCGGCAAGTGAATCTTCTAGTCTTTAGTTAATGTTCGGTGCCCATTGCTTGTCTGGTTTTTGTCCTCGCTGCGTTGATATGGTTATTCCATGTCAAGCTTCTGTCCATGGTCATCCCTAGGTACTTGGCCTCGTTTGACCAAGGGATCTCGACATCTCCAACTCGGATTCTAGCTCTTGGAGCCAGTCTCCTACGTTGGAATAGTATTGCTTGGGACTTCTGGGGTTGATCTTAACCTTCCATTTGACGCACCAGTCATTAAGGTTATCAATGTCCTCTTGCAGTCGTCTGCCCATTATCCGGGTGCTTCTGCTTTGGTGTAGGATGGCCGTGTCATCAGCGTAAAGTGCCCTCTTCTCCGATTGGGACATCGTGAGAGAAGATGGAGTATAAAATGGGTCCCAGCACAGACCCTTGTGGTACTCCAGCTACTAGTCCTCTTGGAGCTGAATGAGGGTCATTCACCTTGACTGTGAATGATCTGTCATTTAGGTAGCTCCTGATAAGCTTTATGTTTCTTTCTCTCGTATCCAGCCACCGACATTTTGTGGATCAGGCCTTGGTGCCACATTCTGTCGAAAGCTCTTTCGATGTCCAGGAAAATTGCTCCTGTGGCCTCTCTGTTGTTGAATCCTTTGGTGATATACTCTGTAGTTCTGAGTACCTGCTGCTCAGATGAGTGTCCTGCCCTGAAGCCGAATTGTTCATCTGGGATGGCATCTAGTTCTTGGGACTCATCTTTTAGTCTTCTGGCTATGGCTCTTTCGGCTACTTTGCTTAGGGCAGGGAGTAGACTGATGAGCCTGGAGTTGTGTGGTAATGTCCTGTCTTTTCCTGGTTTTTCAATGATGATGACCTCTGCCTTTTTCCATGTGCTGAGGAAATGGCATGTTCTTATGATGGAGTTTATGATGTTGGCCATCGCACTGTATCCTTTCTTGGGGAAGTATTTCAGCATCTTGTTGGTGATGCCGTCGGCTCCAGGGGCTTTCTTGACGTTCAGTTTCCTGATAATGTCTCGAAATTCCCAGGGTGAGACAGGATGTGGATTTTGTTGAGGTAAAATCCAAGCATCCAGGTCTCTAACTGAGTCGTGGACCTCTACGGTGAGCTCTTCGTCTTCCTCTGGGTGTTGGTTTAGCTGACCTTGTTGGACTATGGCATCCACTAAGGCTTCAGCTTTGTCCTCGTCGGTGTAGATTGGGCCATTTACACCTTGGGAGTGGAGGGATAGGACGTTTGTCCATTCGGAGAGCACGTTGCATCTGCCAGGCTGTTCGGTGATGCGTGTCTAGGGATCTCAGCTTTTCCTGCCACTTGTTGTTTCGGTGTTCTTGTAACCGGTTTCTCAAATTTTGAGAGTGTCGGTTTAAAGCAATCCTGTCCTCTTCCTCGTGGGATCTGGCGTAGATCCTGCGGAGGCGTCTGTAGGTCCTGATATCATCTCTGAGATTTTCAGGAAGCTCCTCGGTTTGTCGATGCCTGCTTATGTCTTCCACTACTGTGTTTTCATGGAAGGCATTCAGGATGGCTGTCTCTAGATGTCTTACGGCCTCATCTAGTCCCTGAGGAGCGCGGATCTCAGGGATTTCGATTGCAGCTTTCAGACGTCTTTGATAGGCCTTCCAGTCGGTAGTCTTCCTGGTGTTGTGATTTACTCTGTTGAGGTTTACTCCTAATTGCAGGAGTACCGGGTTGCGGTCGGATGTACCCTCATTCAGAGTGTTTGTGTCCAGCTCTTCCCTGATGTTTTTCAGGAGTGCAATATCCAACACGTTTGGCCTCCCATTTACACGGGGGAGGTGTGTTGGTTGTTCTGGTCCTATTATGGCGAGTCTATGGTCTTCGCATAGTCTGGATAGTTTGCGACCATTTGCGTTGGTATGGGTGCAATGCCATTATTCGGATTTGCAGTTGAAGTCACCAATGATGATTTTGGCTCTTCGCCCTCTTGCTAGATGCTCGATGTCCTCATCCAACAGCTCCTGTGTTAGGGAGCGATACGCAGAGGTGATTTTGATCGGTCCTCTACGAGTGTTGACCTCTATGGAGATGGCGTCTAGTTCCACATCTTCAACCCCCAGGAAGGAATGTGGAACGCCTTTTCTGACCAGGATCGCGACTCCTCTTATAGCTCGGTGACCAAGAGGGTCGTATCTGTAGATGTGATATCCTGGGAAGATCATTCTTATTTCGGCTGTTAGTTTAATCTCCTGTATTGCTAGAACATCGAGGCGATGTTCTTCCAGGAGTTCTAGGACGTCAGTTTCCCTGGCCCTTAGACCGCAGGTGTTCCAGGAAATGAGTTTTAAGGTTTCATTTTGGTGTTCTGGCATCGCTTATTTTAGTCTACGGAGCTGTTCCTCCACAGCTTTTGTTATTGTGGGAATTATGGTTTCCACAATAGAGGGCATCATTCCGGTGACGGCTTGCAGGATTGCAGCCTGGAGATCAAGAGGAGGGGAGCTCTCCTTCTTTTCCTTTGGGGGAGTAGTGGTAGTTTTGGCCACTTCCGTGAAGGTGGTTTTAGTTGCAGATTTTGTGGCTGCAGGCTTAACTGAATTTTTGAAGTTGGCCCATGGGGCTACAGGTGCTTTTTTGGGGGCAGGATATTTCGGGCAGCCCTTATAACTGGCCGGGTGTCATTTTTGATTGCAGTTAGCACAAACTGCATTTTTGGAGCCATCTTCCTCCTTTTCCGGGAGTCGGCATGCGTCCGATCTGTCAAGTCCTGCACATTTAACGCACTTATCTGGGTAGATGCACAGTGATTGTGTGTGCCCGAATCGCTGGCACTTGAAACACTGTTTTACAGTGCCGTCCTTTTTCTTATTTTCCACTTTGACCACCCGATCAAAGAGGGTGCTTATTTTCATTATTTTGTTGTTCGTAGTCTTAACCAGGAATAGCGGCATGAGTTTTTTAGTAATCCTTGAAGTCATTCTGACTACGCTAGCATCAGTAATGCCGAGTTGGTGTAGCTCTTGAGCTATCTCCTCTACCGGGGTGTTCATATGTAAATCGCGGATTACCGCGTGGGTCCTTTTTTCCTTCTTTGAGTTGATAAGTGTGATAAGGGCGATTGGCCTCTTTAAGGTGGTGGGTCAGGGCCCTATGGTCGTTGGCTGTTTTTGGGAAAATTTGGAGCCTCGAGCTGGAGGCCTTGGCTTTGTTGAAGCCTATGTTTGTTCCTTTGATGTTACGGTGGACTTCTGTCCAGGTCCCGTCGTCGTCAATTACTAAGGGGGGATTTTTGGGGTAGGCTCTTGGGACACTACACTTTTGGCTGCTTCAGTTGTTTCCATTGGCACACTATTATTTTCACCGTCTTCACTATTTTCCCTATTTTCGGGTTTTCACTATTGGGGGTTTCACTATTTTCGCCACTGGGGGGGATTTAACTCTTTTCCTTTTGATTTTGGTTTCGGCGACTGTAGTTGGTGGTTCGCTCTGCTGGGGTTGCCGAGTCGTCTTACCTTCTCGTTGTGTAACAAGAAGAAGATTTTCTAGTCTATCGAGTCTGTCTGTAAGGCTTCGATTTTCTTCGCGTAAGGTCTTCAGATTTTCGCTCAGGCGAATGTTTGCTTCCTTTAGTCGTAGGATTTTCTCGGATTTCATTTCCGAGGAAACTTTGCTGACTTTGGATGATTTACTAGGTTTCATCTTGTTTTAGCACTTTCACTGCACTAATGACCTCACGAGTGATATTTCCAGTAAAGGAAAAATTATCCACTTATAGACTTTCACTGTACGGAGCCGGGTGAACCGAATCGATCCGTACTGTTTCAATGCAAAAAGCGAACTGTCGACCGAATATGCGATGCGGGCCTCGTTTTAAATGATTCGCGACCCGATTTTTGCGCCAAGTGGAGCCGATGGCTGTCCTACACGAACCCTTCGTGATGTGTCAGACGGTGGATTCATCACGGTTAATACCCGGCGATGCTTAGCTTATTACTGGCGCGGTGCGTTATAGCGCTCTTAGGGAAATTTACGCGGTTTTTCCTCACGTTGCGCAACGTGTTTTTCATATATACTTAGCGGGCGTATTTTTCTGATCATTTACTAGAATGAAACATATTTTTACTATGATTAATAAGATGTAACACTCTAATTTTGTTATATAGTTTAATCTTTAAGTTTAACATTTATAATGTACTCTTTTAGTGTTAATTTTTAATAATTGATATGTGGGCTTTATTTAAATTATATATTGGTTTTATAGTTTAGTTAGATTACCCATATCTCAAGCGAAGATTTGTTATACCGAATTATATTATAATAATTAATCGCTATGTATAGCGCCACCTATTATCAAAAACTATCAGTATTCTTAAACTAAAGTAGTTCACAACCTCGTTCTAAAGTAACGTTTTACTGCAAGTTGAAACGTTGTTACTTGGATGGAGATGCCTAGATTCATACAATATCATTCACCAATTAAAATTATAATTATTTAAAAAACGAAACCCAAATAACATCTAAAGATCTTTATTTCTTAATATTACAGAGTAAATAAGAATTTAATTTTAGCAGTCTTGAAAACCTGTTTTGCTTCCTTTATGCAAGTTTTCGTCTTCCGATAATCTTGTCAGGATGTTGCATTTTCGACTTCAAACCTCTATTAAACATATCTTTTCTGTTGCTGTAAATAATAAAATACTGTCATTAATGCACCGAATTTTTTTTTGCATGTAAGGTCGATATTTTGTATTAATACTCATATGTAGGAATTTATGTTTATGAAGCACGGTTACTTTGATAAATATTTCTATTTTAGATATATATAAGATTACTTTTTTTAAATTTATTCTATTTTAATTGTATCTTTTTGGCCCTGGATATCTAACACATAAGGGCAATATTAGTACAAATTCTTTCAGCTAACTTTGGCCTGTAAACTCATAAAATTTCTCGATTTAAAATCAATATTCATACCTTTTTTTTTTCTTGGATTAGGTAGCAGTTGCATATTGTTATAACTAAATCGGTTCTGTGTAGTGTTTTGGAAAACCAAATTACTTCCTTAAATATTTCGGTTTTCAATCATTTCTCCTGATTGCATGAGTATTTAGACCCTTTTATGTCCTGAATTATTACCCAACCATTTTTTGTTGTCTTCTGTGCCTAAAGTATTTCGTTATGAATAAATCTCTTTTAATGGTAAAATAACAAATTTATTTATATTGTATTGTTCTGAAAATCTAATTTAAATCAAGCCTAGGTACCTTTTTGTTGTCAAGGTTTTTCCACTTTCCCATTTGAAGTCAATCCCCCATAGCTTTGTTTTCTGTTTTAGTTGCAAGTTGATTTTGCGGGATAGCCTTTTCAACTATTATTTTTGTTTTTTGCCTAGTTCACAGTATAATTTAGGTTTATGGGACGTGTCACTTTTTATGCGCTGTCACTCGCTGCATCCGATATGCCCTCATTCAATAGGCGCATGCTAAGATCCCAAATGTTGCCAAGTTTATTCTCAGGTGGTTGCCGTTTGAATTATAAACCAATCAGTAATGGTTTTTCTGGTTTTTCTTGCCTGCAATCCCTATTTTAAATCATTCCGCGTTCCTCTTCACAACACTGATGTCACCTGGGGCAATCTAACCAATGATAGTTCGGCATCCGGGTAAATTCTAGAAGGTACTACGGAGCTGGTTCCAGGAAGGAACTACTTTTTCACTTCACATTTCTGGTCTCCTGTAACATCGAAAGGTCTTCAGCGCGAACTGGGGAAAATAAAATCCAAGTTTTTCTTGGAAATCGGTTAGTGGGATTTCTCCTCAGCTTCGTAAAAATTTAGTTGGGGTTTTCTATTTATTTCAATTTTATTGTATTTTGTAACCTCCAAGTAATCTCTCTCAGAGAGAATTTCTGGTGCTGAAATTGGACCAAGCCGCCATTTTTCTGCCACGTTGTGAAAAAGTCCTGTCCGGGGCGAACTAAACCGTATTGAATAGGGTCTTAGTACGTGGCATTAAAACCCACTTTGACGTAAACGAGTAACGTTCCGCCCTATAACTACTAAGGTCCTGTCTACTGATACACCTACCACCGGTTGCAGTGACGTATCACGCTGGGACAATTGGTGAACTTTTTTATTTCATATTAGTGTATTTTTTCTTTGTATTTTTTTTGTACAGGCATAAAAAAAAACAACTTTTAGTAATTAGATTTTATTGTTTTTATTTAATGTGTTTTATTTAGCTCACATTTTCTCTTCTTTTTCAGTTTTTTTTTTATTAAATAAATATCAAATAAATTACATTTTTTTTATATTACCTTTCTTTTTTTTTTTTGGATTAGGGTTGCAATTTGGCGCCCGAACGTGTTGGGGCCTTTGAACTGCTTTTTCATTTTCAGCTTTGAACTGTTTTTTTTTAACTTTGAACTTTTTTTAACTGAATAGTTGTTTTCCCTGTGAGCTAAATAAACGCCTTATGTTTATTGTTTACTAACCCTATTTATTATCTGATATTATTATTTGACTATTTGTTGATACTATTTGATTATTTCTTTGATACTATTTGATTATTTCTTTGACATTATTTGGTTATTTCTTAGATATATGCGTATTTGATTTATCTTTTTATATCTGATTAGATATTTGCTTTTTGTATGCGATTGTTGTTATTTTTGATTTTGATCTATACCTATTTTTTTGGCTTATTACTTTAAATTTTAGTGCTTTTGATAGCTTTCTTTCACGTGATATTTATTGTTTTGATCTTGTGTTAAATTTTTATATAGTCACGATGGATTATAATATGCCGATCGGCTACCATAAAAAAGATATGTTAATCTATGAACTGTCGGTTTGTGGTATCCCAGCCGATGATAATAAAACAGTAGACGAACTACGTTCTGCTTTTCGGCTCATTCTCAGTCTTGGGAAAAAGGCACACCTCTAAATTATCCGGCATATAAGTTAGATTTTAATGAAGAGCGCGATTACGTAACAAAGACTTTAAAAGAAGTACAAGTTTCAATCACCACAATTTCAGGTGAAAAGCTAAAAATACTTTTGATAGGATCCAAACGCGATTGGTCCATCTCTTAAATCGTGTAGATCGGATTCCGGTAGCTAAATTAAATGAAGAATCGATAAAAGCTCGAGCGTCCCTAATGGGTGAGATTCTTACTACGCTTGATAATTTAGAGCAAAAATCAAAAAGCGATCCTAATTTAAGTAAATTATTTAGTAAAATTCTATTATCTGTCTCTGACTTGGATTCGTCTGAGTGCTCTGGTACAAGTACCAATACAAATAAAAATAAATTGACAGGATCATCGCGTACGCAATCTACGTCAAAGTATAAGTCTTCAGCTTCTTGTAGTTACCTCTCAGATACAAAAACTCAAAGAGTTGAAAAGTGGGGTCTTAAATTTACAGGTGTCACTAAATATTTATCTGTTTATAATTTCTTAGAACGTGTATCTGAATTGCGTATTGCTCGTGGTATTTCTGAAAAAGAATTATTTGAGTCAGCTAGTAATTTATTTTCAGGTCGCGCAGTAAATTGGTTCCGTGCTAATCGCATTCGTTTTATAGATTGGAAAAGTTTATCTGATTTACTTTGTAAGCATTTTGAACCTGCTGATTATCGATCTCGTTTGTTTAAAGAAATTTTAGATAGAACTTAGGATCAATCTGAAAGTATAGTTGATTATTTGTCAAGTATGAGTGCTTTGTTTAGGCGTTACGGTGGTAGGTCAGAAGACGTTCAATTAGATATCATCTCCCGTAACTTATCTCATTTTTATTCTACTCTAAATGAACTCGAGGAAGAGTGTCTTAAACTTGAGGCAAAGAAATATCGTGCTGATCATCATGTTCCACCTTCTAGAAAACGTCATAACCTGGTCGAACCAGATTTTGCCTTCATAGCCTCAGATACTTCATCTTCATCTAATCCGGTAGCATTTGTTGCATCAGATTCTTCTACCTCAACAAACACTCCACTTCCTTACACAAATAGAGCTCCTGTTGTCGAGGTTATTCAACAACCTCCAGTCACTCCTCCAGCCAATCGACCTTCCTGGAATTGCAAAGCATCTGGCCATCTGAACAGCCAATGCCCTCAGCCTAGAAAAAGTTTATTGTTATCGCTGTGGAAAGGCTGATGTCACCATCAGATCTCACTAAATGTTCAGTTTCGGGAAATTTCAGTTTTAGGTCATCCTATTGGATTCGGGTGCTTCTCGCACTATTGTTGGAAAATCTGGCTATGAAATCGTACAAAATCTGGGTTTAAAACTTGTTAAACAACAAACTAGATGGACCGTAGCTAATGGCAATAGTTGTGTCAGTGGTAGGTTTGTTCAAGCTCCAGTAACCTTGCTAGATAAAACCCGCATGGTCGATATTTTGGTTATCCCTGAACTATCGCACCAATTTATTTTGGGTATTGATTTTTGGAAGACCATGAAGATCGTTTCCAGATTTAAGGAAGGATGTTTGGCACTTTGTCAGTGATTCAGGTTCTCTGGAAATATGTTCAGTCGTTGATGGTAATACATTGTCCCCAGACGACAAAGCTGCTCTGAACGCATTGGTCAAAGAGAAAATCTCGTTGATGGGTTCCGATCTCGGCTTCTGTAAAGTAGCTGAGCATGTTATTGAACTCGAGCCCGGTACCAGGCCTATCAAACAATGGTACTACCCTGTTTCTCCCTTTAAGCAGAGAATCATTGACCAAGAAGTAGACGAAATGTTAAAACTTGGTGTCAGAGAACCTTCGAACAGTCCGTAGTCAAGTCCAGTGTGTTTAGTCAGGAAAAAGGACGACAGCTACAAATTCTGCATCGACTACCGCCGTCTTAATGAGAAAACAAAAAAAGACTCCTACCTACCCAATTCCTTATATTTCAGCCATTTTAGATCGTCTCCGAGATGCTCGTTTTATCAGTTCCATAGACATTAAATCTGCCTTTTGGCACGTCCCTGTTAATGAATCTTCCCGAGAACTTACCGCTTTCACTGTCCCTGGCAGAAATCTCTATCAGTTTTGCCGCATACCTTTTGGGCTAACTAATGCGCCAGCCACATGGCAACGCATTGTGGGCAGAGTTTCGGGAGTAGATTTGCAAAATAATGTCATGGTCTATGTGGACGATATTGTGATAATTTCCAAGTCTTTTGAAGAACATTTGAACATCTTAGGTCTTGTTTTTGACAGATTAAGGAAAGCTGGTTTAGTAGTGTCTCAGGAAAAGTGCCATTTCTGTAAACCTGAGCTTAAATATCTAGGTTACATCGTAGATGCTCGAGGATTAAGACCAGATCCAGAAAAAGTGCAGGCTATAGTTAACATACCCCTTCCACGTAACATTACAGAGATCCGTAGGTTTGTTGGGACAGCTTCTTGGTACAGACGATTTGTACCCAATTTTTCGACTGTATTAACCCCTATCACTCGGCTAACTAAGAAAAATGTTAACTGGGATTGGACGGCTGATTGTCAACAGTCTTTTAACACTATCAAAGAAGCCCTCGTTACAGCTCCAGTACTTACATGTCCAGATGTTGATAGAACTTTTACTTTGCGGACAGATGCTATGGCTTAGGTGCTGTTTTAACTCAACAGTTTGATGATGGCGAAAAGGTCATTGCATATTTATCCCGTTCTCTCACCAAACAAGAGATGAAATTAACTGTTACGGAAAAAGAGTGTTTTGCAGTTATTTGGAGTGTTGAGAAACTTAGGCATTACTTGGAAGGTGTTCATTTTAAATTCATCATTACAGATCATCATTCGTTGTTGTGGTTGCATAATCTTAAAGATCCTCAAGGTCGTCTTGCTCGTTGGGCTCTCCGCTTTCAACCTTATGACTTTCAACTTATTCACCGCAAGGATAAAGAACATATAGCACCTGATTTTCTTTCACGTTCTATACCAGTTAGTACTGACGCAGTCGCTAGTGTCAATGAGGTCAAGCCGTCTATAGATTTTTCTACAACATCAGACAAATGGTACCGTGAAATGTTGATAAGGTTAGAAGATCACCCAGAAAAGTATCCCTGTTGGCGAGCGGAAAACGGCAATTTGTATAAGTTTGTTAAGTCGGCAAATCGTAACTTTCCAGATCATTCCAGCTGCCGGAAAATTGTCGTACCCAAAGATAGGCGAAAAGTCGTGGAAAGTCGCCGAACGTTATCACTGGTCAAAAATGAGGGCGATGTGACTAACTATGTTCGTTCCTGTAGAATTTGTGCTCAGAATAAAGTAGAGCAAAAACCCTTGGCAGCCTTGACTATATTGGGCCATTGCCTCGTTCAAAACAAGGCAATACTCATATTTTAGTTGTGACAGACTATTTCAGCAAATTTGTCGAACTTTTTCCTTGCAGATCTGCTACGGCGAAGTCTTTGGTAAAATTTGTTGAAGATCGTATTTTCCTCGTTTATGGCGCCCCTCAATTTCTGACTTGCGACAACAGCACTCAAATGAAATCTAAAGAATTTCAATCTCTTTGTGACAAATATACATTACACCGCCTCTTATTATCCTAGAGCAGATAACACCAAGCGAGTTAGTCGTTTTATAAAAACTATGCTTCGTTCTTATGTACAACAAAATAACCACCGAACTTGGGAAGTTAATTTATCTTCAATTGCTTACGCTATTCGTACCTCGCGTCACGAAACAACAGGTTTTACTCCATTTTTAGTTAATTTTGGTAGGAAACACAAACTTTTCGGTCAGGATTTTTCAGATAGTATTACTAGACCCGATAGAGAGAATCAGGACTACGTTAGAAAACGATTTGAATCTTTTAAACAATTACATCTAACAATCCTCAAAAGAATTGAATCCTCTAGACTCAAAGGTAAACACCATTATAATTTACGTAGACGTCCTGTTAGTTATACTTCTGGCCAACAAGTTTGGCGTAAAAATAAGAGTTTGTCCGACGCCCCCAATTATTTTAGCTCTAAACTATCTCCTGAATTTGTAGGTCCTTTTATTATTATAAGTGCCAGTTTTCTGCACTTGTACATATGAGCTCGCAGATGAATTCGGTGCTAGCAAAGGCACGTTCAAGATCTTAAACCAGTGCTAATCGAATCTGAATCTGACTGTCCATCCAACTAAATTAAAAGATCAAAACAAAATTTATTACCATCTGTTTCGTATTACTTATTATTATCGTTAGTACTTTGCTTATCTTTATTTTTAAGTATAGGGTTAGTGACATTGTAGCTTGTTCTATATTGTAAGACCCGATCAGTAACTATTACCTGTCACTCTTTTAAATTTTCACCAATTTTGACTATTTTCCCAGACTTGATTTATTATTCCCGATTGTGACTTCTTAGCATGGCGTGTCTGTTCATAACGCTAGGCCTATTCCTTTACCATGGCAGTGAGCGGTACTACTGCTATTTAGTTTATTTCTGATTTTTGGGCAAACTTACTTCTTTTGGTAGAAGGATAACGGGTTTGTCGTTATTGGTTTACTTAACTACCTTTATTGTTGAATTTTTGAATGGTTCTACCTTACCTTGTTATCTTTAATATTTTGTTGGAATATTTATTTTCTTCTAGGCCGTTTTGGCTTTAAGGGCCATCACCATGTATATCTGGATTTCTTTGGGCCTATTTGGAATTTTGCTTGTTACCTTTATTAAGTTCATATCTTTCTCTTTCCCGGCCCTGCGGCCTGGGCCTTAAGAGTTTGGTCGCGGCGGATATCTGCCGGTTGTAAAAGTCCACCAAGAGTCCACACTTAAGAAGCTCTGGCTTTTCGTCAAAACATCATTGACGATGACGAGCCACACTCAGAGTGAATTTAACTATTCACCTTTTATACTTTTACCTTGTATTATTGTGGTCTGTTATCTTACCTTTATTATTAACTTACCTTTATTATTATCTTAACTTTTATATTTATATCTGATGTTTTGAAAGTGATTAACCTACCTTTATTGCCGCGGTTTGGTCGGTTTTCTTAGTTAATTACTATCCTTACTTTCGTATTGTTTGATTTTGCTAAGTAATGGCCGCGGTTTGGTCGGTTTTCTTAGTGAATTGCCATATTGCTTGGGATTTGATTTGTTTGTGCTTACGCAAGTTTGCACTTCATGATTGTAATTTATTTTGATCATATGGGTTATTTGTGCCTGCACAGTATGAGTGTGACTCGTTGTTTGAGGCGCCCCTGCGCTTAATTTTTTTATTTCTGTCTTGATTTGGATTTTTTTGGATTCTTTTCTTTCCTTTCTCTCTTCTATTCACTTTAGGTTTCCCCTCTCTCGGCCATTTGAAGCTTCCCTAACATGATAGCTTATATAATAAGGTATTTGATTTTTACATCCTCCTCACTGAGTTTCAAAGAGCGATACGACCAGAGACTGGGAAAATATAATTTATTAGTTTGCCTCTAAACATTTTGGCTTGATTTTTTTTATATTACTTGTTTTGTTCTGATAGTCGGTCAACTTTTTTTTTTAGTTTCCCTTGGAGAGGAGGAGTTGTAACACTCTAATTTTGTTATATAGTTTAATCTTTAAGTTTTAACTTAATGTACTCTTTTAGTGTTAATTTTTAATAATTGATATGTGCGCTTTATTTAAATTATATATTGGTTTTATAATTTAGTTAGATTACCTATATCTCAAGCGAAGATTTCATTTGTTATACCGGATTATATTATAATAATTAATCGGTATGTATAGCGCCACCTGTTACCAACAACTATCAGTATTCTTAAACTAAAGTAGATCACCACCCCATTCTATGCCTAGATTCATACATTATCGTTCATCAATTAAAATTATAATTATTTAAAAAACGAAACCCAAATAACATCTAAAGATATTTATTTCTTATTATTACAGAGTAAATAAGAATTTAATTTTAGCAGTCTTGAAAACCTGTTTTGCCTCCTTTATGCAAGTTTTGGTCTTTCGATAATCTTGTCAGGATGTTGCATTTTCGACTTCAAACCTCTATTTTTGGATCCAAACATATATTTTCTGTTGCTGTAAATAATAAAATACTGGCATTAATGCATCGAATTTTTTTGGCATGTAAGGTCGATATTTTGTATTAATACTCATATGTAGGAATTTGTGTTTATGAAGCACGGTTACTTTGATAAATATTTCTATTTTAGATATATATAAGATAGTTTTTAGGCCAATACATGCTTATTAGTTTTTTTTAAATTGATTCTATTTTAATTATATCCTTTTGGCCCTGGATATCTAACACATAAGGGCAATATTAGTACAAATTCTTTCAGTTAACTTTGGCATATAAACACATAAAATTTCTCGATTTAAAATCAATATCATATATACTATATCGGTTCTGTGTAGTGTTTTGGAAAACCAAATTACTTCTTTAAATATTTTCGTTTTCAATCATTTTCTCCTGATTGCATGAGTATTTAGACCGTTTTATGTCCTGAATTATTACTCAGCCATTTTTTTTGTCTTCTGTAAATTGCCTAAAATATTTCGTTATGAATAAATCTCTTTTAATGGTAAAATAACAAATTTATTTATATTGTATTGTTGTGAAAATCTAATTTAAATCAAGCCTAGGTACCTTTTTGTTGTCAGGGTTTTTCCACTTCTCCATGTGAAATCAATTCCCCATAGCTTTGTTCTCTGTTTTAGTTGCAAGTTGATTTTTCGGGATAGCTTCAACTATTATTCTAATTATCTAAGTTTTGGAAGCTGGAAGATAGATCTTCGTTTACTGTTCGTTTTGCCTAGTTCACAGTATAATTTAGGGTTATGGGACGTGTCACTTCCTGTGCGCTGTCACTCGCTGCATTCAATATGCCCTCATTCAGTAGGCGCATGCTAAGATCCCAACTGTTCCCAAGTTTATTCTCAGGTGGTTGCCGTTTGAATTATAAACCAATCAGTGATCGTTTTTCTTGCTCTGCAATCCCTATTTTAAATCATTCCGAGTTCCTCTTGACAACACTGATGTCACCTGGGGCAATCTAACCAATGATAGTTCGGCATCCGAGTTGAGTAAATTCTAGTAGGTACAACGGAGCTGGTTCCAGGAAGGAACTACTTTTTCACTTCACTTTTCTGGTCTCTTGTAACATCGAAAGGTTTTCAGCGCGAACTGGGGAAAATAAAATCTAAGTTTTTATTGGAAATCCTTTAGTGGGATTTCTCCTCAGCTTCGTAAAAATTTGAATGAATTTTATTGATGAGTGAATTTTATTGTATTTTGTAACCTCCGAGTAATCTCTCTCAGAGAGGATTTTTGGTGCTGAAGTTGGACCAAGCCGCCATTTTCCTGCCACGTTGTAATGAAGTCTTCCTGTCCAGGGCGAACTAAACCCTAATGAATAGGGTCTTAGTACGGGGCTTTAAGACCCACTTTGACGGGAACGAGTTACGTTCCGCCCTATAACTACTAAGGTCTTGTCTACTGATACACCTTCCACCGGTTGCAATGACGTATCACGCTGGGACAATGGGTGAACTTTTTTATTTTTTCTTTGTACAGGCATTAAAAAAACCACTTTTAGTAAACAGATTTTATTGTTTTTATTTAATATGTTATTTACCTCACATTTTCTCTTCTTTTTCAGATTTTTTTTTAAATAACTTCTTAATTTTAAATCACATTTTTTTTATGTTATAAAAGTGTCAGGAACAAGTGAGTGCCGGACACATCCAGGGGCTTTCCAATTTAGGCCGTAATAAATTGGTGGCGCTCACCTTTTTTACTTTTAATTTTTTTCCATTGCACGCTCTGTTAAGCTTGTCTCTTGATACTTTTTCAGCTTGTAAATATTAGGCAGTGAGATATTATAACCCATAGAGTAAGAAGTGCCATCTATGGGAACAAATGCGAGGTTTGTTATTTATGCCTCTACTAATGTTTAAAAACATTTAACTAAGCGCGACATACTCAGGCTTGTATTGTTTTTGTGTAAGCTGTGTGATACCAATTATTTTATTGGCGAAAAGGCCCACAAAGGTATGAAATGATAAAATGATAAATAAGAGAGACATTAACGGCCATTCGGACAAAATACTCTGCCTGTAATGAGCTTATTTAAGTACAGGGCCCAAAAAATCTTAAAGTACATTTTCTAGTAACTCCCATAACTTATAGAGAAAGGGTGCCATCTATGGAAACAAATGCGAGACCAAAGCCCTTGTAGGCTACGTCGCCCTCGCAAATACTCTGATTCAACTCGGTTATTGAATTTTTTCTAATGTAACGGCAAATACGGCGTCTAGAGGATTAAAACCGCAATCGACATTCCATAAAATAACTTCTTTGAGCTCTTGGTTAAAGGAGTGATAATTACATTTTTAAACGTTGAGCGAATACAAAAGATTTTCTGTCTATAGTTTATAAAAAGAAGGCAAGAAACACTATAAAGATATTGTCGTAAAATTATATTTAAAGTTAAACATTTTACGAAATGTAGAATTTTGTACAATTAAAATTGAAGGCTGTAAGCGGTTATTTAATAAAAATATACGTATTTAATATATTTACTGGTTTCCATTTAAAAAGTCACCCTCTTTAATTTTACACAAATTTGATATTCCTACTGGTAATAGTAATATTTTCTATTTTTTTTATTTTTAAGTTAGGTATCCCGGACGTACTAATTAATATATTTCATCATAAAACTTAATAAAGCTTTATATTACACAAATGTGCTAACATTAGGGCGTTATAATATGTGGTTGCATATTTGCCAAGAACATGAAATAAAAACTAAATAAATTTGTGTAAAATTAAGCATTAACGAAAATATATTTCGTTTTTAAAACCTACCTACGTAGATTTGTATACGGATTATATGTAACAAGTCATATTTTATAACCAAAAAGCCCTGGTTCTGCATATGTAAGTTATCGATTTTGGCTGTCGAAGGAAACCATTAAAGAGTTTTACGTTTTAAATTATTAACTGTTTATAAATATTTCTAATTAAATGACAGATTTTAAATGTGAAATTAAAAATTTCTTTATTAATAGTGCCTCCGGCCTGGAATCTCTTTAGGTGCAGATAAATCTAAAAAATCGGGAAAATATCATTGTAGGTGTAATCTATCGCCCTCCTGACACAAACTTAAATAGTATCGTTGAAGCACTTCGTGAAAACTTATCAACAATTACGCCAATGTATAATAAAATAATTCTTTTAGGAGACGTTAATGTTAATTTTCTCGGAAACGTACCAAATATTTTGTCACGATGTATTGAATCATATGGGCTTGTGCAGGTTATTAAGGAGCCCACTCGCATAACACATACAACTGGGACGCTCATTGATATAATCTGCACGAATATGTCTGACCTAGTTTCGGCCTCGGGTACTTTGGATACCAGTTGTCTTTCGGACCACCAATTAGTTTATTGTAACCTTAAATTAAAGGTTACTAAATTCAAACAAAAGTTTGTTACTTACCGCGACTTTAAAAATTTTGACCAGGTGGCTTTTGAACATGACTTGCAGCAAATCAATTGGGATTTCATTTACTATATAAATAATATTGATGTAAAAATTGAATTCTTAACCCACCATATTTTGAATCTTTTTGCACACCATGCGCCGTATACAACAGTGAGGGTCAGCAAGCCCCCTTGTTCCTGGCTAACATCAAATCTTAAAGCTATTCTAAAACATAAAGATAAAGCCTTGTCTAAATTTAAATCACAGAAAACCGAAACTAATTGGCTTGAGTATAGGAGGCTAAGAGATTTTTCACTTTCATGTATTCGGCAAGAAAAGGCTGCCTATCTGTGTCATTTGGAACGTCAGAAAAATGATAAATCACTGTGGTCTGCACTTAAGAATTTAAATATTCAAACCATAAAAAATACTTCACTACCCCAACATCTCATGAATCCGAACAACATAAACAATTTCTTTACCAGTGTTTTTTTGCAAATCTAACAATTCCACTGAAAAAATACATTTTTATCAGAATAATAAAATTCGAGACGGTTTGAATTTTAATTTTCAACTTACCGATTTTCAAACAGTAAATTCAGCAGTTGACTCCATTAAGTCAAATGGTAGTGGAAACGACAACATTTCCCTAACTATGATTAAACTCTGCAAACATAAAATCCTATATCATATAACTCACATAATCAACTGCTGCCTGGAGTTGGGATACTTCCCGTCATCTTGGAAGCGCTCACTTGTTTGTCCTTTGCCGAAGATATCCAATCCTCAGTCTGTCGCAGATCTTCGTCCGATTAGCCTAATCCCTACACTATCCAAAATTCTGGAAAAGATAGTCTCTTTGCAGATGACAACTTATTTGGTTAAAAATAATATCCTTCCGAAGTATCAAAGTGGTTTTAAAAAAATGTTTAGCATCACCTCTGCCCTTTTAGACTTGACTGACAACATTTTTCGAAGCCTTGACAAAGGTATGGCTGCGGTCTTGGTGGCATTAGACTTTTCAAAAGCTTTCGACACTATAGATCACGACCTTCTATGTGGAAAATTGCACTATTATGGTGATGAAGCCGCAGTTAATTTTTTCGGAAGCTATCTCTCGGGGCGCTCACAGTGTGTAGTACTTAGTGGTGAACGGTCAGAGTATCGAAAGGTAATCTCGGGTATCCCTCAGGGTTCAATTTTAGGGCCCCTTCTATTTACTCTTTATACGGCGCATCTTTTCGAACAAGACTTAAATTGTTGCCTCCGTTCATATGCGGATGATACCCAGATGTTGTTCCCTTTTGACTACAATGATATTAATAATGCACAAATTATCATCAATAAGTGATTTAGAAACTATACTTGAGTACTCAAGAACTCATAATTTGAAACTAAATGCTAACAAAACAAACATAATAGTTTTTTCTTCGGAACGTAGGAGAAAGCATATACAGGATAATCTTATTATAAGAATAGACAACGTTGTCTTGCAATATGCGCAGAAGGTAAAAATTTTGGGTGTCACAATAGATGAGAGGTTAGAGTTTTATGATCATATATCAAATTTAGTTAGAATTGCATATTGTAAGCTCAGAGTCCTTTATACTAACAAGTTAATTTTAAATTTTAAAGTGCGCAAAAAACTGTCGGAAAGTTTAGTTATGTCAGTCCTTAATTATTGCAACATTGTTTACTATCCTTGCCTTCATGTCATAACAAAAAAAAGAGTTCAAAGTATTCAAAACACATGCTGTCGATTTGTATTTCGACTACGAACTAAATTGGTTAAAATTTAACAAAATCGTACACCTTCATTACTTTGCTTTTCTCCATAGCTTGTTTATAAATTCTGAACCAATGTATCTCCGTGAAAAACTTATAGCTAGAAGCGCAATACATGATCTAAATATACGCTCGTCTACCACCCTTACAATGCCGATTCACTCCACCGCCCTCTTTCAAAATTCTTTTACATTCAACGTTGTAAAATTGTATAATTCCCTAAGCACCCACAATAAATCACTCCCGCCTCTGGCGTTTCGGCGAAATATCAAAATCGGCCTTCATCATAATCAACTCACTACTCTGTTCTGATTTTTTTCATTTCTCACGTTATCTTATTGTGCATCATGCGACCCGGTTATTTGTTTGTTTATTTGATATTAATTATTCATGTTTGTTTCCAAATCTGGTTCCAATAAGGAAGAAACATTCCAAAAGCAGAGGCCTGTGTGATATAATTAAAAAGCTATTATAACTAGTTTTCCTGTGTTTTAATCGCAGTATCCAGATATTTCCGTTGCTAAATTGGCAGTATAAAATGAACCATCAAACTAAAAAATATATTCAAATAGTAATATGCTTTACGAAAAAGTCAAAGCCTGGAAAAGAAATGAAACACGAGCAATACAAAAATGGCTGGTTTATTCTGCCTGCAATGACACATTTATCGGTCAAATAATGTATGAACTTAATAAAAAAATTAGGTATTGTAAAACAGATTTTCATATATTGTTCATGGGTTTACAAGCAAAGAGCACTAAGGCTAATGTGAACACAGTTGACTTAATGCTTTTTGCTTGTAATATGTTGATATGAAACGATCCGTATAAACTTTGTACGGTATGATTTTACCTTAACCTTAAAATGTAATCAACTAATCTAAAAAAAAAAAATTAAAATTCGAAGTACAGATACTAAACACAGTGGCCAGAGATGGAGTTTTAAGTTTTTTACTTTAAGTTACAAGTATAAAAGCCCTAAAAACAAATTAAAAATTATTTTAAATGATGTTTAGAAACCAAAGAATACTAATGAATATAATCAATATTAAATTTGTTGTATTGGTTTATTGGTTTCCTGTTGGAGGACATAGCCTATAGACTTATATAATTGATTTTTTAAGTTTTTGGATTTATTATAATGTTTAAAATTTCATAAAATCAAACTGAGAACTGAAAAATATCCAATTTTCATAGACGAGATCAGCACGCTGTCGTTCGGTAATGGTTGATCGTAGAGGCTAAATAGGCGTATCTTCTCGTAAAAACAAATTTTTGGTACAGCTGATAATATACAGAGCAGTGACGTCCGATTTTTTGTCACATTTTTCGAAACCTCGTTGAATCGTGTGATTCAGGCCTCGAGGTTAGTTTTTTGAGATGTGATATTTTTTTTCAGATTTCCTATCTAAAAATCCCGACAAAGTTCAAAAACTAGCAATATCTTAACATGGCACATCGATCAAAATACAAGAGTTCTAACCACACTACACCACAACTTGTTACGTTGTTGTTAACCAAGTTAGCATCGTCAGCAGATGATATACACTAAAGTAACTTATGCTAACCGAGAATATTTATAGGTAAATGTGGTCACACTTGGTGGCACCTGACTGCACCGTTGTCAAGTAAACAATAGAGGGGACTATAGGGAACAGGCCCTCTGTCTTTATTTAGTACTTTCTTGCCACATTTAACTATTTCTGTATTCTCAAATGCATCCAATAATCTATTATTAGATACATTTTTAATCAATCTAAGATTATTTATTCCTATTTAATGTTCTTCCGTATCTTAAATGTGCCACGTGTTCTTTAAAACGAATGTTTATGGAGCGTTTAGTTTGTCCAACATATTTTAGATCGCAGTCATTACAGCTAATTTCATAGATGCCACTCCTCTCATTCAAGTCGACTTTGTCTTTGGGGTTTCCAAGGAGATTTTTCAGACTGTTATCCGTTTTGTAGGCTATTCTAGCTTCTCTAGAAAAAGTATTTAAAAACCTACGTTTTTAAATACTTTTTAATAGATATAGGATTACTATGAACTTATTGGAAGCCTCAGGTGCGTGAAGAGTAGTGGCATCTTTTAAAATTTTCTTATGCTTATGTCTATTTACTAACTTATATAAAAAATTATCATTATATCCATTACTTTTAGCTATATTTTTAATCCGATTCATTTCATTGTTAAAACGTTCTTTACTTAATGGAAAATTAACTAACCTGTGAGTTAAGAAATGAAATGCTGCCATTTTGTGTCGACAGCAATGAAATGAGTCAGATGTTATATACCTATCAGTATTAGTAAATTTCCTATAGATATCAAATTCTAATTTATCTTTATTTCTAATAACTAACGTGTCGAGAAAAAGTAATTGCCCATTGTTTTCCTTTTCGTATGTGAAATTACTGGAAGGATATTTATTGTTTATTGTTTCTAAGAAAGTGTCCAAATTTTCTGTTTTAGTATCAAAAATAGCAAATATATCGTATACATATCTATATCACACCCTTGGGAAATACTTGAGTTCTTTTTTGAATTGGGTTTCTAATCTACCCCATAAACAAATTTGCTAGGAACGGAGATAAGCAATTGCCCATCGCAATTCCCTCAAGTTGTTTATAATATTTATTGTTGAACTGAAAAAAATTTTTAAGAAAAATTTTGTGAGAAGTAAATATTCATCAATAATATATTGTACGTTGGTGATCCAACAGTAGAAACAATAGGTTTCATGGACTTCCCAGGTTTATGGATTTTGGAATGGGGATACAGTTTAGATAACTGTGGGTTACTATGTGTTAGTTTCAATTTTAGTTTATCGGACACAAGGTTTTTACACTGTTTTAAGGTACTTTTTACTTCTGTTATCATTTTTGATAACTGGTTTTTCTCAATTAAATCGTAAGGACCAGTTTGAATCAAATTGTCTACTCTTTCAAAATAATCTGTTTTGTCTAATATAACAACCTCATTTCCTTTGACAGCTTTTAAATAAAAACATTCTTTTCTCTTTTTATTCAGTTTCTGGATAACTTCAGTATTTTAACGAGAAACATATTTTGACTTGTTATTAACAACGTTTTTTGAAATTTGATTTCTGCAAGCCTCTCTAATGAATCCCTTAGTTGACTAGGCACGTATTGAATGGAACTTTCGATATTCGTTATAATAGTTGGTAAACTATTTTTTACTGGAGGCTCTGCAAAATTCAAACCTTTATTCAAAAGGGCGATTTCTGTATTATCAAAGCACTGAGAAGAAAGGTTTTCTACAATGTTCTCGACTTCCGAAGAAATTTGTTTTTGTGGTTTCAACTTTCTCAGTTTGTTTTTAAGTGAACACATGTTCTTCAAAAATTTGGCAACTACGAACATTTTTCTTTGGAAATCTAACCATTATTCAAATTCTAAATTACTAAGCTTATAAGTGAGTTTTGATAGGACTTAGCAAGGCACGTTACTTAAAAAAAAGGAAATGGGGTAACTTTGAAGGCATTCTACGGGGCCGAAACTCGATCTACTTAGTATAGATGAGGAGACGGGGGTTCGGTAGCAAATCAAGGAGATTCGAAATCAAAATAGGTTATCTATACTTTACCTAAAAAAAACGCATCTCGAGAGTGACGTTTTGGTTTATACAGGACGAGTCATCTAAAATTAAAATTTGAGCTATCTGCTTGGTTCTTGACCAGTGTTTAACGCCCGGCACTGTAACATCTAAACGATCTATCCTAGACGAACTTAGTAAATACACCGAATAAACGCATATGTTTTCTCTAGAGATTAGTACCACATAGAGCTCGATCGGTAGTAAGGCTGATTTTTGAGAAATTTTTGTAAATATTCCAACATTGAAAAATATTGGAAGTCATTAGGGTAGATACTTATTTTTTTTTAGATTATACATGTCTAAAATATATGTATAATCTGAGGTACTATATCAAAAAACGCGAAACACGTCAAATTTATTTAATTCTTCAGATACGAATAATGTTTGTCCATTTTACAGGGTAACCCAAAATGGATGACCCCTGAAAAAGAAAAAATTAAAAAACGGCTTTTACTATTTGATGAGATTTTTTGATACTTTGGCAAGTTTTTAGTATACAGTTAAAGCATATATTATGTTATGCAGGGGACTATATATTTTTTAAATTCTGGTTTAAAGCCGTAATTTTTTTTTCTAGTGATAAATTTCCGTATAAGACACCAATTTAGGAGATTTGGGTAATAAATTGCCGAAATTTTGTTTTCGCAGCAACTTCATTATTTTTACTGAGAAATATTTATGGTATCGATTTTGGGTGTTCGTTAATAGGATATTTCATGTAACTTCAATTTTTGATTTGTTTTCGCAGCAGTTAATTATTCTTTTTTTTACTGAACTTTTCATAAGATTTATGGTATCGATGTTGGGTGTTCGTTAATAGGATACTTCATTTAACTTCATTTCTGATATTTCATGTAACTTAAATTTTAGACAGCTGCAAAAAAAATGTTTTTCTCCGTGACTTTTGAACTGCTTAAAATTTTTAAATACAGTTTTCACAGCTCCATGAGGGAGAGAAAAAAATTTTTTGACAGGTATAAAAAAGCTGTCTTTTTGCGGTAACTTCTAAACTAATCAACATTTTTAAATACGTTTTTCTCAGTTCCATGTAGCTTTTAGTTACATATTTTATTATTCAAATATTTGACATCTGTCAAAAATGTGTTTTTTCCCATGGTTTTTGAATTGATTAAATTTCTTAAGTACGGTTTTCATAGCTCCATGTAACTTTTAGTGGCGTAATTTATTTGAAAAAAGTATTTTCACAAAGCTGTATTTTTGCCCTTCTAAACTACTTAAAATTTTTAAATACGGTTTTTACAGTTTGTATTACATGTAGTGGTGTAATTATTTTAAAAACATTTTTGGACGTGTCAGAAAAAGTTGTTTCTTCCCTGTACCTTTTGAACTGCTTAAAATTTTTAAATACGGATTACACCGTTTCATGTAACTAGTGTCGTAATTTGTTTTAAAAAATATGTTGACACTTGACAAAAATATAAATATCGGATAATATCGAGAGTTTATGATCAAATCATAGCCGTACAGTTATGAACTAAAAAAATAACAAAAAAGTTTACAAAACGTCACAATCTAACACATAGCTTGTTAAAAACTAGATGAGAGTATATCTCCCTACCATCTTCAAATGTCTGTACCCAACGTGGCCGTGTCAAAACTTATTTTTTCGAGTTTTCTAGAGCTTTCTATAAAACACGATAACTGTCGAAAAAATAGAAATAATGATTTAAAATTTTTATAAAGCGTTCCTTTTTATGGTCTCATAAATCCCATTGAGAATAGGTACGTTCGAAGTTTGAGAAGTTTTTTTTTTTAAATTTTAAACCTCGTTTTATGGTCAAAAACAAAAGACGTTTGAACGCCCCCTGGTGACTAAGCGGTTCACATTTTCAACAAAAAGATTCTGAAAGAGCATAGATAAAACAATAATTCTTATAAAATAATTTTTTCAAAAAAAGTGTGAGCAAATTACATTTATTGGCGCTTTTTGATAAATTTTATTTTTTTTTCTGATTGTTTTGTTGTCGCTCGCTGAAAATTATTTTTATTGAAAATTGCCATAAGCATAAAATTGCAAAAGCATCCACCCTTTCTAAAGGGTCTGCCACCCTTTTACCTCCTTCCAGGGGCAGAGACCCTAATCCTTGTACCTCCCTTTGAGGATATGGCACAAGAACAGAAAGGGCCGCTCTTGAATACGTCGGTTTGGTATTAGGGATTAGGTCAAAAGTAATTAACTCGTATTCAATGGGTTGTACCGAGGTTTTAGTTATGTTATTGTTAAAATTAAGTCTATTTTCATGTGGGAGTGCCTAAGCTGCTTCCTCATGGGGCGGCAGAGGTCTTCTCTAGTCCCTAAATATTTGTCGCCTTTTTTTTGTCTATTTGCTTTTAATACTGCGAATATACCTCATATATGTTTTAGAATAATATTTCACTGGCCCCGTTATGACTCTCTGGGGATGGACACAGCACCCGAGACGTCTTCAGTCATATCGGGGTTGCATTCTTATTTATAAAATATTTAGGCGCAATTTTTTTCATCAAGTTCCATGGGAACTCCATCGCCCTGATGTCAGCCTTCTTTTTCAGCCGCTGACATACCGCCGATGGGTAGCCCCCCCGACTCACTCGTCCCAGGTTGAATTTTTTATTTATTTTTTATTAAAACTCAAGTTTCAAAAACACTTAGTATATTTAAAAAACTTAACTTGAAAATTTTCACCAAACAACATTAAAGACAATTTTAAAAAAAGGTTATTTACGTTTCTACCGTCAGAGAAAATAGGAAGCAAAATCACAAGTAACCTTTCATGCCAAGATTCGAAGTGCCACTGCAGGTATGTATCACATTAACGCTCAACATACGCATACGGGCTCTAATCTATATATTTAAAACACTAAGCCAGTTTTTTCAGCAAGTTCGTGAGAGATTTGTACTGTACCAATTTACATGATTTTTTTAACGATCGTCTGATTACCGAGACCTTTCAACACTATTTTTTGTATTGTTTTATTGCGTATTTTTTCTATAAAACCAATATTTTCTTCAATAACCTTTCTGGACGATGTGGTTAATGTATCTTATATTCTGATAATTCCACAAGAAACTCATCGGGTCGTCTAACGCAAAAGGCAAAACAAAGTCTGCCGGGCCAGCTAGTAGTACTTAACAACGATCAAGCCCAAAGTGCTTAACCTGTTGTTCTCGACTATCACTTTTTTATATAATTTGCGATAAAGTATTGAATTATAAGCAGCTATTCAATATCTTTTCAGAAAAAAAGAACAGTTCAATTTAAATAAAACTAACGTATCTTAAGCATAAACTATACGTATATTTTTTCACATAATGTAACCAAAAAAATATTTTTTTGTATAATATAAGCAAAAAAAAACACTACTTTTGGATACATTATGCGAGCAAAGAAACATGCTTTACACAAATATTTTTCATAGCAGGCACGGCATTTAGTACGAACTCTTTTTGTAAATTTTGCAGCTAACTTCTACCGTTTTGTTTGCTGAAGTTAGCATAACATTTATGAGCTTAGAATTTTGAAAAGGTACAGGTTTTGCACCGTAAAAGTGAAATATTTTCTCGCGAAATTTAGTCACACTGTTGTAATTTTTTGTGACCTGCTCATAAAGCGCATGGGCGTTGATGATAGAAGTATTACCCATTATCTCAATTCCGATTTTTCTGTACCATGTTATGGTTCTTCTAATGGGACATGCATATGACGCTTTTTGATCTGATACATCTATAAACAATTTTGCAGAGTTATAATCAATTTATAGTCTGCGGTTTACGTTTTACATCACGACGAATTTGGACGTCTATTAATCTGGTAGATTTGGTTGTCAAAAATAACACATCTCGCCGATCCCTCCATTTCCCAACAATCACATTAGTGTTGCTTTGACGAGTGATCATTTCACCGCGCTCTAATTTGGCAGAGGTTACATGGGTAGAGTTCCAGAAGGTTCGGAGGGTGTCTACTAAATGCGTTTCTTTTTCCATTAACTGATGAGCTAACCCTCGTGTAAAAACTGTCAGTATATAACGTTCTTCCAATATATAACTAAGGCTGCATAAGCTAAAAGATAACGTTTACCTTTACCACCATAAATCTTCATATTGTAAGAATATCCTTTATTCCGACCCGATATACACTTTTTCATCAGCTGTCACGGCACTTTGAAATTCAGTAAGTCAAGTAAAGGCGTAATTTTATAAAGTCGATCATTTGCAGGTTTAGCTTCGTTATTGGAAAAGTGAAAGTTTGATAAATAGTTTTAAAACTTGTTCTATACATAAATTTACTTACTTCATTTTTGTAAAGTATTTTTTTACTCCAATAATCTCTGAAGTACGGTTTTACATCTAATCCCATCCATATAATAAAACCTATCAAAAGCTAATAATAATAATAATAAACTATGTGTTGTTTGGCATATATATATATATATATATATATATATATATATATATATATATATATATATATTTTTTTTTTTTTAAGGCGGGTTTATTATGAGATAGATAAAGTACATTTAGACTCAATGAAGAACTACAGCCTTATGAGAGCAGAAATTAGGGCCAAATAGTCTTTAAAACAATATCGCCATATTATTTGTACCAAACAAGGTACATATGTGTGAGCGTCCATGTTGAATTAAATTAAGTATTTTAGTAAAAATTAGAAAGTACATAAAAATGTTGTTAAAAAAGTTTCGCAATGACTTTTTAACTTCTCTTTACTAAAGTAAACATTCATTTTGGTAAAAAAATGGTTGCGGTAAAACCAAAACTTTCAACATTTCAAGTTATTTTCCAATTTAGCACCAATTTTGGAGGGGCGTGTTTTCTTTATTCTTAAAATATAGATATTTACGATAAATTTTCATGCGAAAAAAAAAATTGTGATACAAATGATCATTTTTAGAGTGCGTGCGTTTTTTAGATCTGATTTTGCATGCTTTGAGGTATAATTTTGTGGCTTTAATGATGGTTTATATCGACGAACCTGGCTAACCTAACGCTAACTATCCCTACCACCGGGCCAGGAAGCCCATGTTGAGTCAACGTTCAACAAAACTTGTTTAGACTCCGCGGAACCAATAGGAAGAACATTGAAGAATAAGTGCGATCTCTACACTAACGGAATTTTTAAAAGTTTGGTGGTACGCGACTTATCCGTGATACACATAAGTGGTACCTGAGAAAAAGTTTTGAGAATCCCCCCTGTAAAGAAAACGCGACAACAAAATTCCGAGTCTATATTAAAACTAGGTTTTTTTAACCAAACATATACTATTAGGCGATGTTAGGTTAGCCCAATTTCGTCGATAAAACTATCATTAAAGCTATAACCCATCATCACCCTAAATAAGTTAGTGTTGGCAAATGACCGGTCATTTATGACATTTATGGCTCAGGCACTTTTAAGAACGTTCGAAAGTATGCTTAAAAGGATGCTTTTATCTTAAGCTTTCAATGGATACCAAAGGTGATCTGTTAAATAGAAAATTTAACAGTGACTTATAAATCGGCCGCTTGTAAAGGTACCTTAACGGTCATTTTAGATTATTTTTGTGGTCATTTTCCAAAATCAATCGTATCGGTTACTTATAATAGTAATTCACAGGTCATTTATGTAGCAATTTTCCAAACCCGGTCTAATCGGTCTCTTATGAAGGTAAATGAACGGTAATTATAGGTCATTTATGAAAACATTTTCAAAAATGAACATATTTAAGTAAGTGACACCCAAGACCATATAGAAACATGTTTAACTTCAACCAAAAAAAAAATAAAAAAAAAACATCGCCCGTCCGCGGCGGAACCTAGGACGTTTACAATGCAAGTCCAGTGCTCTATCCCTGAGCCAGCCAACCTCTGACTGAAAACTTAAGGGGCTTTGTTTATACCTCGGT
Source organism: Kuschelorhynchus macadamiae (assembly GCA_030620095.1). Classification (NCBI taxonomy): domain Eukaryota; kingdom Metazoa; phylum Arthropoda; class Insecta; order Coleoptera; family Curculionidae; genus Kuschelorhynchus; species Kuschelorhynchus macadamiae. Next base: position 209,088 of record JAUTXW010005299.1, on the reverse strand, counting down.
ATTTTTTAATGACGGCACCAATTTAAGCAAATCACTGCAAATGACGCCACGGTCAGAGAGAAGCTCTTGGGATTTAGTCGCCCCTTAATTTAGTGATAGTACTAAAAGGTAGAACATAAAGCAAATTACTTCAAATTTTCTTTGTTTTTCGGTATTTTGTTAGATAATTATTTGAAATATAGGTATTGAATAACGAATGCCAAAACTATCATTAGTTGTGTATCATAATGGTGTTGTATCTTCTTTTTTTTTTTACGTTTTCTTACTGTTGCGTGCCATTTAGGTTAAATGTTTAGGAAACATAAATACATTAGGCTTGGAACACAATGGAACCTCCGTAAAGTTTTAACGTAAAAAGTGTATCATAATGGTGTTGTATCTTTTTTTTTTTACGTTTTCTTACTGTTGCGTGCCATTTAGGTTAAATGTTTAGGAAATATAAATACATTAGGGTTGGAACACAATGGAACCTCAGTAAAGTTTTAACGTAAAAACTAGCCAACAAAAACGAAACTTAAGTACACATTTGTAGTACAACAATGGGTGAACATTTTGATGTTGGATCTAAATATAACCGTTTAGAACCTATATATCAAAGAAATATTTAACAAATCACTGAAACACACATAAAGAAAAATAAAGTTTGACGTAAATGGACGAAAACGATTGACGTAATTTTGTGTTCTACGCTTTAGACAGTTAAAACAAGGAGCAAGGCAGGCCAACTCCTATAAGTAAGTATAGCCACAACTCACAACACTGTGAAATTCAGCTAGAGCAAGGCTTAAAACTAAGGGTGGGCTAGTCTGCGAGTGTTCAAGAGCTGCGATTCAATGCTACTGCTCGGGCCGGAGATACTATCACCGATCCTAATGTTCATCCATCCTACTGTGCATCGGGCATCATCGTGTGCTCCTTTGACGCGAAGAACGCTTTATTTGAGCCACGGTACCTAGAAAACACATTTTCGTTGCTTTCAAATGTCAACATCATAAAATAACCCATTATTATGGCAGGTTAATATTTTTATGTACATAATGCCAGTCTTCCGGTTCGTCTCGTCGAATGCAGACCGCTGTGTTATTAACATAAGTGGTGCCACGTGTTCGGTTTTGCTGCTTTATTTCGGGGCGAAACGGAAGACTCAACCGCTCAGTGGGGAAACTAACGACCCCGCTAGAAAGGGAGCAGGCGCTGTGAACGTGTGAGGCCTAGTTGTTCCTGCATTCTATCCCGTTCGTCTGCCGCAGTTCTACATAGAATATTAGCAATGGCCGCTACGTGTCGGGAGTGGGAGGGGTAAGGGGATAGCTTGAAAGAAAGGGTCATCTCGTGATATCAGTAGTACTCTCAAGGGCACCTAGTGGAAACCAAGATGCATTTCAAAATTTAAAGAGGAAATATTAAAAAGCTTTGGGATATTCGGGAGCTTAGAGCTCGCCATCCGGATATCCTACCGATAACGTCTCCAAACTGGAATAAGGTGCAGGGTCGACTTCGAGGGTCGCCGATTTAACGGCTCTGAGCCCCGGACGAAGAGCAATGTGGCAAATGGACTAGTATCCGCGCCAACAATCTAGCAATTCAATTCAATGTACATAATGCAGTGCTGTGTGGGTAGCAGCGTTTTCGTTCTCTGCGTTTCTAGAGTTATCCGACATAAGGGCCTTCTAATCACACGTTGTGTAACGTTCAACCGGTAAGTTGAGCATCATTTGTCTTTTGTTCTTCATATCATCTGCTTTTTCTCATATCTGTTATAGTTTGATTTAAACAATGGGTGATACAGGGGGGGAGACCACCCCCTTACCATGTCTCAGTCTAAAAATTTAGTAAACAACCAGCCGACAAAAAACGACATTCCTAAGTTTCCTACAAAAAAACGACATGTTTTACTTACCTGCAGATAAAGGTCGGTTTGTAGTTTACATTGAATCTACTGATAAAGTAGGTTTCAGTATTGGTAAAAGCAATAATATAAAAATAGCCAGAGATATTTTTAATTTAAACTTAGCAGATGTCCTAAAAGTTTCTAATAAGGGGTTAAACAGAATTGCAGTTCAATTTATATCACATGCTACTGCAAATTCCTTTGTAAATAACAATACTCTCTTAGAAAAAGGATATAAAATTTTCATTCCGTATAATTTTGTGACTTCTAAAGGTATTGCGAGAAGGGTTGATTTAGATTTATCCGACAAAGAATTATCGAGATAATATCGAAATCTTAAATGTCAAAAGAATGAATAGGAAAATTATCAAAGACGGGGTAATAACTTATACTCCTACAGGAATGGTCTTATTCACCTTCCAAGGCCTTGTAATACCAAAATCTGTAAGCTTTTATTTTCTTGAATTCCCTATAAATATTTACATAGCACCTGTTACTCAATGTTATTCGATGCCTTCGTTATGGGCACACTAAAAACAACTGTAAAGGCAAAGAAAAGTGCTTTAACTGCTTTGCAGATAAACACAATGACGGAGAAAATGAGTCTTCATGCGAAACGTGCTGTTTCTATTGTAAAAATAATCATAAATCGTCCGACAAAACTTGTCCTGAACACATCAGACAAAAAAACATTAAACAATTAATGGCTTTGGAAAATCTGAATTTTTTCGAGTTTAACGAATTATGTAAGAAAAATTACATTTCTAGAGGTGAATATATTTATAACCCTAGTGATTTTCCTAATTTAAAAAAATCTGATGAACTTAATTTTCCCAAAAAAAACTCTGAAGTGGTAATTCCACAGACAGAAAGGAGAACCCAACATTTTAGGAATAACGCCACTGAGAGATCTTTTCAGCAAGCGCTTTTGTCTGACACCAATAAAAAATCTTTATTTTCCCAATTCGAGACCACAAATGTCAACACATTCTACGCTATCTCAAGATACATCAAATGTAACGAAAAATAACATGCCTTCTTGCAGCGCATTTTCAGAAATTCCTTGTGAATCGCAAAATTATAATTATGATTTAAATTCAGACGTAAATTATTTGTGTAACACTTCAGAGATTAACAAGAAGGTATGTAGAGAGTTACTGCTCTTCGAGCTGCTTCCGGGATCATACATGGACCTGGATCAGGACTCGGATTTGTAGTGGGGTCTCTATGCTATTTTCTTTTTACCTTTAATTCACTGAAATAACATTTTCACTTATATATTAAAAAAAAACAAAAAATGAACAATAAAACAAAATTGAAAATTATGCAACGGAACATTTGAAGCATTCGGTCAAACTTAGATAATCTCAATTATTTAGTTACAGAGGGAAAACCTGATGTCATTCTTCTTAACGAAACTTTTCTGTTACCTAACCGTATATTTACTCTTAAATCATACAATATAATTAGGCAAGATAGGCCGGACGGATATGGAGGTGTGGCAACATGCATTAAAAATAACTTGATATTTCAAGTATTAAAAAAAGTTTGTACAGCTAATATCCAATATATTCTGGTTAACGTAGGGGAGTAAAATATTATTAATATTTATAGCAATTCAAACTTGGTCATAGATCAAACGATCTTAGATTCTCTAATAGAAAGTGTTAAGAACCAAAAAATAATTATCATGGGAAATCTTAATTCTCACCACCGCTTATGGGATAAAATGCCAATAAACAGTGGAGGGAAAAATATTTGTGATTTTCTTATAAATAATGACCTCGTAGTTTTAAATGATGGGTCTGCTACTCTGTTCAATAATTCTGGGAATAAAATAAGTGCTGTTGATCTAACGATAGTTAGTAATCATGTAGCACTTTTTAGCCACTGGAGAATCATAAAAGACTGCGGGAATAGCGATCACTTCCCCACTCTATTGATTTATAATAATAATGAGGTAGCTATTCAAAATTCAATAATTAACACTTATCAATTAAAAAATTTTAAAAAAGCTAACTGGGAAAGTTATTCTGACAAAGTCTTGACTTATTTAACCATATCTAATAGCAATAACTTAAAATATAAAGATTTAATAGAGATAATGGATTTAGCAGCAGAAGAAACTATACCTAAAAAATCTTGTGGAGTAGTATACAAAAAGGGTAATCCATGGTGGGATGAAGAGTGTACTTTATGAATTCAAGAAAGGAGGAGAAGCTTAGAAATATTTAACAATATCCCTTCTATAGAAAGTTACATACAGGTTAAAAGAACTATAACTATTACAAAAAAGAAATAAAAAAATAAAAAAAAGGAAAAATTTGTTAACTTCTGCCACACCTTAAATAGAAATTCTAACAATTTATACATTTGGAATAAAATTAAAAAATGTTCAAATAATGGTAGTAGTAATAATAAAGAAATGGTAATCAATAATGATACTAAAAATAATATTTTAAAAAGAATGGCTACAACCAAGAATACAAGAAGCGATGATGGGTCCTATTTAGGCCCAGTCCTAGCAACAAATGGTTTACCACAAGGGTCACCCTTGAGTACGATTCTGTTTAACATTTATTTGGCAGAATTGTTCAAGTTGGACCTGGGGGAAGTCAAAATTATAGGATATGCTGATGATTTAGTGCTCTTTGTAAAGGGAAAAGACATTAATAATATGGTTACGTTAATTAATAATGGCCTGATTCAGGCTAATGAATTTCTGGAAAATAATGACTTGTGTTTAGCCCCAAACAAATGCGAGGCGGTTTGGTTTACCAAGGGAGTTAGAAAGGTACGACCCCCACCAATTATGATCAATAATGAAATTATAGAATATAAAACTTCAGTTAAATACTTAGGCATAACTTTTCAAAAACATCTTAAATGGGATATGCATATAGACATCTCCATAAAAGCAAGAAAGGCTCTTAATGTTTTAAAGGCTATTTGTAGAGTATGGTGGGGCTCTGATCCTTCCACCCTATTAATGATATTTTAGGCACTAATTATATCTCACTTAGATTTTGGAGCTATTCTTTTAAGGTCGGCTAATCAAAACACACTCGACCAATTAAATAAAATTTTTTATGAAGGTCTTCGTATATGTTTAGGTTGTATGCGATCTACCCCAAAAGCAGCCCTTTTGGCAGAAGCCTCTATGGTAGACTTAGAACAGAGAAGGAAAAACTTTACCATCAGTTTTCTAAAAAAGATTATTGGTATTCAGAAACATCCTATTCTAAATATTATATTGGAAAGCCGTAGGTTTTTATTATGTAAAATGGGTTCCATTGCTGATTTTAAGGTTACTTACTTTATTCAAATGCTTCAAAATTTTTTACCATATATAAATAAAATTTATAAATCTAGGATCTTACCATGTTATGAAATAGATTTTGAAAACCTAATTTCTCCTATTAAAACAATTAATTGTAATTTAAAAAAGAATGAAAATATGACTAAAACAAAGTTTTACGCAGCCGCCGAAAAATATAAAAATATTTTTAGTTTTGTATATACTGACGCATCAAAAAAAGATAATAGGGTGGGGTGTGGTACCGCTATTCCGGAATTAAAATTCAAATTTTCAGCAAGGCTTAACGACCTGCTTTGCATTTGCAAAGCTGAAATAGTGGCGATACACGAAGCCGTTATAACCATTATCAAAAAAAAATTTAAAAGAGCTATCATATTCTCAGACTCAAGTAGTGCCATCCAAAAAATTAATAGCAGTTTACTCAATATAAGAGCAGATTATTGGACCCTAAGAACTAAACGTATAATTCTCGTAGCCAATAAAAACGGTTTTGATATTAGATTGGGGGACATTCTGGTATCCCTGGAAATACGGAAGCGGACAGACTTGCGAACATTGGTAGGATCTTAAATGTTTCTAAAACTATGGATACTGATTCTTTTGAGATATATAATAAAATTAAAACAAATCTTACTGAACGGTTTAAGCAAAGATGGAGTAAATAAAAAATACCGATATAGGAAAGTCCAAGGCACCTTTCCAGCAAAAAAGTGGTTTTCCTTAGTCCCCTTTATAGATCGTAGACATATTACTACTATTATAAGAATGCGAACTGGACATTGTTTAACAGGTGAAATGTTACACAAGTTTAAAATTAAAGAATCTCCACTATGTGAATGTGGTCAAATTGAAACTCTTAATCACATCTTTTTCGAGTGCCCGATTAATGAGGTTAGAGGTCTAGACTTATATGGAGAGTTCATTAAATTACAATTTACTCCGCCCATTTCAATTAATATTATATTAGCAAAACCCTCCAGTGAATCAATCAAATGCATAATTCATTTTCTTAAATTTAATAAAATAAAACTGTGATGCTCAATTTATAATAATCCAAATATCCTGTTCCTAGGTGTGTATGTTTACAGTTTGTTTCCAAGATTCCTGTGTTGTATTGTCTTAATAACAGTAGCCCTATCTACAGCTTTATACGAAAAGGAAATTGCTATATTTAATGCCTCATGTTCACAGCACTTCATATTAAAGCTACAGGAAATATAGATGGTCACGAGATGGTTTAGAGCCAGGCACGACGTGATCCTCACCTAATGGAGCTGGCGATTCCCTAGAAGCAAAGCCATAAACAAGCAAGCAAGCATGTACATAATGATGTTCCTTAGATCCAAATATATATAAGGAGTCTTCCGGTTCGTCTCGTCGAATGCAGACCTCTGTGTTGTTAACATAAGTGGTGCCACGTGTTCGGTTTTGCTGCTTTATTTCGGGGGGAAACGGGAGACTCAACCGCTCAGTGTGGAAACTAACGACCCCGCTAGAAAGGGAGCAGACACTGTGAACGTGTGAGGCCTAGTTGTTCCTGTATTCTATCCCGTTCGTCTGCCGCAGTTCTACATAGAATATTAGCGTAACGGCCGCTACGTGGCGTGAGTGGAAGGGGTAAGGGGGTAGCTTGAAAGAAAGGGTCATCTCGTGATATCAGTAGTACTCTCAAGGGGCACCTAGTGGAAGCCAAGATGCATTTCAGAATTTAAAAGAGGAAAAAATCAAGAGTTATTTGATAAATTCGGGGTGTTCGGGAGCTAAGAGCTCGCCATCCGGACATCCTACCTATTGGGCTGGAGAATGGCGCTGAAAGCAAAAAAGTGGCAGCCGACTCCATTTTGGCAAAGAAAGAAAGAAGAAAGAATATATATAACAAAAATGCAATAAAAATCCGTGTTTAACAGTTAAGAATTAGAGTATGTAGCCCGCCGTCAAAATGCACCCCAAACTAGTGATGTCTATTGTGATAGTTTTGTTGGGTATTAAGGTATTTTCTAGAGGCTTTAGAAGGTTTGTAAAACATTTTCAACGCTTTTACATATTATCAATTTTGTTATTTTTTCAGATTCCCTCTGGGTATTAATAGATTTCCGTTAATTTTACAGAAGTATTAATGTACTTATTTTTTTCCATTGAAAAATGAAAATGGCTGAAATGTTGTCCAAGAACTCTGGATAATAATTACAAAAAACTAATTTTGTTCTCAATCAATACAGAATTATCTTTAAACCAAAGCTTCAACTCATTGAAAAATGAAAATGTCTGAAATGTTGTCCAAGAACTCTGGATAATAATTACAAAAAACTAATTTTGTTCTCAATCAATACAGAATTATCTTTAAACCAAAGCTTCAACTCATTTTTAATTTTTTTAATGGTTTGACATTCTTTTTACCTGCACCAGTTAAAAAAAGTTGAAAAACAAGTATATATTTAATAATTCTGATATACACTCTATACCAAGTAGTTACTCAGTGCTTTAATCATGGTCCTTGAGAATAGTATACTATACTAGTTGTACAATTCCTAATTTTAAATTAGGATTTTTGTTTGGTTCTATCTAGTGGGGTCATTTGGAAAGAGTTTTACTCATAGAAAACAATAAGAAAAAGAAAGGGTATATATCCTAAAATTTATTTGTTCACTAAATTCTTGATGCAATGGTGGATTCAAGTTCAACCTATTTTAATTTAAGGTTGTACTTTCGTCCTTGTATATAACCTTTATAGGTGTTAATTTAAAAAGAATATTTTTTCATTGGGAGTGGCAGCAGATATAATATAAAAAGCAGGATATACATCAATACTTGGTACATTGCAAAACAGTAAAAGTGAAATACACTTCAAGCTGGGACCTGGGTAATCCTCGCAACATTGCACTGCTGTCTGCTAGTTCTTTAGTTATTAGGCCAGATTGCATTTGGGAGATGAAAAATAAAAACATGGCATGGCTGTTTATCATGTATCTTAAAAACTGAAGAACAATTTAATTCTTAATTAATTTAAATATAAAATAACGATTACAAAAGAAATTGTGTAGGATATCCCTGAAAAGCAAGTTATGATATCGATCCATTTTCAGTTTTGCGTCCCCGATACCTATTATGGCTACAAAATAAATATTAGTATAATTCCACTTTTTTGAGAATATCTTGTACAAAAATAATCTAAAATAAAGCAAATATTCGTAAGAAATACACAATCAATAATTGTAGCAATAAATATGATCAGTAATTAGTAATTACTAATTAGGTATGTCACGTTTATATTGACAAAATCAACGACATGGAAATAACATAGACCCAGGTGTTTACATTTTGGAGGAATCCAACATTAACCCTGGTTTGCCAAACCGTTACTGTGGCCAGATTATAACGGATATCATCCTTTATACTATTATCTAAATAAACAAGGAATTCCAGAAATTCCCAGTATAAATTTCCATATAGAATAATTTAAAACGGATAATTAAATAGCTTATTATGTATAACTCAAACCGAATCTGTTTTCAATGTAATTTAAATATTCTGTAATTATTATTCCTTATTTCAAGAAATAAAGCCCAGAATAATCGGCAACGTCGGAATTCTACCTTTTTCGAGTATACTACAGATTTCTTTCGGGATCATTCGGAAAACGCCGAAGACGGTCGTAGTCATTCATAATTTCGAGCTATTTGATGCGCGACGTTGTAATTGTTCTAGTTGGTGAAATAAGTGTTTTTCAGAAATCCAAGGGTTTTGTGTGGCTATTTTCAAGAATCTGTTTAAAAAACTTTAAGAAAATGGTGCGAACTTACTTTATTTGCAGAAAAAGAAACGATTTAAACCCAGAAGTTTGTTTTCGAAGGTAAGTAAGATATGTCATACCAGTGCTGTAGTTGAAGGGTCAAATCACCGTCTAATAGGGTTCTTATATTTGCAAATGAAGTATTGTTTTTGTATTGCACATTTCCGTTGGGCTTAAATTAATTTTTTATAACTTCAACTTATCTATAAAGTCGAAGACACTGATGATAAACGGAGTACAGCGTTTTGCTAATTTATATATTTGTGAAAAGTCTCAAATATTCCTCTAACTTTATCAAATCACCTTTTTTGAGGGGTTAATAAACAACATAAATATACTATTTGGTAAAGCATAAGTACTAAATTTTAATTGAGTAAGCTGTAAGACCCACTATTTTATGTTGTCATTAATTACTCCAGGATGGTTTGCATTTTTTATGAAATTTTCAAGGAATATTTAGGGTAGTGTCGGAGTTCTCGTATAGCAAGAATATACAAAAACTGAAAATAGCGCAATAGTGTTACTCTACAATTTTTCATTTACCATAGATTTTCTTTAATGAATTTGAAATGCTTTAATTAATTGCCTAAAAATTTGGTTTTTAAAAATAAGTAATCAAAAAAGTAAATAAATACCATCCTGAGGTACATTATCCCAACTAGCGAGAATCTGTTTTTATCAGGTGATTTCGGTAATATAAATAATAATATAATATATTATAATGAATGTTAAAAATATTAAACATCTTGGCACAAAATATTTATATTGTCAATAAGTGAAATGTATAGCGGGGAAGATGGATGGTGGGGAAAAAAGGGGATAAATTGGGGGATAAGTACTGTAAAGATATTGTTTTTCATAATATTGTTTTTGTGGTTTTTAGGGACACGAAGTTCAATTTTGCATTCATATTAATATTGGGCCATGTTTGTTGCTGATTTTCTGTAAATATGAATAGATCCAATACATGTAAAGGTGGTGCATTTTTATATAATATTACTTGCCGCGAGCCTGGCAAACTTTTAATAGTAGTGGACCCAAATTTTTACCTCACTTCGCGTAAGTAGAACTAAAATGTGTTGGAAAAAGGGTGAAATCAAAATGTTTTGAAAAACAAACCCGATTTCAAACAATAGGTTGCATTAAAAAGTGATAAATTATATTTTATTACATATTTCCTATGAAGTCGGTGATAAGCTGATAAAGAAAGGTATTAAATAAGCATTATACTCTTGGTATAGACATCAAAACACAAAGTGGGTCCATGTAACAAAATTTAGTTTTATCTTAATCTTTAGTAACAATAGCCTTGAGAACTCACCCTTTTATTGGTTGTATTTTGTTATGGAAATACTTGTTCTTTAATGACTAAGCTTATTGTTAATAATAAATATTGCCACATGAACCATTACATAAATATGTCTTTTGCAGGCACGTAGCCAGGATTTCAGTTCTAGGGGGATCCAACCCTGTCAAAACCACTTCAATGACGAAAAAATTATTAAGAAGAATGCTTTTTTTTTCACTTGTTGCTAGTCCTCCCTGCAAGTGCAACAAAATATGAAAAAAAGTTGAAAAAAACTAGTTATTTGCCAATATTTATTAAAACATTGCAGGTACAGCAATTATGAAAATGTAAAAAATTATAGGTATATCTTGAGCAAATAGGACGTTGGCAACTTTTGCTTAATATTTTTAGGTTTCATATATTTAATAGTATTTTAATAAATAAATGCGTAGTCACTTTGTTAGTATCGAGGTTAATGTGGTGCTATCTTCCATAGAGGGTCTGGAACCATATTGCTACATTAAAAATCTGTATTTCTTTAATCATAAATGTATTCATCTTTCTTTTTAGTACTTTCTCGAAATTCTAAAACTACTTTTAATGAGCGTTTGCTTAAAAGTTTTTCTTTTTTTGAGAATTCTAAATATTCCTCAGTGTCAAAATCGAATATTTTTTGAGGTAATAATCCCCGAAGGTAAATTCAATAATTTTCTTATTCCTTAAATCGTGTTTTGTATACGTAAAGATAAGAACTTCAAAATTGTGTGAAATTGGATCACGAAGAGAAATTTTCAGCAGCTACCATATATTCTAAGTTTAATAATAATAATTTTTGTTGGAATTATCATAAATTTGGTCTCGGCACGCATTCGCAATTTTGCTTATGACAGGAGATTTTTGTGGAAGAAAAATGAAATTTATTTTCCTATCGATTTATGTTAGAAACTGTCGTACTTAAAAAATGATTAGGTACGTCTTTGTTTAGTTGTTTACATACTTGGGCTTGTTAAAAAAACCCGTCAAAAAGTTATAATTTCAAAAAATAGCCTGCTCCCTAATTTTCCTGAGGTTCGAGTTAAAAAATAGCTGTAGTAAGCAGAGCCAATACCCAACTGCTAGTCAGCAGTTATTGAAATTCTCCTTTCGTATGTTAAATTATGTAAAAACTCCTAAATATTTTTAGGGTATCGCGCAGAGCGTGGGGGGGGGGTCCGGACCCCCCCATAGACTACGTGCCTGGTCTTTTGTCACAGATAATTATTGGTACAATTATATTAAATTATGGTACAATTATTATAAATAGCAATTTATAAACCACGTGTCCGGGTGAAAATTTATAAAGTGCACTTTCAATCTTGTTATTTAAATTTTTATAAAAAAAAATTAAGTTTCAAATATAGTGTAAAATATTATACAGGATGCTTCAGAATCACCAAAAAGTTTCGATGATTTTAATGCATTTATTTACTTTTTCTATTATTGATTTCTTGATAAAAGTTGGTGGTTCAAAAAAAATATTTTTGATAGTTATAAACTTTAGATCAGGATGTTCAAAAAAGTGGATTTCACTAACAATTTCAAAAAAATAAAATTTTTCTGACGGTAGTTTTAAGGGCCATAAAAAATCGTAAACATAAACTGAGTAAAATTTTTTATATTGTAGTTATGGAGATATTTAAGGTCAAACAGCAAAAAAACATATTTCTATTTAAATCTTTCCTTAGCTATTACTAATATGACATAACTAATACTAAACCTTTATTTACAATTTTTTACGGCCGCGACAGTCACAAAAATTTTAATTTTTGAAATACATTTTTTCGTATTTTTTGAATGTCTTGTATATCTGATTTATAGTTGAATATTGTGAAAACTATTTTTTCGACAAACACACAAGTTTTATCAAGAAGAAAGTTTTTCGAGAAATTGATAATAAAAAAGTTTCCCATTTAGTGCAGACTTTTCCACGACATAATATCTAAATTAGTTGTTTTCAAGTTGTTATTAAAACTCTCACTTTTGCAAAGTGAAGTCGTTCCTGTTCATCTTAGAACAAAAAAACTGTCGTATCCACCATAATAATATTTGGGCTCAAAAAATATAGCAAATATTACATTATCTCAAAAATAGCTACACCACTGGTAAGCCTCGTGAAGATATCTGACAGCGTTGCAATTTTCACCGCAAACTATTCTTTATGCGATCAGTCCGTCTTTTTTTCCACTCATATACAACAACAAATTGATGTTTGATTCTATTTATTTCATTTTTATGAATGAAATGCGGGGTCTATTTCTTTTTGACGTCATTGACAAAAACAACTTCTCAAAAAATTCGTCAGCACATTTGATTGTCTATAAATCCATCTCATCTTCTATTCTTGTCAGATAGAGCTCCATTGGGGTGGTAGGATAGATGAACATTAGGACAAATGCGACAATACCCTCGGGCCGTGGCACTATGACAAATAGCATTTATATTTTGGAGCTGTCTAACCGACAAAACTATGCGTGCAAAGCACTGGCAAACGCGGCGGGTGCAACCGTTCACAGCGCTGCACTCTGCTCTTGATTCCAAGGCTACCGAAGTTGCTACTTTAGTAGTAGATCTACTACTTTCATACATTTTCTGTTACCCTACTACTATTTACTATAAATCTACTACTTATCTCCTTAAAGCCGTTATTACCGAGGCCTATAATTTTTATTTTTTTAAGCGTACTAACAACTTAAGCATTGCAATGGTCAATGACTTATATTATGTATAATTTGGCAACATCATTGGTATTTTACTTTTTTTGAAGATTTTTAGATAAAAAAAAATTTTTTATTTCGTGGTATAGTAGTTCACTCAAGTGCAGAAATCTTTTCATTTTTTTCCAAGAACATAATGCTACTGCCCCGCTTTATCTCGTTTTTCAGACGATCACTATTACTTTTTCACTTTTAGCCCTTTTAAGAGTTTTAGTATTTTTTTTACAGTGGCGATAATGATAATTCAGTTTGCCCATATTTTGCTATTTGAAATTGTTAAATAAAGTAGAAAGCTACTAAAGCTGGCCAATCCGCCTAATCTACTACTCTTCTGCTTTGATCTACTACTCTTTTTCCTGAAGTAGAGGTGGGTAGGTCCGGAATTTCGAAGGAGTCGGGTCTGGAGGTACATCCAGCTCTGCGGACCTGCATTCAGGTTGACTTCACTTGACTTGCTTTACCCACTAGTAGTGGACCTTTGGCATTGCTGCTCGGCAATTGCCAGCACAATTTGACAGGATGTTCGGATGGCGTGCTCTGAGCTCCCGAAACACCCCGAATTTCTCAATAAACTTTTTAATTTTTGAAATGCATCTTGGTTTCCACTAGATGCCCCTTGAGAGTACTACTGGTCTCACGAGATGACCTTTTCTTTCAAGCTATCCCCTTACCCCTCCCACTCCCACCACATACCGGCCATTACGTTAATATTCTATGTAGAACTGCGGCCCTTTCTAGCGGGGTCGTTAGTGTCCACCTGAGCGGTTGAGTCTCCCGCTTCCCCCCGAAATAAAGCAGCAAAACCGAACACATGGAACCACTTATGTTAATACCACAGAGGTCTGCCTTCGACGAGACGAACTGGAAGACTGCTGCATCCAGGTTGCAGTTCTGCCGGATCTGTAACCTAACCTGAAACTGTCAGAGTGCAAAACCATTTGGCTTGTACTTTGTAATTATAGCATGCCCAGGTCCAGATAGTAAAAACTCATCCTTTACAGTTATATGTTAGGTTACAGTTCCGCCATACTAAAGTTTTATCAGGAAATAAAAAACTACAAATAATAATGTATTAATTTTATGAAGTATATTTAAAAACCTCGAATCAAATAAACAGTACATTACAACAATACTTTATACACGACTTTATTTTTCATATATTCTATTCGGCAAAAATAGATATTTAAATTTTTTTGTCTCATTGATACCTTAAAGTTAACAAACGGCTCAGTATTTATTGTAATATTTACAAATTTCAGTAAACAGTTTCTAGGAACATTTTTCTAACAGAGATTACCGGTTGAAACTATCAGTTATCTGTTAATTTGTGTTCCTTATACTGAATGTAAATGAGAGAACTGAACTGATAATCATAACATTATTTATTATATACATTTAAATACCTTGTCAGATTCAATAGCAATTCCAATATGCAGTTCCCCCATTAGTTATCAATAACGATAACGATTCATTCCGCCGTACGATGCATGTCCGCGTAATCGGATCGGGTTATTCGGTTGTATGTTCGTTTTCCATCGCTCCGTTGATGCCCTCGCAGATAGGTCGCAGCATTGTATATCGGTGTGAAAGATAGGGGTCCGTATTCAGCAAGATCTACATCCATCAGTACCGCTACCGGATACAGGTCCGTGGATTCATATCCATCCGAACTTACCCATCTCTATTCTGAAGATATACTAGTTATACTACTATTTTAAAGGAGTCGCAGCACTGCTTGATTCATGATTTTTCAATGATCCGGTGATGCCAGATAGACAAACGTTAAATAAAATGATAATATTCTTGTTTTTTTTAATTAATTTATTTTAAGGTCTATTCCATGAAAAGAAAGCTCTCTAAAATTGTGAGGTTGGTGTTTCTTTGTTATAGAGAAACGGAGATTCCTGGAAACAGCACGACAGCATACTAGTATTCACTAAACACATCGCTTTTCATTCTTATGAATAAGTAAACGTAGCCCTGAAAGTTCGTGGTAAAAAGTTTTTCTTTGGGGTGAATTTTACAAGGTACATCTGTATCTTATGAGCGGGTATTCTCCAAATCTGGACAACTATTATCCAAAAGATGGTGAAGACTTAATTCAAATAAGGTTAAAAAATAATGTTTTTAGACACAAATTTCAATATATAAATGTATTTATTAGTTAATCTGAATTTGTTTTGTTTTCATACCACCAACAAATTGTTTTAGTGTTTAACATACCGTTGTACTATTTGTTTATGTTTTTTAATTTAACTTAACTAATATATTTATTTTAAAAAATTACAACAGACATGGTATCATTAGTTATTGTTATATTATTTATTATGTATGTTATTTTAAATTGTATAAAAACAATTCTTAAATATTTTTTATTAATATTTCTTAACCTTAGTTCCATATATGCAAATAGAAAAAGTTTAAACACACACATTTTTTCTTTTCAAACTTTCTCCAAATATTTTGAGATTTGATTTTAGACAATGGAAAATAATTAATTTGTTAGACAAAAACACTTTTTGTATAAAAACAATTCCCCCTATGTTTTTAATGTGTCAAAACAAAATACAAAAATATTTTACTTGACGTCCCTCATAGAACAAGAACAAAACATATCTGTTAAAAAGTAGAATCTGAGATGATTCCACCCACATTCAACATTTGCTGGCAGCTGGGCGATGATCATCGACGATTATGAAACATCGATGGCCGATGTTACGTCACCGAGGGTTGTCGTTCGATGTTTGAAGTTTGATGTTAACGGAAAGATAATTCAATTCTTCAAGCTTTAAAGTCTGCTCCAAAATAAAAAATGTAATTTCAACCAAAACAAAACTTTTCAGGCATTTGCAAATTTAAAACTCATAAAATATTGCACCCTGAACAAAACAGCTATTAAATTATATTTCCAATTAGCAGTTTCTACAGATTGTCTTCTTTATGCTCAAAGTATTTAAACGAAAGCCCTGGAAATGATAACCGAATTATACTTTTTGTGATTTGCGTTACCAACATTCACAGATTTGAATATAGAAAATACATGCAGAAAACCAAAGTTGTACTTATTATACGATGAGATCTACATAGCATATATGAGAATTTTGGAATACTTTATACAACCGGTTTACTGAGAGCAGAAGAAGAGAATAACAAAACCAAAGACATTTTAATTGCCAAAGAACTAAAAGTATTGTATCTGCAAAATTTCCACTATTATCGAATTTGACCAAAAAGTTTCTGTGTCTGCCATATATTCTACCGTGGCCGTACAGTACTGACACTTTAGATTAGAACGCTTGTTTTCGAGCATACTGTTATGAAAACGTAGGGTTACCAACCCTTGCTCTTTAAAGAGTACAAATACTCTTTTTGGACAAAATCATTGCTCACAATCCACTGAAATAATTGTCCCGATAATATTTTCTGTAACAACGCGTTAATAATAAATATCTGGAGAACTCTTTAATAGGTTGGTGACCCTATGAAAACGAATCATCGAAATAGACTTTCTACGACCACAATAAAAGTTATTTTGCACACAAAATCTGAAATTAAAAATTGTTTCGAATTTGTTGCCACAAATGACCATTTAAAAAAAAATTATAATAATATTTACGATTTCAAAACCAACGGAAAATCAAGAAGATTTGCAAACTGTAAATGGGATTGTGATGTAGCTGATAACACCTAACACAAGAAGCGGATGCGATCCCCGCTCGTAGCATGACTTTTACTTTTACAAATATTTCTAAAAAATTTAACATGTATATATATAATAGACGAAAAACCAATTGTCAGGCATCGCGCATCGGTCCTTGGAAACAATAATTGAAACTCTTTTTTTTTATATATCCAATATTTCGCCAATTTGTATATTAGCTTCTTCAAGAGTAATAACTACAAAATTAAAAGAGAACTAGCAAACATAATTTGTAAGAGATTTACGATTTATTTTTTGTATAAATTAAACAGAAATTGTAAATGTAAATGTAATGTAAATTAAAGAAAAAACAACACCTACAAAACTGGACTTAGTCCTTAATATTTACTATCATTTTTGTTCAGTCTAGTGGTCAACTAAATGCAAGTAAACGGTTTTTGGAATATCAATAATAACAATAAAATTTTTTGTTAAAGAATTATGTATACAAGGTGTACGACAGCGTCTACGAAATATTGAGCGTATAAGAAAAAAGTGTTTTAATTACCGTTTCCGCGGATCGATACCTGATAATTGGTTTTTCGTTTATTCAAAGTACGGTCGAAATAAAGAAAAAAAAATGTGTTTCGAGCGTTAAGCCGGAGTGACAGAACTGTCAGAGTTATAGATAAACAGGGCTGCCAATTTGCCAATAACAAGGACACTTGCCAATAATATTGCCAGTACTAACTCTATGCCAGTAATTTGAGAAAATTTGTTATTCTTCATTTTTGAGGTTTTCATGTAGAACGGAATATGTTTTTCGTTTAAAATATCAGAACTTAATATCGCGAAATCGTTATTCGATACTATACCTCATTCCTAGTGCTTACTGCATTTTCCTGCTTGAGCCGCTATCTAGTCATGCGTCGAGGCCCGTTAACTCTATAATGGGTATTGGTCATGGGCTGTTAATTGCTAAACCATTCTAGTTTAGATTTAAATAGCAATTTCCCAGCGGAACAGTACTGGTTAAAAGTGTTCAATTTAAAAAATGTCGCTGGTGCAGATATTTTTTAAATTGAACACACACACAAAGGTTGAGAATTTAAGCAGTGCGTGTATTTATTTAGTTTTAGGTATTTAGTGACAAACTTTTCAGCGCTATATGAGCCAAAAAAAAATAAGACATTAGAATTCTTGCAATGATTTTTTGTTTAATATTGTTTTGTGTTTTTTTTTGTTTAATTTAAGAGTTAAGCAATACGTCTGATTTAGTTAAGTACTTACTTAAACTGATTAATATTTCTTTGGTCATTACTTTTAATTTTTTATTTATTTTTATTTGTCCGTTTTTATTTTTAGATTAATTTGAAAAAAAATGTACTTCACTAATAGTGAAGTAAAGTTTATTAAAAAATGCTAGTTATATTTATAGAATGTTATTGATAAGTTCAATAAATTGTATGATACAATACATCGATATTAATTTTTAAATTTTACCATTCCTAAACGCCGAATTTCGACTTTGCCAGTAATTGCTATTTGCAATGACCTTTTAAAGCACCCGCCTGATCGCTCGTTGGCAATCGGTCATCAAAGTAGCCCTCAAATAATAGCAATGGTTTGAACGGTTTTTAGAGATTTCAAATGCAGCAAATATTTCTTGACCTTAACCTTGATTAGAATGAGAATATGGGACAACGGGAACAATGAAGGGCTAGTAAATTTGTTTGTATAATACATTCTGTATTTTGTGTTAAAAAAAAGATTAAAAAAAACCTGTTTTTGCTCTGGTTTATTATTACATTGTATAATTATTGCTCATAATGTTTACATTACATGCCGCCATCTCGTTTGTTATGTCAGCTGATCGTTGCTCAGTTAAATAGCGGAAATAAAATACGATACAAAACATGGCGTCCGCTTAACGACTCGCTATCAAAGTAGCAAGATTAAATAGCTCGTTCAGGGTACCGCTCTCAGAGTTGGCATGGGTCTCTCGTTCATTTTAGGTGTGCCAGCACATTTCGTTCAGCACACTTTAAAGAGCCGTTCAGTTTCGTTCGTTCAATTGAACGAGAATGAAACCCGATATCGTGCTTACTAAAAGCGCTCATCACACAATTCAGAGCGTCTAGAGCCAGTTATAAGCAGCCCATTACAGCACGGACGAACGGAGCGAAGTGAATGATTTGATTAATGTTTTGGGATTTTAGTGCTCGGCGCCCCTCGGAAGTAGTCGGCATGGAAGCACTTCCACGAATCAGTGTTGCCAGTCCATTACTATTGTAATAGATTTAATAATATTTTAACAGATTTGTTACTCTTACTTTTTCACTAAATTCATTCACTTACTCTTGCCGGATTTTTAAATTTTCTAAATTGCACTGCAGAAAACGTCTAGGCAAAAAAAAACAGATTTGTTTTTAAAGTTTTACTAGTTTAAATTTTATTTCGATTACTAATTTTCATTTCCCTGAAACCTTCCGGCGGCGGCGTCCTACTGACATATTATGTCGGAATCTATTATAATCTTTAAGTTAATATATTATATACTCTATTAGTATAAATGAAAGAGTTTTGGCAACACGGCTACGAATGTGGTTATTATTTTAAACGCGATTGTTGCTGTTTTGTTAAGCTAATGCGGTTTGTCTTCTAAGAAGCCACGAACGAACGTGACGCACGCACCTTTAACTTGGATATTGTTTTGTGGGTTGCGTTTAATTCATAAATAATAAAGTTAAAATATTATATTTTTGTTATTGTTGCATAAGATAGTTATCACACCTTTTTGTGTTAGTATTGTTAAATTTGTGTGAACATGCCAAAGGAAAAGCAAGGCAAGAGAAGTTCAATTTGGACATTTTACTCGGTAGTAGGAGAAAACTCCGCAAAGTGTTCATTTTGTTCTCAAACATTGTCTTTTAAAGGTGGGTCAACTTTTAATTTAAATAGACATCTTCGTTCAAAACATCCTCAAGCAGAACACCAAAATTATAATAGTAATTTAAAGAGTGATCTAACACCTTCTTTTGTCTCCCAAACGAAAAATAGAGATGATCCACACTCGCCCTCCACATCTGCAGAACCAAGTACGAGTGAGATGTCTGCGGAGACGTCAAAAGAAAACAAACAGGTACAATCAAAGTTTTCTGGAACGATGAGTTCTTATTTTCGGAGAGCCATGAGTGATAAAAGGCGTATTGAAATTCACCACGTAATTGTTGAACTTATAGTTAAAGATTTTTTGCCACTTCAATTAGTTGAAAGTTTAAGTTTTAAAAAGTTGTGTAGAGTTTTGAACCCGGATTATCAATTGCCAACACGAAAAACTATATCTGAAACACTAATTCCTCAAATGTATTTTATGATAAAAGAAAAAGTTAAAAACAAGCTAATATTTGCTGATACAGTTTGTATTACGACCGACGGCTGGACATCAATTAATGGTGAAAGCTTCCTATCGGTCACAGCACATTTTATTAATGAAGATAACAATCTAATAAGGGTGTTACTAGATTGTTACCAATATGGAGAAAGCCACACAGCAGAAAATTTGTCTCGAGAGTTAGTGCGTGTTTGTGAAGAGTGGGGTATTTCCGAAAAAATTTCTGCTGTTGTAACAGACAATGCTGCTAACGTAGTAGCAGCAGTTAGAAAAACTGGATGGACCCACGTGCCCTGTTTCGCACATACTGTAAATTTAATTGTGCAAGCTGCATTGGAAAAAATCTCGGACATTCGAAAAAAAGTTATGTCCATAGTAGAATTTTTTAAAAGGAGTCCACAAGCCAGTGAAAGACTAAAGAAAATGCAAACCCAAATGGAGAAAAGTCAGCTTACCTTGAAGCAAGATGTTGTGACAAGGTGGAATTCTACATTTGACATGTTTAAAAGGATTATTGAAATAAAGGATCCTCTCATGTCTACCATAGCAATAAATTATCCTCAGTTAGAAAACCTGTCAAATGATGATATTTGGGTACTTCAAAAATGCTGCGATATTCTAGAAATATTTAAAGACGTTACGGAGGAAATCAGCAGTGAGACTGAGACAACAGCGTCGAAAGTCATTTTGCAAAGTAATGCATTATTAAAAAGGTCTTGTAGTCATTTTTTAAAGAACAATCCAGATTTGCCCCTTGTTGTAAAATCTATGGCGGATAAATTACTTGAAAGGCTAAACATGAAGTTTGAAAATGTAGAAGGTAACAGAATTTTTTCTGAAGCAACATTTTTAGATCCGCGCTTCAAAAAGTATGGTTTTGCAAATACCAGATATTTTGATATAACCAAACAAAATCTGATCAATTCGATTTCTTCAATTCAGACTATTGAAGATAAAAACCAAAATCAAGAATTACCAGCTGTTATCAATCCCCCAAGCTCATCAAAGTTGTGGAAAAATCCAAAAGTGGCCAGTATTGTGGAAATCGATAAATACTTAGAAGAACCATTATTAGCCAGGACTCAGGAGGACCCGTTAAAATGGTGGGAAGATCGGAAAAATGTGTATCCACGACTCTATAAAGTTGCACGGCAACGATTTTCTGTAGCCGCTTCTTCAGTTCCATCGGAGCGTGTTTTTTCAAAGGCGGGACAGACTCTTACTGGCAGAAGAAGTCGTTTAACCGGAGATAAAGTTTCTAAAATATTGTTCCTAAATGTAAATCTATAAGTAATAAGTATTTATTGGTCGTTTAATCATAAAAACAAACTAATAACTAGGTCGGCACAAAAGTTACCTACTTGACTTTACTCGTTACCGCATTTGTTTATTTGTGTTTCTAAATTCTAATGTTCATATTTTTGTAAAAATATTCTTAAATTTAATATTTGCTTGTTTTATTCTTAAATTTAATATTAATATAAACGTACCTGTATGTAGTAAACTAACAGTAGAATAAGATTTTAAACCTATTTAACTTTATTTTTGTTGGTATATCAATAATGCATTTTTAATTAAAATATAATTAAGGTTAAAGGAATTTGACGTTTTGTTACAACGCATGTGATCATGTATTTATTAAAATAAATGTGTAACAAGTAAATGTGTCTGGTACTATGTCCAATAAATATATTAATTAAATTATCTGTAAAAAAAACACAAATTTTAATCAAAGAATATCTTTTAAACTCCAACACATTCATTCATATATCCGCATACCGTATGCTCCCCTATAAACAAATTATTCAAAAATGAGTAAAGTGAGCTAAAGTGCTGAGCACCGTGCCAATGATTAATCCATCAACCGCACAGCGGCCTGACGCGAGTCTTAATAAAGCGCTCCATTATGTATATGTACTAAATATCTGTAGTAGCTCCCCACTGAACGAAAAGACCCGTTTAAAAGAGTCGTTCGTTACAGCACACCGCACTGTGCCGCTCAATTCGAACGACACATCGCTATCTCAGAGCGATCAGGCGGGGGAACGCGGCCAATGGCTATTTGCTAGTAACACCGCACTGTGCCGCTCAATTCGAACGACACATCGCTATCTCAGAGCGATCAGGCGGGTGAACGCGGCCAATGGCTATTTGCTAGTAAAAGCGAAATTCCCTGTCAGTAACTTTGCAAGGAGCTATTGACAGCACTGTAGATAAATGATTAATACTCATGATTAATTCAATTTTATTGTTTTTGTTTACCTGGTTTACCGGGCTAGAATTTTTCTAAAATTAGGCTTTATTTTAGATTGGTTCAAATAAAAAAGCCAAGTTATTTCCGATATTTGAATCACTGATGTCAGAAACAATCCCAGAAGACAAATTCAGAGATATCTACAGTGACAACGAAAATCGTACATCCTCGTTATTCCTCTCCATTAGAAAATTACTTTAAAGGTTTACATATAAAAATTAGTTTAATGCCCTTGTTTTGAATTGATAACAGTATCTTTAAAAAACAAAAACAATATATCATTTAAGTTCATTAAATTGTTATACTATACTATTAAAAGGCCACAGCCGAAATCGTACATTTACCTAATAGGCAAGAGATGTTACACTGTTGGGTAGCTATTTGTGGCACCATAAAAATGTATGTATAATTTATATATGAAATCGAAGACCTGGCTGAAGGGTTGTGCTGCATAAACAACTCTTGAATTTTTAGCTTTGCACAAAATTTTATTTGCAAAATTTTTTAATGTTGGTTCATAAATCGAGTCGTGTCTCGGAGCACTTTTTAACTATAATAGATTACATTTGTGTACATTTTGACAGTATACATTTTCCGTTTTGTCATTTATGGTTCTTCTAATTTTGTTAAATTTATGACCCCATCGGCCCTTTCCATTGTACCCTAAAGTGTCTTTTCAACAAGGTTTTTCCTTTAATAAAATTAAAACATAGGAACAGAAAACCATGGATCTCAATGGGAATAAGAACTGCATCTAGAAATTTGAAAAGTTTGCATTCAATCAGAAAATATACAAATAAATAACATTTGTTTTTTGAATTAGTTTTCTAAATATAGATCACTATACAGTATTCTCATAAATAAAAGCCATAGAACAATAACATAGGAATCAAATTAAGCAATCCCATAATAAAGCAAAAGATAGTTGGGAAATTGTTAATAAACTAAGAGGTAAAAGTAAATCAAATTCTGAAATAATTAATCTAAACCCAAATATATTAAATTTTTTTTATTGTGAGAGCTGAAAAAGTGATGTCAGAGCTTATTACAACTGTTTCTCCAATAATTTTCTCTTACACAATATATCTGTAGCTGAGTCTTTATTTCGAGAAGCTACTTGTGTCAATAAATTAGAGGAAATTTTCTGCAATATTAAGAACAAAAATTCATCAGGTATAGATGACATAGCAATTCGTATTTTTGAGGATTTGCCCAGGTCAGCTCTTACAAATATTTATTCGGTGCCAATATACAAGTAGTACTTACACAAGACAATAGATTCTAGAAATAAGCACAAAAAAATTGTCGTTATTTAAACAATCATATCCTAAAAACATGGTCAGTGTAAAGTTTAAAATAAGGAATATACATTACATATAGAGGACAATTAAAATACAAACTAGCACATATAACACATATTAAAAAAAAAAATTAAAATACTATATTACAAATGAAGAACTTGTTTACAGAGTGAAATGCCTGACCAATGAGACATTTTTTAATTATACTTTTGTATTGCTTGGTAACACGGGCCACTCTGAAACCTCCTCAGACACCAGCGATTAGGTACCAAATTGTGCCTGTTTCATGTATGATGTGAATGGATGGAGTCATTTGTGGGATATCGGGAAAAATTTTTCTTTACATAAAGATGATTTTCTAGAATAAAGAGAGATGTTAAAGTTAAAATCTTATTTGAAACAAAGGCAGGTTTGCAGTTCTCTGTATAGGATAGTCCACTTATAGCCCTTCTCTGAAGGCAGAGGCAATTTTACTATGGCCCGTGAGCAGAACATACGAAATGTGGGAGTGACAGAGTGAAAAGTAAGCCTGTTTCTAGGCAGGGAATGATCCACACTCCACCAGATTTCTCAGAACAAAGATATTAGTAGCTAATCTCTTACCTATTACATCAACATAATTATTCTAGCGAAATTTGGAGTTAAGATGCAACCCCAAGAACTTAACATCACTCACAGAAGCATCTTGTGTTATTTGTCTTAACGAGATCATATTTCGTGTTTTCTCAACATTGAGAAAGACCATGTTTGCTGTAAACCATTCAACAGCTCTAGACTATGATTCAATAGAATCCGCAGCCATTTCCCCTAGATTCCTGCCAACACAAGAAATGGTAGTGTCGTCTGCAAAAAGGTGTATAATGTGCAGATGGGTCAATATTTGGCAAGTCATTGATGTAAATTAAAAATAACATGGATCCCAAACAGATCTCTGTGGGACTCCCACAATTAAAACCCTTCTTGCAGAATCCACACCACCTATCCTGACAACCTGAAATCTGTCCCAAAGGTAACTTGCTATTTGACCCACAGACGCATCATAGAAATTATAACAATTGAGCTTCTTAAGAAGCAGGCAGTGTGAGACATTCAAATGCTTTATGTAAGTCACAAAAAGATGACATAATATCCATTCTTGAAGGCATCTTGAATTTGAGATACCAGATCCAACACTCCAGATGTTGTACTGCGATTGTTCCGAAAACCAAACTGAGAGTCCATAAAGATTTTATTTGATTCAAAAAACTCTGTCATTCTAATTGCTATGCATTTTTAAAATATTTTCGAAAAAACTGGGAGTAGGGATATCTCTATAGAGATATTATTGGGGTCACCTTTTTTAAAAATCAGTATTACTAGGGCTTCCTTAGTGCTGACATAAAGATTGATTCTTTAAAACAAAAATTTAAGAACTTAGTTAAGGGACTAATAATAAGATTTTTCATACTCTTTATTAGATCAACATTAAAGCCATGAATGTTCTTTCTTTTTTTATTCTTTAAGGAGGCAATAATATCTCGCACCTCAATCAAAGTTGTTTCTCTAAAACAAAATACTTTAAAGGGAGCATTCGGAATACTATTTAATGGATCTAAATGGGATGGAGTAATACCACTTTGAAGGTCTAGTGCTATGTTCACAAAGACATTATTGAAACTATTGGGACTTATGCGTCCTTCATTGTGATCCCACTATACTCATTGATAATATTCTACATACACTTGAGCGGGTGAGGGGCATTTTTTATTAAATTATCATTATAGTGTTTTTTTGGTTTCAGAAATCTTGCTTATAGGGGTTTTTATAATATTTTTTATAGTCCCTTAAACATTCTGAAGGATTTGTGTTAAAAAATGTAAGTGCTCGCGCATAGCTTTCAGAGCTGGGTTAAACTAATTTGTTGCATGGTTACCATAATTCCTCTTGAAGTATGTTTTTTCAGGAAACACTAAATGAAATGCTTGCACTAATAAATCCTAGAAGTGTGAGCATTTTTGGTCTAAATTTAAATTTTCATTATAAAAATATACCAAACCCCAACTGATGTTACCCACTAAGCTAAGAAATGTGAATTTACCTTTCTCCATTATGGGTCTACATAGAGTTTTATTTATTACATGGGTGTCAACCCTAGCTTGCAACGACATGACTACCATTTGTCCAAGATGATCTGAAAATCCTGTATCCAATAGTGGTATAATGATAATAATAGTAATAATAAATGTCTTTTATTTCTTTCATATACATAAATACAAATAGATAAATACAAAAGATGGGAAGATCTAGCCTATGGCTACTATATCTAACCATCTTACCTAAAGTAATCCTAATCATAAAATAAGTATACAATATTTATAATTACCACATTCATTGTAACTAATAACTAAAAAGAAAAGAATACATATTTTCCAGTACATATAATAGCCCATATGGGTAAACCCCAAAAATTCTCACAGTTCATTGTCTGATAAGAAAATTAAAAAATTGAATTAAGAAGAGAAATAAAAATGCAAACAAGATGTCAGGAGAAAAGAAAAAACCTAAATATTTCGTTTATCTAAAATAATCTTTACTTTTTTTTAAAGGTTGTCATGACGGAGAGGCCTCTTACCTCAAATGGCAATGTGCTGTATATTTTGGGTGCATTATAACTAAATGAGCCCCGAAATTTTGCAGATTTATGCTTAGGAATGACAAAATTTTGATCGTTTCGCATATTTCTACCGTGAACACTAAAATTTGACTTTAATTTACTGTACAGATATGCAGGTTTTCCAGAAAGCGCCACCCTACGTACAAACGTTGCTATTTGTAACACAAATCGCTCGTCCAAGGTGAGCCATTTTGATCTATCCAAAAGCGGAGTAACATGATCATATTTTCTCATGTCAAAGCTAAATTTCAAGTATTTTGGATTTTCTGAAGACTTTTTTTTTTCTCGTTGATACAAAGCTGGCCAAAACAATACATTAGAATAACCAACAATTGATAATATCAAGAAATCACATAGATGTAGTTTAATATCGGTTGTAAGAAAGTTTTTATTCATATAGAGTATTTTTAATTTATAAAAACATGCCTGTACTAATATTGATAGATGCCCCTCAAACCTAAGATCAGTGTCCATGAAAATTCCCAAATTTCTCTGGTTATTGGAAGGAGCTAAAGAAGAACCATCTATACCAATACTCATGTCATTAGGAAGGGGCTCACCACAAACGAGCAGTTTGGACTTGGCAGCGTTTAACACAAATTTATGATCTTTAGTTAATCAAATCAAATCAGATATATTACCTTATTGAAAATTACAATGTAACATTGGGTCGTTAACAATAGAGAAAAATTAAATAAAATCAATACAACAATGTCAAAACTAATACACTACATTTACACTACACACCGAGGTGTTTCATGATCTATGTATACCACTGCCGATTTCGGCAGTATTCACTGAAAAATGCTCTATGTTCCTATATATATATAATTTCAGCTTACTGCTTACATTGCCGCTTTACTGCCGTTATTTCCGATTTACTGAAAAAATTGCCGTTTTTACGGTCACTGCCTTGTTACTGGCACACTGCCTGACAATTTAATCAGAACTCGAAGTTTTTAAAATCGTAAACCACTTTTAGACACCTAAGACTGTTTTTAACATCTTTACTTAACATTGTAGGCTAAACTTACCCTGTGTTTTATTCGATATTTTGAAACCAAAGAAAATCTTAAGCATGTTTTGTTAAAATTGATTTGTTCTCGAGTTAATGGCACTTGAAAAATGGCAGTTGTCCTATTTTGACACCCTGTATAATCTACGTATAATTTAAACAGTTTAACTTAGAGCAAAACTAATTTGATTTTCATTGTTTTCGAAAAACGTCGATTTTGAATATACCCCTTAACTTTCGTATTTCAAGAGGTAAGAAACAGTTTTATCAATAATTTTTGGCTTTTTTTATTCTCTATAGTCTATGTGATGGTGTATTAAAACTTTCAATCCGACGTTTCGTATTGTGGAGCCCATCATCAACTTATTTTTTTTTAATACAGACCTGGATGTTTTATTTCTCTTTAACTTCTTTAACTCGCTTAAACCTTAAATTATTAATACATTTTTTCATATATCCCTTAAAACACGTTACGCGGTATTGTTAAAAACAACATTTTTTTAATTCCACCCTATACCTCAAAAACTTAGAGGGCTATGAAAATTGTTTCTGGCATCTTATAAAATTCATTTCATAAAAAAAAGTGTATTATGAAAGCCGTTTCCCCTCTATCTTACTAATAGTTGAAATATACAGCAAGCGTCGAAAATGGGATACCGTGTACAGGGTGTTTTTTTTTATCGTTAAATTGTATTTTGTTTGTGCTTGATAAAGGAAGAGATTTATGTATTTAAAGTAGTAGAGTGTTCTATTTAAAAAAATACGCCTTAAGTTTTTTACTCAACTTTTTAACTATATTTTTAAAAGTTTGTTACTGGTAAAAGATAATATAGAAACGAACTGTCAGTTTTGTATTTACACTTGTTTTTGCACATGGATAATAAATAAAATGTAAAATTAGACGAGATCGAGGACTATGACACAGTTAAGAATCCACCCATATTGAACCAATATTATTTCTCCTATTCATCACTGTAGTCACATCTTGCTTTATTAACAACTGCCTTCTATTCGCTGATGACTTCAATTTCTTTATGACTTGGATCGTTTTGTCTTTTAGTACAAGACAAACCTGTCAACATAGCAAAGTGTTCTTATATTCACTTCTCACGATCCCCGAACCCTACACGAAATACGTACAGGTGAAGTGTAGTATTCAACAGCGTATTACCCTTCAATAAGTGAGCACTTCGATTGAGTCCATTGTATGCAAGGCCTTTCGAATGCTAGGATTTATCAAGAGACATCCCGACATTTTAATGACACCAAAGCCATCATATCACTTTATAACTGCTTTATTAGGAGTTACTTTGAATATTACTCTACCATATGGCATCCATCCAGAGACGCAAACAAGCTCTGCTCTTGTTTGCCTTCAAGCTCAAAGGCATTATCGACTGCCCAGCCTTGCTGGGTCAGGTGAGCTTTCTAGTCCCAGCTCGGCTTACACGACATACCTTCCTCATCTTCGTTAGAAGACACCGCACCAATTACGGCCAAAACTCCTTTATTGACCGCCTATGTCATGACCATAATAAACTCTATAATGACTGCAACATCTTCAACATTAGTCCTCCTGCCCTCAAAAAAATCCTGAAATTCGGCGCAACTTGATTGTTTTATTCGTTCTATTTTAATTCACCCACTTTATTCATTTTATTTGCATTTTGTAGTGTATTCTGAATAAATAAGTAAATTAACGAGCAAACTTCGAGCAGTAGGAATTTACGTACAAGAATAGCTAACTATAAAGCCTAAAATCTATTTTTTTATGAATATCACAGTAAGTACATAAGATACCTAAAGTCTCTCAACACCAAATAAATAAGCACTAATGAATGAGGATCATATATTTTTCATCACACATTTTTATCACCTTATTTTGCTTATCAGGTGTTTGCTTATGCTTCATGCCACAAATCCTTATAAGGCTGTCTGTGGAAAGATGACCTTTGTTATCAAAAAATAGCCAGCACATTGTTGAATATTTAACTAGTTTTGAAGTGCCATTTTTTAGTTGAAAATTTAGATAATGATCTTATATTCTACTTAAGGATGAATTGTAGTTACGTACATCTATTTCGTCATATTGCAACAAGCCATTTAGATTTTCATCAGAGATCTTTATATCATGGCTGTTGCTGTCTTCCAGTTTTAGACTATCTTCGAGATACAGGGTGCTAACATTTTTTAAAAAAATTCTCATTTTTTTTTAGTAATTCCATAACAGTAAGGGCTGTTTGATTAAGATTTGGCACAACCTCATAGGTACTTAA
The DNA here is from genome assembly GCA_030620095.1 of Kuschelorhynchus macadamiae. NCBI lineage: Eukaryota > Metazoa > Arthropoda > Insecta > Coleoptera > Curculionidae > Kuschelorhynchus > Kuschelorhynchus macadamiae. The sequence goes on along the minus strand of JAUTXW010005299.1, from coordinate 179,514 downwards.
GATCCACATTTTGATAGCATCAAATAGTTTTTTTATCAACCATAAGCATAGGTATGGGTAACCATCTGTGACTACCTTCATAAAAAGTTGGTAGCCACTGATTTTTTAAAAAATTATCAGCTTTATCGTTTAGAGCAATTAAAAATTAGGAGCACCCTGTGTTTATGCAACCCTGTATATTAATATCTAGGTGAAAAACCATCTTTATTTTTAAATGGAAACTTTACATAAAGTATAGTTAAAGTAACCTTATCTTAAACCTTAATGTTAAAAAAATAAAAGCGTGCAATTAAAAAATTCTATCTCTCTCTCTCTAAATACTGCCAAAATTGCTGTTACTGCACAGGTTTCACCTAACATTGCCACGCACTGCCCAGTTTTATAAAAAACTGCCTATTACTGCTCAATACTGAAAATATTGCGGATATTGCCGCCACTGCGGTTCCACTTCTCACAAAATGTACACCACTGCCTAGCGTGAAACACCCCTCCCTACACACATACTTTTTAAACAAATACATACATACATGACATGCATACACACTCACTACAATACATTGCTGAACCAGAAAGTACTATGCTAATTAGGTAAATGACAATACTGACAGCTCTCGGAGTTATGTTCAAAATACTCGTTTATAGAATAAAAGGGATGATCAGTAAAAAAAAGTTTTATTCTTTTCTTAAACCTAGTCCTAATAGTACGACATGCTTTTAAAGTAACGGGCAGGCAGTTAAAAACTTTTATGTCCAAATAATATGGACCCCTTTCGAAGAGAGTTGTAGAATATCTTGGCACAGCTAGTCCATCTCAATTTTTCGTGTTTAAGGTTCCTGAATTTATTGATAAATTGGTCTTAAACTATAAAAAATTATCTATTACAAACGTATTTATATTATACAGATATAATGAAAAAAACTGTCATAACTTTCAGATGAAAAAAGAGTGGCGCACAGTGATCAAGGTACGCAACATTAGCAATAGTGCGTATGATTCGTTTCTGGATCAAAAATACTCTGTTCATTGTTGATATGTGACCTCCCCAAAATATTAAACCATATGACAATATTGATTCAACATATGCATAATAAAAGCTCATTATAAAGTTCAATTCACATACTCAGATAGAGCAGAATTCAGCCTTACCCTTTGACACCTATTTAAAAGATAGTTTTTTATTAGGTTAAGGCTAGAGGTATGAAGTCCAAAGTACTTAAGTTTGGCTAACTAAATGGAATGATCTAGAGTGTCAAAGGCTCGACTAAAATCTAGTAAAACCAAAACAGTTGTTTTATCATCACATGCATGAAGAAGAGCTGTACAAGTGCTATGCCCTGCTTGAAAACTTGACTGTGTTATAGAAAGCAAATGACAGGTATTACACAGTAGACATGAAAACTGGGATAACATATGTACAGTGGATGTCGACAGAAATTTTATGAAAACTTTTCTATGGTGTTATGACACGACATGACCTAAAAAGACCCTCTCAAACAAAACCAGGCCTCAGAAAAGTGCATGGATGACAGAGGAACTGCTACACCACAGGCAAGAAGTGAAAGATCCCTATGTCCTAATGAAACTTACCCACTCAAATGAGCTGAAAGCGGTCTATAAAACTAAAAGAAAAGCTTACAGAAAACACATTGCAGCGGCTAAAAGCAACCACAACAAAAACATAATCGATAAGGCCATAAATCCATCAAAAACTATCTGGAACATTGTAAACACGGAACTTGGCAGGCACAAAACTAATAACATTAAGAGCATTGTGATAAACAAGGAAGTCATATCAGACAAACAAGTTATTGCAAATACCTTCGCGGATTATTTTTCTAATGTTGCTATCAGAACAATCCAGAGCCATTTTGCCAACAACACATCATCTATACCAACTACATGCCCAAGCGTAAGACAGACAATGTTCTTGCGTCCCATAACAAGTGATGAGGTAGAAAGAACAATAATGTCTCTTAAAAACAAACAATCCACTGGCTACGATGAACTTCCAGCACGTGTCCTGAAGAAAGTATGTGACGAAATCAAAGAACCATTAGAGTCAATTATAAATACCTCACTTAGTAGTGGAAAATTTCCAACCACGCTCAAATTGGCCGTCGTTATTCCCATTTATAAAAAAGGAGACCGCCAAGATATTGGAAACTACAGACCAATATCGTTACTGAGTAGCTTCTCAAAAACCTTTGAACTAGTCATATATAACAGGATGCAAGAGTTTCTCAATAAGCATAGAATTATCGGACCAGAACAGCATGGTTTTCAAGCCAAAAAATCAACGGAAACTGCATCGTGCATTTGACATTCTAAACCTAGAATTTATGTCCAAGAAACTTGACAGTATTGGAATACGTGGAACGGCGAATTCGCTGATAGCATCATTTCTTGCTGAAAGAAAACTCCTGGTAAGAGTTGAGAGTCAATCTTCAGACGAACATGACTTGAATATCGGTGCAGCACAAAGGTCGGTACTGGCGCCACTTCTATTCTTGCTATTCATAAATGATCTTGATGATGATACTACAGCTGTCATCTCAGCAGGAAATGCAGTGGAGTTACACGGAAAAATTCAACAAGTCCTGAAGGACATCAACAGGTGGTGCTTCTCCAACCAATTGGTCCTGAACAAAGACAAAACGGTCATAGTTCCCTTCTACAAGGCCATACCAAAGGTTGTACTGGATAATAGTGAGTCACTAGTAAAATACCTAGGTACCTTCATTGACTCAAAACTATCATCGGGAAATGCAACTAGAACATGTTTCTAATAAATTGAGCAAAGCATATTATGCCCTCTTAAAACTAAAACAGGGTGTCCCAACTACGACGCTTTTAACGGCTTACTATGGACTAGTGTATCCACACCTCAGCTATAATGTAATGCTCTGGGGACAGTCTGTCGGTGTGAATCGGATTTTGGTGGCACAGAAACGGATTGTACGCTTAATCTTTGGACTAAAACCAACGGAAACATGCAGGGAAGTTTTCAGATCGCAAAAGATATTGACGATGCTATCAATATACATATATAAAAGCACCCTTTATATATATAAAAATAAAGAACGCTCTACCAGAACTTCAGAACTGCACCAGTACCCAACCAGGAATAGAAACAATCTTGTTTTCCCAATCCATAACTCCACCTTCTAGGAAAAATCACCATACTACGCTTGCACAAGGATCTCTAAAATACTTAGCGGAAAAGGCATTCTATTCACTGCAGGAATATCTAGACGACTTAGGAACATAGTCATAAAGAAGAATGGTCTCTGTTATATTTATACACTATTGTTTGTGATAACTCTGTATTTTTGTCATTCTAAAATTATTTGTCATATTATATATAGGTATCTAATTGTGTACTTTAGCCTTAGTCATATGTAAATGGTTTTATGGAAGAATAAATTATTATTATTATTATTATTATTATTATTATTATATCAGCCTGTTTCCAGGCTTCCAGAAAAATACCAGACATAAGACAGTGATTTATTATAAATGTAATATGCGGGGTAATACATGGAGTCACAAGATTAATCATTTTTATGTTTATGCAGTCAGACCCCATGGCAGTGCTCCTGATCTGAGATATTACCCTATTCACTTGGGCTTCACTTACTTAGTTAAACTTGAACTGGCTTTCGGGTTGTAGAGCAACATTATCTGCATATTGTTGGAAGATACCAGTGCCAGGGTTAGAGTTTATTTTCAGCACACTATCAACAAAGAACTTATTAAAGTCAAAAGGTGCCTTTTCATGTATTTTATTACATATATTAGAAGAACTGCCAATATTTAATGATTTTAAAGTTTTCCAAAATAACTTAGGGTCAGTTTTAAGTGTGTGTTCATTTCGAACAGTGGATGTTACAAAATTTCGAAGTTGCTTATATTCTTTAAATGCTGCAACTTTTTAAAAAATTTTATATGTAGTAAGGGCTTTTTGTCATAGTTTCATCATGAATTTAATGTTAGGGGTAATCCAAGGGGCCGGTGCCTTTGTAAATCAAGATGTTTTTATTGGAGCATGCGCATCAAAAACTTGAAAAATATTGGTATTTAGAAAAGAGACCATTTCATTTACGTCTGTTAGATTATAGATAAAATCCCTATAAACAGAGTTCAAATCTAATAAAAATTATTTAAATCGAAGCCAGAAAAATCGCGATATGTACGAAATGAAATTGGTTTACGTGGCTTTTCCAAATTCAGAACTGAGTACACTAAATGATGATCTGAGATATCCTCCATATTAATAACCTCTACTTTAGTACACAGTTCAGGTGAATTTGTGATTAATAAGTCAATGATTGAACTACTATTTAAGAAATCCGAGTAGGGGAAGGATGTGTTAAATTATATTTGTTTAATAAATGAGAAAAGTGTTTACAGGCGGCATTATCCGCCTGTGAAACGTCTATATTAAAATCAGTACCAAAGAAAATATTACTGCAGGCAGGCAAAAAACTAACTAAAGCATTTTCCAGATCCTCTAAACATTCATTGACATTGATATTGGGAGGTCGATATAAAGATCCAAAATGTATTGTCTTTCCTAAGTAAGTTTAACACTTACCCACACTTGCTCAAGGAGGCTTTGCTGATCTGGTGCTTTTAAAACTTTGAATTGAAGCAAGTTATGTATATAGAATTCCCCTCCACCATCGCGGCCATCCCTGTCCTTTCTAACAAGGTTTTAGTCTGGAATATTTAAACCCAGGTCAGATATGGTATCACTCAGTCAAGTTTCAGACAAACCTACAACCTGAAATTTTTCCTCCGTAACATAATCCTGAAATTCGTGAAAAGTTGCACACAATGAATGAACATTAAAATGAACAAATGAGAACTCATCATTCTTGACCATAATACTCGATCACATGATCCACATTCAAATGCGTAAAAATAAGTATTATAGGTAGTGTAAATGTTATAATTTAAAATTCAGACACATTCTGATTATCTATAAATTAAATATAAAAAAATTATACCATTAGCAAAACCGAAGTACCAATATGTACAAAATGATATTCATTTAGTACAATATAAACAAATAACCCAGCCATATACATATACAATAAGTTAATACCCATCAATAAATCAATAATTCTCAATACATACTCCATTACAGTAAAGTTACAAATAAAACATAAAACCATATTATTTTTTATAAAGCAACACAGCCCATAAAAACTATGAAATATCAAAGATACATTGTACGAATTCCTACCCCACAATTTTGGTTCAGTTAAAAATTTGACATTGGACTATGTTGTTCGAAACCGTAATGTTATACGCTAATTACACATATAAGTACCTGTACTTAACTAGATCACTCTTAGATTTAAGTTGAAGTTTCTTGTTTGTAACTGGGTTCCAACGAAAGACTTTTCTAACTGACGACCAGACATTAGTGGCTCCATATTTTTTCTTGGCTTTACTCAAGAGTTGATATCTCATATGGGTTAGATTCTCAAATATAGATCCATGTGAGCTGTTCAGAATTTTTTGGCCCAATAATAATTTCTTTTAATGTTACTTACAAAGTTGACAATATTAGTATTTTCAGAATCGCATGCTTTCCTATATACGTAATTCAGGTCATCCTTGCTACTCTTCACCTGTAGTTATTGGCAAATAAACCATGGAATTTCTTCTCTTAATTTTTCACCATCTGTCTCTACATATCCGCAAATCCGGACTGAGTTTGCTTTTGCTTGTTGTTCCAGATAGTCTATACAGACGTTTATGTTCTTGATGTCTTTTTTATGGGACTCTACTGACTCTCTGACATCATCAAGTGCCCTACAGACAAAACTCAGCTTCTTATCAATTTGCTCCATTTTGTCCATGACTTTTTTTTCGAGCTGATTAATGAGAGTAGCACAAACTTGTTACGAGTTTTTCTAAATAGTCTTCATCCGCGCGGCCACTACCACTTGCTGTACTATGGGTAACCGTGCCACCACCCATTCTACGAGAACTCACTAATCCAAATTTCACAAGCTGTGTAATTCATCAGGCTTTTAATTAGGTATAGCCAATCACCACTCGTAACAAATTTTCGAATAACCGACCTGGGGGATAAAATATGTATGCACACTCTAAAAACTAATTTTATAAACAAAAATAGCACTACTAGACTAGTAGAAAGTGGACCTTGTGGTAAACCGACTTACTGCACACATGTTAATATACTACTAACCTCATCACAAAAACTTGAGAATACTCCATCCAGGCAATTATTATGCCTAGTTGATCCCGTTATTTTTTGTGTTAATCCAAAAGAGTCCATTAGACAATACAAATCCGAACACTCTCGGCTTTCTACGTCACAGCTAATATTAAAATACCAACAAGAATAACTCGATCTTTACAGCCTACCTGGTTCAGGGCTTCCTCCAATACCTGAAGAAAAGTGTCAAAGCACCCAATGTGATTTCTGATGTTTTTAGATTGGTTCAAATAAAAAATAAGTTATTTCCGATATTTGATATATAACTGATGTCAGAAATAGTCCCAGAAGACAAATTCAGAAATATCTACAGTGACAACGAAAATCGTACACCATCGTTATTCCACTCTGTTGGAAAATTACTTTAAAGGTTCACATATAACAATTAGTTCAATGCCCTTGTTTTGAATTGAGTATCTTAAAAAAAACAATATAACATTTAAGTTCATTAAATTGTTATGATATACAATTAAAAGGCCACAGCTGAAATCTTACATTTACATAATAGTCAAGAGGTGTTATATTGTTGGGTAGCTGTTTGAGGCACCATGAAAATGTATGTATAATTTATATATGAAATGGAAGACTTGGCTGAAGGGTTATGCTGCATAAAGAATACTTGAATTTTCACTTTGCAGCTTTTAGAGCTGGGTTAAATCAATTTGTTGTATGGTTACCATAATTCCTGTGGAAGACCATACATTATTTCTTGCTTTAATAATATACCACACAATTCAATGGTTCTCTCAATGGTCAATGCACTTATACTAGATATAGAATGAAAGTAATATCCTAAATTTTTTATTAACATTGCCGCTCCACCGCCTTGTATTCGATCCTACAGGAAGCTGCTACTATGGTGTAGTCCTCAACGTGGACTTCCTGAAGTTCTTCATACTGAAGCCAATGTTCTGTTAAACAAAGAATGTCTACTTCTTTGTCTATAATGAACGCTTTCAATAGAATTAATTTGTTTCTTATCGATCGCACATTTGAATGGAATAGTTTCATATATTTTGCACTCAGATTTATTTATTTTATTGAGTACTTGACAGACTATTTAAAGAAAAACAATCCAATTACAAAGTACAAAGATACACAATTGATTACATACTAATTACAATAATTACAATAACAATCAATTACATTATTTCATTTAACCTATTCCTAATTCTTGAATAACTTGTGTTAAAAATGTCTATGTGGTTCTGAATGCTATTTATTTATTCATTCATAAACGGGTTGTACCCAATTGCACATAGTGCTACAAAATTTGTAATATAATATAATGGAAATATAATTAACTTAGGGTTTAGGTAAAAAATATTTAACAGTACAAGTAACAGTAAGTAGTTAAAACATAATAAATACAATTAACACATGCTAAAAATATAAAAGTAAATTTAATTAAAATGAAAACCATCATTTAAATGTATCACAGGTAAAACAAATAAAGTGGACATTTATTTTAATTGGCGTCGAATTCGACTCACAGGAGTATGAAACACATCTTCCCCAATGTCTTTAGCAGCTGTCATTGCTCTATTAATGGCAGTTAATTGACCGTATGATGTACGATGACGTTCCAGGAAAAATGTGCTCGTTACCCTGGGATGTCTATTGGTAACATGAAAGCTTAACAAGGACAAGAGCTCAGGACATTTAATATGATTTTGCAATAAATTACAAATAAGTAGTTGATCATTTACTCTTCGTCTATCACTGAGAGACTTAAGACCAAGGAGATTCCTTATTTGACAGTAATCTATGGATTCCGAGGGTATTCCTAGTTTAAAGGCAGCATAGCAAAGAAATTTGTTCTGGACCCTTTCAAGGACATTTACCTGCACTGAGAAGTGAGGTGACCAAACACTAGTGCTATTCTCAAGATGAGATCTGACCAGGGAGGTGTATAATACCCTCAGCGTCCACAGATTAGAGAAATCCCTGGTAGTTCGCTTCACAAAACCCAACATTTTCAGTGCCTTGTTACAACTGGCCTCGATATGACTTGCAAATGTCAGTTTGGTATTAAATACTACATCCAAATCCTTAATGCTATCTATATATGTAAATGTTACATTATTCAATAAATAATTATTTTTATTAGGATGAATTTTCCAGGAAAACTGTATGTATTTACATTTATTTGCATTTAAAGTCATTCCATTCACATCACACCACCGTTGGAGCCTCAGAAGATCATCCTGCATCTCCCCAGCAGCGCTATGTCCATCAATTGCTCTAAAGACTTTTAGATCATCTGCATAAAGCAGGATATTACTATGGTGAAAACAAGTTACAATATCATTGATGAACAAGTTAAACAGGAGGGGTGCACGATGGCCCCCTTGAGGCACACCAGATGTAACCTCTATCTCGTCTGAATAAAAAGATTTCACCTTGACCACCTGTTTACGTCCCGTAAGGTACGAACACAACCACACGATCATCGAACCACACACTCCGTAATTAGACAGCTTATCAATCAGCAGTGCATTAGGTACTCTATCGAAAGCCTTTGAAAAATCGGTATATACGGAGTCCACCGAAAATCCGTTCTCAAGGGCTTGCGATATTGCACGTTTATATAGAATAGAATAGAATAGAAAAACATTTATTATGCAATATACAAAAATAATTACATAAAAGGTAGCATTCGCAGGGCGTTCTTCCATGATACCTAAAAATAAAGTAACTTAACTATAATAACATTAATACCTATTACAAAAATCCACACATTTCAAAGGTAATTTACTACACTGTTAGGGCATTAAATTGAGTAACTCATTCTTGTACTTGGTCTTAAAGGTTTTAATAGAGTTTTGAGTAATTAAATTAAATACAGGTGAGTTAAGCAATTGTATCACCCGAAAAGCAAATGAGTTAAATCTAATAATAATATAATAAATCTAATAACATTTCTTAGGTTTAGATTGTGAATTTCCTGTCTTGCTACAATATATTTCCATAGGTAAATCGGACATTTTGTTTTATAAAGTTTGTACACAAATACACCAAATAGAAGCATCACTCGATATTCATATTTAAGCAAGTTGTTTTGTACATAAGTGGGAGTGATATGAGAAAATTTGTATACACAACGAATGGAAGCGTTTTGGGCCAGTTGAATCTTGTTACGATATTCCAAGTTTAAATAATTGTAATAGACTATACAACAGTAATCCAATTGTGAAAGAATGAGTGATTCCACTAGTAAGAGTTTAACCTTTTCGGGTAGAATAAATTTAAACTGATACAAACTTTTTAATTTAAAGATACAAACTTAAGATATTCAAAGTTAAGGTTTGCGTCAAATGTGACGTCCAAATTTTTAACACATTGCAGAGGGTAGAAGATCCTCACCAATATGTAACGAAACAAAGTTGTGCATGTTGACTTTATTTATAATATGATTAGTGCCAATAACCATATAGTTGCTTTTATTTGCATTAAGCAACATACCATGCCCAATGGACCACTCTAAAATAGATTTCAAATCGCAGTTAATCTGCTGGAAAGCTTGACAAGCATTTTCCGGTTCAAAACCAGCAACCAATTGTGTATCATCCGCGTAGAGGTGGATGGAGCAGAAACGAACCTGCTTGGGCAGATCAGAAGTATATAAATTGAATAACAGGGGACCAAGAATGCTTCCCTGAGGAACTCCGTGCTGCAAAGTGACAGGCTTGGATCTGGCTCCATCCAACTCAACTATTTGCACACGGGAGTATAGGTAACTGGCAAGCCATTGACACACTGGCTCGGTGAAACCACAATAACGTGCTTTAGCAACCAGCATAGAGTGATTAATTAAATCGAAGGCTTTGCTGTAATCTAGGAGTATAAGACAGGAGGCCATCCCTTCATCGATATTAGTTACAAGGTCTGTAGTGACCTTGGTGAGTGCAGTTGCAGTGCTGTAGTGCTTCCGGAAGCCTGACTGAACTTCAGGCAGTAGGGCAATACTCAAAATATAGTCATTAATCATATCAGTAACTAGCAATTCTAACATTTTAGCCAGGATTGGCAATAGACTGATGGGCCTTAGTTCAGATATTGACTCGATTTTGGAATTTTTGGGAATGGGTGTAATTATAGATGTTTTCCAAATTTCAGGAAACACTCCTTCCTGAAGGCACTGATTGAATAATCTGGCTATAATTGAAACTACATGTTCAAGACCAAAGAGAAGCATGACGTAACTTATTCCATCGACGCCCATACTTTTGGATTTGATGCGAGAGAAAGCTTGGAGAACGTCATATTCAGATATGAACCTAAAAGAAAAGTTTCTATTATCTAGACTCTCCAGCCTATTAGTATTATAAAAGTCACGGACCTCAACATCAACCGGAGCGGCCAACCTACTAACATCAGCAAATTGATTACTAATACCTTGTAGATTTTTTAAATGATTAGGAATTTCAGAATTATTTTTTGAATGAACATTCCATGTATTAAGTCGAGACCAAAGCATTTTGGAGTTTTTGTTGGCTCTCTGAAGTTCAAATGACATATATGCCTTTTTTTCACTGCGTATTGCGAAAGAAAGGTAGTTTTTAATATCTATGTAGAAGTTTTTATGCTCAATGTTACGAGTGCGTTTGAATCTATTAAATGCTTTTTTCTTTAATTGAATGATTTCTTTTATTGTGCTTGTAATGTACGGTTTATACTTCCGTTTTAATTTAACAGTTACGAAGGGTGCGTTTCTATCGAATACGTCGGTCAGTCGCTGATTAAGAGTTTGAAGTCTACAATCCAAGGTTCCCCGTTGCTAAGCATCATCATCGAAATTGAATCTCTGCATCTCAATGTCGAATTGTTGCTGATTAAAAGAGTGAAAGTCTCTATAGGAAATTTTTTTTTTTTTTTTTTTTTTTTTTTTTTAAATTTATATATATATATATATATATATATATATATATATATATATATATATATATATACTAGGAGATTTGTAGTTACTGACAGTCCTCCTGTAAATCATGCTGTTGTGGGATAATGACATTAGTGAAACATGAAGTTAAAAAGTCTGTGACAAGCGACTCAAATATTCTTGGAAAATAAGAAACCAGTGAGATGGGTCTGTAATCTCTAACATTGTTTTTGTCTCCTCCAGTTTTGAAGATGTGTGTTACAAACGAAACTTTCCAAGATTTATATTATATTATAGGTTTTACAAATATTATGCAATGGTGAACGCAAATGTCGATTATTGCAGGCCACATTTGGTATATAAAAAGTTACAGGACTTCTAGTATGATGTGTTGGAACATTAAAATAAAATCTGGATGTAAACTATGTGTCATCAACTGTCCCACTCACTAATTGATACAAATAAAGTACATATTTGTACATACAGTATTTCTTCGTTTTTCAAGGGTTGGAAGATCATATTTACTGCGCAAGGTTTCCAACGAAACATTGCGATCGAACACACCTTCTTCTTTATAAAAGATATACCACCGCATTTTATTCTGAACTCGCTCTATGGTATACTTGTAGCATTCATAGTACGGGTTCCACACTATACATGCATAATCCAATAAACTTCTTACATAAGACACATATAATTGTTTTAAACACCGAACATTTCTAAATTCACGTGTATTCCTGACAATAAATCCATACATTTTGCATACTCTGTTTGCTACGTCCAGTACATGGGAATTAAAAGTTAAATTTGAATTGAATGAATTGAAGGACAATAAATTATTTTTATTTGTATAAAGAATCACCTTAGTTACTTAACTGATATTTTGTGATACATATTACACCAGAATTTTCAATAAATGTTTCAATCAAAGATTATCCCTAAATTTTTAATTTCAGAGACGCTTTCTAATGTGATATTAAATATTGAATGTGGGTATAATATTGCATTTAATTTCCTGGTATATGTTAGAATGACACATTTTTTTTACATTAAAATTTAGTTTATTCTCGTGGCCCATCTGGTAACATTGTCTATTTCCTTCTGCAAAGCTTGACAGTCAGCAATGTTAGTAATTGGATGATAAATTTTAAGTCAAGTCAAGTCAAAATATGCTTTATTGTCTAAGACTGATCTTGCTGACAAAGCTGAAAAATAATAATTATTATATGGCTAGTAATGGTCTTGCCATAATAGTAAAAAAAAAATATTACACATTAATATACAAAATAATACGTCTAAAAAGTTAAAAAAGAAACAAACAAATTACAAATAATTTACATAAAAGTTAAAGATATTAAAAAGTTTTATACACATATAAATTTAAAAAATGCAGCTAAGATTTTGCTGTTTAGAATTTAAGATCATCTGCAAAAAGTAGGCATGAGGAGCTTTCTAGTACTTCTCTTATACTATCAATAAAAAGAAGAAAAAGATGTTCTGATTCTTTAAATTGGACCTCGGATGGCTCTGCAGGTTCATAAAATGGTTGACGAAAGCGCCCTTGGGCCAAAATAAACCACTTTTAATTTAATCACATATCGATTGTTGCCCTCCCAGTTTGAAAGAACTTCTTTGGAAATTTTTCTGTTTTCATTTTACAGATGCACTTTAGGTCATGGTCATTTTCCTTGATGTATTGCAAGATTGCATTAGACGTTGTGCCGGGATCAAAAACGGCGATTGTTTGGCTTTCTGGTACTTATCTTTTTTCTTTTGTTTTCCACGCGGGTCCACTGCAAGTCCCATTTTTTTCGTCTTTATCTGACATGGACGGCATTGACGTTTGTGAAAGGTTAATTTCCCCCCTAGGACACCCCCCATTTGCATGTGGTGATTGATGATGTGTTATATCTGTCAGATTGTCTTCTTTGTTGTCAAAGAGGTTGGGCATCGAGCTGGGGATATGTTCACGGACTACCTCCGAAGTACTAGCATTTTTAGAAATTAGGATCTCATTATTAAGAATATCATTTTCTGATTGAATGACTATATGTGGCGCATGCGCTGTTTGAACTGCCGTTGACAGATTATGATCGGGAATTTCCTGTTCTGCATTGTTTTCAGTACCTATTTTGCCCATATTTTTGTCATTATTTACATATTCAATATACAATATTCTGTTATAGCCTTTTTTGAGCATTGGCTTTTAAAGGATGAAATAGAAAATATACGTCTGCAGGGTTACTATCTTGCCTCATTATATGAGAAAAGAGAGGATACATGGAGGAAGTTCCGTGTTTGTCGGGTATGGTCTGGGATCAATTCCTTAAGGATATCTGTGAACTATCTTTAGAATTACATTGTGAACTTTCTGCTGTACAATTATTAAACTCAAATATTGTTATTGTAACATTATATAGATCACCCAGTGGTAATTTCAACATATTCATTGATATAATTACACAGGTATTTCTTAGGCTTAGTAATAGACAAGTTGAGGTCATTATGATTGGAGATTATAACATAAATTTTTTTTCAGGAGATAGACATTTTACAATATTTTACAACTTGGCATTATCATTTGGTTTTACACCCGCAATAACAGCTAGTACAAGAGCTGATAATTGTTTAGACAATATTTTGACTTACTTGGAGAGTGATAAGTTTTCTACCTGTGTTAGAGATCTGGCACTCTTTGACCACAATGCAATTGAAATTTGTATTAACAGAAATAAAATGTGAGGGCTTAATTGTTTCAACTTATAGACCTGTTACGGAGGTGGGTCTAGAGACATTCTTTACACTTGTTCAAGCTATAACTTTTGACTTTCTTTTTAACAACTCCTTATCTCTAGATACAAAATGTCACTTATTTACTCAGTCTCCTGTAACAATACTTGAAAAAGCATTTTCCATTAAAAAACTTAACTCTAATAAATCCAACATTAACTGGTTTACTCCTGAGTTACGGGAAAGATTAAACTTTTTAAATTCATTTTACCAAGAATATTGTACTGGAGCCAATAGAGAAGTTTTTCATAATTATAGAATAGCCTATCGTTTTAAAATTGATACAAGTAAAAAACAAGCTAATTTAAATTATATCAATTCCAAAACCAATATATCTAAGGCAATGTTGTGTGTTATAAATAATTTTACTAAAAAATCCCAAAAAACTATCTCATCATTAAAACCATCTGAGCTTAATAAATTTATTGCTAACATCGCAAACAAGATTGTTTCTTCTTTGCCCACTAAAAGGAAGCATTTCTCTGAATTTATGGAAATGTTCTGAGAAATTTAGATTTTTAATTTTCTGCTATCTTGGAGGTGAGAGTAAGGGAAGTTGTCACTAATCTAAAAAACTCAGGTAGCTGTGACATATGGTTTTAATACTAAAATTTTATCACATTAATCAAGTTTTGTCTAATATTCTTGTTTTTTCGCCCCAATCTCTTAACGCACATGACTTGTGAAAAATGTTTCCTCGCTTTACACATATTATAACATTAGTACTTTTCGTTTTACAACATGCTAATTTAACTTTTCCGTCGGACGTACTTTTACGTGCGCCTTCGTTCGGCGCCTTTTTGACAACTTAACCCCCTTGTGGAAGTAGTGAATAAATCTTTCGAAACTGGTATCTTTCCGTCATGTCTTAAAACCACCATAGTGGTTCCATTACATAAGGTGGGAGACTTGGGGGACCCTGCTAACTTTAGGCCCATTTCTGTATCACCCACATTATCCAAAATAATGAAGAAACTTGTTCAGAAAAGATTAGTACATTTTTTAATAAGACATAAACTCCTAACCGACTCTCATTTCGGTTTAAAAGCCTCTACAAGCACTAACGATTCCCTCTTTTCTTTTTTAGAAAAATTATATACTGGCTTCAATGATGGGGACATTGATGCAGCAGTATTTGCGATATTTCTAAGGCTTTAGGTTGTGTAAGACATTCAATACTGCTTGTAAAGACGGAGCATTATGATATCAGGAATGTGGCTTTGGAATGGTTTGCATTATATTTCTCTAGAAGGAGGCAGATGTTAAGGTACAGAACACTCTCTAAGATTCATCGGGTTACTGCAGGGATCAGTACTTTATTTATTTATTTCACTTTATGCCAAATGATCTAAATAGATATGACAACGTCAAGTGTAAAAATAAAAGATAACATAAGACATTTTTAAAACAATGTTAAGATTGGACTAACTAACAGAAAACAATTATTGCGAAATTGAAAAGTAATTTCTAACATTATAATAACATTTTTCAAGAAGATAACTCTTTGTACTTTTCTTAAATTTTTTTTAAGAAGTTATTTCTCTTAGGCTTGCTGGTAGTTGGTTGTACATAATCCCACAAAAACAGTAAGGACTTTTTTGGAAAGTGCTAGTCTTATAGGGGAATAAATGTTTGTGGAGTTTCTTGTACATAATTATGTAGTTTTAGATGACCAGAAAATTTGGTGAATTGTTTTTTAACAAATAATACCGAGTGTAAAATTTGAATACATGGAAGAGGAAGAATTTTATACTGTTTGAAGTAGGGTTTACATGAGTCTAATGGACTTAATGAGAAACTTTTTCTAATTCTTTTTTGTAATATAAAAACTCTGTTGGAACCCGAGGCACATCTTTTCTTATACAAAGTGACATAAAGCAGGTTTTGAATTTGTTGACAATTAGGCAATTTTTCTCACACCATAAAGCAAATTTTTCCAAAATTATATTGGCATTATTTTCCGATTTCTCGATATTATTATCAGAAATTGTTATAGTGCAGTCATCTGCATAGAGAATTATTCTATTTTTTGATAGTGACAGAGGCAAGAAATTTTCCAGATCATTTATAAAAAGCGTAAATAGTAGAGGTGAAATAATGCTTCCCTGAGGTACACCACAGTTTATATTATGTCCAGTACAAATAACATCCCCAATCTTAATCTTTATCTTACGTTCCTCTAAATAAGACACTAACCATTTGTTGATATCTCCCCTTATTTCTGATGCTTATAATTTCTTCTGTAAAAAGGAGCTATTTAAGCAGTCAAAAGTCGAGATGGCAAGAACGTAGTTTGATGTGTCCAAGCCCTCATAAACAAAATTTAATAGCTCAAAAGCAGCTGTAGAAGTGGAGCAATACTTATTAATTTTTCTGCATTTAAGAAGTTTTCTACTTTTTCAAAAAGTTTAGAAAAGGTAGGCAGGCCCGTAATACATCCATAGTTTTCGATTTTTTCCCTGTCATCCTTTTTATAAAATGGAATAACTCCCCTACCTTTTTCGAGGGATAAATTAAAGATATAGCCTAATGGGTGCTTAATATAATCCCATATTTTTTCTAATGCCGTAACTGGGATGTCGTTTTTACCAGAGCAGGCTGTTTTGTTTTTTAACAGTCGTAAAGCTGAATGGAGATCGTGCGCATTCAGTGGTGTTAAAAAAATTGACCTGATATGAAATTCACTGGTTGTACAATTTGAAAAATCAATATTATGTTTACCCAAGGTTGTTGATATTAGGTTTTCTGCGCTTGTTGCAAAATATTTGCAGAATTCTTCACATATGGATCCTATTTTATTTTTGTTGTACTTAAATGATTTGGTTCGGCTTGGAATATGTGGTGCGTTCACATTCTTTGCCGATGGCACGACCATTTTCTGGCGTGGCAGAGATTCCGAGGAGTTAAAATATATTATTCAAGAGGACTTGGATTGAGTGAAAGAGGGGTTTAATTCAAATATAAGTTAGGTTTTAATATTAAAAAAACCAATGTTCTGTCTTTTAGATACGTTAACAATAATTTTATAAAATAATATTCTTGATAACAGGGGGGTTGCAAAATTCCTGGGTATTCTGATTGCCAATAGATTGAAATTTCGGGATCATATTCTTGCTCTAAATAACAAGTTAGCCTCTGGTTTGAGGTGCAGTGAGGGTTGCTTCTAACGAATTGGGAATACAGATGGGAAAAATAATTTATAATACCATATCATAAGATATGGTATAGCTTTTTGGTGTTTTTGCAACCAAGAACTGATAAATAGTAAATAAATAAATGTTTATTGACCTACTAGTCATTCCAAAATATACATGACGAAATTTAAAATAAATAAAAAATAAAATAACAATACTAAACATGGAGAATTCAATATTCAAATCCTGACAAAATAAATTTCATCAATTGATTGCTTACCAAAAACCTTTCTGTGGCAAAGTCAATAGGGCCCATTTCATTGACGTTAACTATTACAATATTAATCATTAGGAGTTTCAAACATCCATTGAATACAGAAATAAAATCAACTTTGTATGCTATGCTTGATTGGAGAAATGAAGATTCTCCGGTTCCAACATTACCATACAGACTAGGGAATGGACTCTATCAAGCTAATGCAATGACTACCAATGCAATTATGTGTGCCGCTCATACGGCCTCTTATCCTCTGAATTTGGAACTTGCTCCCACGAATATAGCCTCTGTTCCATCAAGTTTGTGTGCTCCTCCATCAATCTTCTCACTCGTCTTCAAATAGAATGGGAATGGTACTCTTTTTCATAAAAGATGCCTTACAACGAAGGACTGGTGATGGATTTGTTCAGTTGTTCAGGGAATTGATTTTCAGTATGGTGGTGAACGTGATCAATTTAAGTTTGCTGTAGTGTTAAGAATCTTCTAATAAAAAATCTAAATTAGTTACACAGGGAGGGCAGAGTTTGGCAGTGAGTATGTTTTTTATTAATATTCAGTGCCGGTCTAATAAAATTGAGGAATTGGGTATCTATTTGAAGAATATTGGCTGTTCCATGTCCTGTGTAGCAGAGCATTAGCTTACTTCAGATAACATCTCACATGTTAACTTGTGTGGTTTTAAGTTAGCTTCACATTTTTCTACAAACACAGAGGTGTGAACATTTTTGTAAAGTCTGATCTTCTTATTGAGCCCATTGACCTCAACAATTTTTTTGTAGAGCTTGATGCCGAATTTTATGCTGTATCTCTCAAGGCATGCAGTCTTGTTATTATTACACTCTACAGACCATGCAATGGAAACATCTTAGGTGTTCTAGAGAAACTGAACCACCTTATGCACTTTGCATTTTCTAAATTTAAGAGGGTTGTGTTGGTTGGTGATTATTATATCAGTTGAAGTCTTCTGCACATCTTGATGCTTTAAACTCAGTGATGGCCTCATATGGTCTAGCCGCATTTCTGCCAGTGCTTTGACTTGCAGCATCGACAATCTACTCTCAACTGTTCATTCGAGCCTTTTAGAGGTATCAGTGGTTGAACCGTGTTTATCTGATCACAGAGGGATACTATTGGCGACTTCCCTAATTGGGCATACTAGCAACAAACCAATTTTAAGGAGATCATATAATTGGCAATATCTATTAAACATATGTGAATCCCTGGCTTCGATGAACTGGGATAGGCATAATATTAATAATCATGATGTAGAAAAACAAGCTTTTGAGATATCAACCACATTTGACTGTTTAATAATGTATATTAATGATTATTAACTCTGTAATAATTTATATTGATGCTACGTCTCTTTAACAATTTATATTAATGATTGTTTGTGTAACTTTGTTTTATTTTACTTTTTTTTGTTTATTAATTTCAGAACAAATCAATTAATAATTAATTTTCAATTTTTTCTAAATTATTTCCTTTCGTATTCAAACACACAATCACAACCCTGTCATTCGTCAAGAATACGCAAGAAACTCGCTGGCTCACGCAGGTCAGGATGCATTTGAGAACAGTACTGTACAAACCACATGTGATATCGGAACTCGTTCGCTTAGCCGGCCGGCACAGATTTTCGGATCGGTTTCCCGAGAAAACTCGAAAGGTAGCAAGATTAATGTAGTGTGATGGTCTTTTAGGGCGAATTCAGTAACCCAACTACAGAAAAGCGATTGTGTTTCCTTCCATCAATTATTTAATTTCGCTAGTTACTTCACCGGATGGAGATCAAATTAAATATTTAATAACTTAAATTGCTTTGAAACAAGATCCGTTGGTAGCCATTTTCTTAATTCCGATCTTTTATTTTATTTGCGCACGCTTGGGTATCTAACCTGTCGTCTTCGGTCAGACCGGCAAGCTGCATTCGTTCCGATCCACATCGATTCGCCGTCGCGACGTCACTCTGACGCCTGGCGCCAGTCTATTGTTATTTTTTTAATCTCGCAGTATCACATTTAACAAATAAATATTTTCATACATTTAAATTCAGAAATAACTTATTCTCGTTCTCCTTTAAATAAACGAAATACTCATATGTGCATATTTTGCGAACTTTAATTATTTTAATAAATAATACAATTTATTTATTCTACTTTGCCATCATATAATATTAATGTGGCAAGTACCATTCGCGTAACTTTGTACTATTGATATTTGTTTTGCGGCATCACTACCTCGGATTTTTTTTATTTTGTTGGTATTAAATTACAAATAAAATAGCATATAATTTTGTGTAGGTATAATTGTTGTCTTATATATTGACCATTAGCAGGCATATGTTAAAATAACATCATTTATTGAAATAATAAATAAAATATATTTTGATATTTTTAACGCATTTCTGATTTTAATTTTTTTTCTTGTTCTACTGAAGATCTTTAAAAATGTCAAATAAATTAACAAAATCGAATTTAAAACGAACCATCGCACTCAAGCGGTTGGAAGAGGCACACGATATTGGGCTGAAAGCCGTTTCTGATGACTCTTTAAAATCTAATTTTTTAGTGAGGGCAGATTCTGTTGATAGTACTTTTAATGAATTTCAATCAGCTCATAATACTGTCATATCTTTAATTGACGACAGTGATTTTGCAAAATATGATGAAATGAGGCAAGCTGCAGACAAAGCTTATTATGGCATAAAATCTTTGAAACATGATTTTCTCCTAAGTAGTCAAGCATCTCTATCTGCTAATACCTCAGCTAGTTCCACTTTCGCTGCTCACACAAAAATGGCAGTAAACCTTCCCAAGCTTAATTTGCCCACTTTTGATGGTAATTACAAAAATTGGCCTAGTTTTTTTGACTTATATAACAGTCTTATTCATGATAATCTTGACTTATCGAACATTGAAAAATTTCAATACTTGTTGACGTCATTAGACAAGGAACCCTTAAGTTTAGTTAAGGGCATCCCCCTTACAGAAGTTAACTATTCTGTAGCCTATGATATGCTGATAAAACGTTATCAAAATAAACGTATTCTAGCTACACAATATTATAATGAGCTTTTTCATGCTCCGTCTGTTCAAAAAGCTTCCTCAAAGGAACTTTTTTAACTTTTTTAAATATTTTTTCTGAGAACATAGCGGCCTTTAGAGCCTTAAATTTCCCAGTCGAACATTGGTGTTTTTTGTTGTTTAATCTGTTGATAAATAAACTGGATTCAAAAACTAGAACTGACTTTGAGCTCGAACATGGTTTTAATCAAAACCTGCCGACTTTTAGGCAATTAATTTCATTTTTGGAAAAGCAATGTCTAGCCTTGGAGTCGGTTCATTATTCTTTGAAAAGTGCGGAAATCCCAAAAGGTAATAAAAAATCGTTTCTCTATTTAATGCTTGACCCCGATGTTGATAATAGGAGTTACAAAAAATGTTTTTTATGCTCGGCTTCTCACGCATTATATAAGTGCTCTGCATTTTTGGCTAAATCGCCGCACGACAGATTTTCATTTGTCAAACAGCACAAATTATGCGTCAACTGTTTAGTATCTCCTCATTCTCTTAAAAATTGCGAGTCTTCTCACAAATGCAGGGTGTGCAAATCACCACATCATACCACTTTGCACTTTGGTAAAACGTCTTCTACAATCCCTTCAGTCCAAGAACAGCCCTCCCAAAGGGATACTTTTCAAGGAACTCCTATGCCCCACATTTTTAGTTCTGAAGCCATTATTAATCCTGCCGAACCATTTAGCAATACTCATTGTATTGCGAACCACTTTTCTGCATCTCAACAAACTATTCTTTTGTCTACGTGTGAAGTAGATATTAAGGATATTCGAGGTAATTTCAGAAAATTCGTGTACTTCTGGTCTATGGCAAATTTTATTTCCGAGTCTTGCTTACGGCGACTTGGTCTTAAACGTAAGAGTTTTTCTGTCCCTGTTGAAGGTTTAAATGGAATGTCTACTTGCACAACAAGTGGTTCTACACAGTGTATAATAAAACCTTATGGTCAACCAAATCCCTTGCTTTCGTTTGACGCTATTATCATATCAAAGGTTTGTTCTAACCAGCCTAAGATTCCTATTAATCCTGATAAAATTGAACACATTAAATACTTGAAGCTTGCTGATAAGTACTGATCAGCCTGTTGCTTTAGAGACCATCTTTGGTTATGTGTTGCAAGGAAAAACCAATGTTTCTTGCGAAGCTTCAAACTC
Organism: Kuschelorhynchus macadamiae; assembly: GCA_030620095.1. Taxonomy (NCBI): domain Eukaryota; kingdom Metazoa; phylum Arthropoda; class Insecta; order Coleoptera; family Curculionidae; genus Kuschelorhynchus; species Kuschelorhynchus macadamiae. Next base: position 157,943 of record JAUTXW010005299.1, on the reverse strand, counting down.
TCTTTTGAGTTGCCACATCTCAGTGGAGGATAATCTTGATATTTTATTACGTAAATTTTGGGAAATTGAGCACCTTCCTAAAAAATCGTTTTTCTCCCCTGAAGAAAAACAATGTGAGGAGATTTATAGAACACTGACTTTTATGGATACTTCCGGACGATTTTCGGTACCATTACCATTTCGGCAATCAAACCCCAAATTTATTGACACTTACTCTCAAGCTTGCATACAAAATATGTAAACTTTATGCAACATTACTTAGATAAAGGTCATATGTCTTTGGGTCCCCAAGACGATTATAAATCTTTATCGGGTTACTATATCGCTCACCATGCTGTCTTCAAACAGGAGGCATTTGATTCTAAAATTAGAGTTGTGTTCGACGCAAGCTTACGTGACATTAACGGCGTTAGTCTTAATGACACTCTTCTTGTAGGTCCTAAATTGCAACAGGATATTTCTACGCTTCTTTTAAAATTTCGATATTTCGCCTACGTCTTTGTTTGTGATATAAAACAAATGTACAGACAAATTTCTGTTCATCCTGAATTTTAGAACTACCAAAGAATTTTATGGCGTTTCAAACCGAGCGATCCTCTTCAGGAATATTTCTTACGTACTGTGGTTTATGGAATTAATTCTTCACCATACTTGGCTTTAAGGACTTTAAAAGAACTTGCGGCGCAGGAAGAAACTTCTTTCCCTAAGGCTGCTCAGGCTACTCGCAGTCAATTCTATATTGATGATGGATTATTAGGAAGTGACTGTTTGAAGTCAGCTTTAGCACTTCAATCTGACTTCATTGAGGTTATGAAAAGGGGAGGTTTTGAAATGAGCAAATGGGCAAGTAATCACCCTGCTCTCTTGGCCTCTATTCCATCTTCTGATGTTCAAAGTTCGTGTTCGTTTGATAAAGAGGACCCATCATTTATTAAATTACTTGGTCTCAAATGGAATACGAATTCAGATGCCTTTTCATATACTTACACCCCTATCGACCATCCTTGTACAAAAAGAAATATGTTATCGGAGATTAGTCGAATCTTCGATCCCCTTGGCTTTATTGCTCCTTGCCTTCTACTTGCCAAACTTCTTTTGCAGCGTTTGTGGGAATCCAAAGTTTCATGGGATGAACCCCCGTCTAAGGCTATTTTAGATATTTGGGACACCTTTAAAGCCGAAATGCCGAATCTTGGTATTATAAAAATTCCTCGGTACGTCGGGTCTAATTCAGTATCTCGAATTGAATTACACGGCTTTGGCGATGCGTCACAGAACGGATATGCTGCTGTTTGCTATTTTCGTGTGGAGGAAACCTCTGGAACAGTAAAAACCTTTCTTATTTGCTCAAAATGTCCAGTAGCGCCATTAAAAACGCAGTCCATTGCTAGGCTAGAACTCATGGCAGCCATTTTGTTGGTGGATCTAGCAATTTTCGTTAAGGAAAGTTATGCTGATCATATTATTTTTGACGATCTATACTTGTCAGATTCTATGGTCACACTTACCTGGTTGTCTTCTTCCCCGCACAAGTGGAAAACCTTTGTAGCTAATAGGGTTAACCAAATTCAAGAGCTCGTACCCGTTTCTTCTTGGCATTTCGTCCCGACAGCGTTGAATCCTGCTGATTGTGCTAGTCGAGGTCTTACCCCTGCACAACATTTAGACACAGAAATATGGTGGTCTGGTCCCGAGTTTCTTTCATAAGCAAAGGATTTCTGGCCAACACAACCTAATTTTTATTCCCCAACCGATCCTGATATATTTAAGGAAGAAAACACTGTGGTCTTATCCAACCTTATATCTGCCACAAACTTTATTTCTTTTTCGTTAGAGAAATTTTCTAGTTGCCTGAAAATTCTAAAGATAGTTGCTTATATTCTATGCTTTATTTCAAATATAAAATTAAAGACAAACCTTCAAGGTGGTTTAAGTTCTCATGAAATTGACTCTTCACTTAAAATTATCATAAAGCACGTCCAACAAGAGACGTTTTCAGATATTATTTTAAAAATAAAGCAAAATTCCTTGCTGCCTAAACCTTTTAGAAAACTTGCTCCTTTTATCGACGCTGACGGTTTACTAAGAGTTGGTGGTAGACCCCAGAAAATCTCAATTTTCATATGATGTCAAACATCCAATTTTACTGCCTAAGTCCCATAGGCTTACTGAGTTAATAATTGAATTTACTCATAACACATATCTGCATCCTGGGCTTAAAACGATGCAATATTTATTGCTTCAACAATTTTGGATTCTCTCGCCTCAGAGTGCCATCTATAAATGCCTCTTAAAGTGCATTAAATGTTTCCGATGTAAGTATGTAGTCATACAATCCCTTTATGACCGATTTGCCCGCTCTCAGGGTTTCTCAAATCAAAGCATTTTCTTCTGTCCGTGTAGATTTTGCTGGTCCCTTTTCTCTTTTAATGGCCAAACATAGGGGTGCAAAAATTTATAAGGGTTACGTCTGTATATTTGTTTGTACAACTACTAAGGCAATACATTTAGAGGCCACTTCCGATCTCAGCGCCGAATCTTTTTTGGCTGCTTTCAGGCGCTTCGTTGCCAGACGAGGTAATTGCATAACTATAACAAGTGATCAAGGCACAAACTTTAAAGGAGGCTATAATATGCTTCTTGAACTTCTTTAAACTGCCCAAGACCTTTCTATCACTTGGAATTTTAACCCCCTGGTGCTCCAAGCTTTAATGGACTTGCCGAAGCGGGTGTCAAATCTTTTAAAAGTCATTTTTACCGTGTTTTAAAAAATCAAAGCTTTTCTTTCGAAGAGTTTTATACCATTTTAACGCAAATAGAAGCGGTACTAAATTCCAGGCCACTATGTGCTATGAGCGAAGATCCAAACGACCTTCAACCTTTGGCCCCTAGTCATTTCTTAGTTCTCGAGCCTTTAAACAGCTCTATTCCAGTTCCTGATCTTAGTCATTTAAACCTGAGCCGGTTAAATCGTTGGCAATTAATTCAGCGAATCCAGAGTGATTTCTGGAAACGGTGGTCCACCGAATACATTAATTCTCTTCAGGAAAGGTCCAAATGGACAGTGCCGTCACCTCCAGTTAAGGAAGGCGTTCTTGTTCTCATTAAAAATGAACAAACCACTCCTCTCCACTGGGAGTTAGGTAGGGTAATTAAATTGCACCCTGGACAGGACAATGTAGCTCGCGTTGTAACACTGAAGACGGCTCGCGGAACTTTACAAGGCCTGTTCTCAAGATATGTCCGTTACCAGGCAACTAATTTTTAAGTTTGTATTTTTTTTTTCTTTCAAATATTTACTTTTGAAATTAGGTTTAATTTTTTATTTTTTTCTAAGTTTAAAAACATTCGTTTTGGCGGGGTGAATGTTTGTGTAACTTTGTTTTATTTTTCTTTTTTTTTTGTTCATTAATTTCAGAACTAATCAATTAATAATTAATTTTCAATTTTTTATAAATTATTTCCTTTCGTATTCAAACACACAATCGCAACCTTGTGATTCGTCAAGAATATGCAAGAAACTCCCTGGCTCACGCAGGTCAGGATTCATTTGAGAACAGTACTGTACAAACCACATGTGATATCGGAACTCGTTCGCTTAGCCGGCCGGCACAGATTTTCGGATCGGTTTCCCGAGAAAACTGGAAAGGTAGCGAGATTAATGTAGTGTGATGGTCTTTTAGGGTGAATTCAGTAACCCAACTACAGGAACTAGTCGGTTCTACTGTAATAGGTAAGCGATTGTGTTTCCTTCCATCAATTATTTAATTTTGCTAGTTACCATTGTTTTATTGTTTTTAAGTTACCCAATACAGTCCTCTATATATCTAATTTTCATATTTCCTACAATGATATTGTTGATAGTTTTTCTAATAGTATTTTGTTTAATTTGTTTATTGAAGATGTAATTGTCAACATGTCTAGTGACTTAAAGAAGGTTGAGTCATGGTTGTTAATAAATAAGCTATTTGTAAATATTAAGAAAACAAATGTTATGATTTTAAATAACAAAATTAATTAAGTTTTTTTGGTAAAGAATTACAATATGTTGATGAGTGTAAATACTTGGGAATAATAATTGATAATAAATTAAATTTTAAAAGCCATGCTAACTACGTAATTAAAAAAGTAAATAAAAAAATTGGATTTTTTTTCAAAGAACTTGTCAATCACTGTCACTGAAGTCTCATATTACTGTTTATAACACTCTTATTAAACCACATTTTGAATATTTTTCGACTATTTGTCAATCAAACTGAAAAGGATAGTTTTCAGGTGTTGCAAAATAGGGCTATGCATATAATTTTAAGAGTATATTAAGATATACAAGAATATCTGATATGTTGTCTACTTTGCAATTAATTTATGTCTATTAACCAAAGATTAGTTATGTTAAATATGTTGTTTATTTTTAAGATGATGCACAGTATGTTACCTGACTGATATGTGTAAGAAAATTACATTTGTAAATGAGATCCATGCATATAATACACGAACATCTTCAAATAATATATTCCTTCGTAGAATATTGATATAATGCTCTTCCAGGGTATGTTAGGGCAACTAATAATGTAAAAGAATTTCAAAGACTAATGATAGTTCCATAAAAGAAAACTGTTAGGTGATTATTGTTACAATTGTGTATAGTTTATATGTATTAATTTGTTATGTTATAGCACAACTTTACTAATAAAAAAAGTATTTCACTTCAATAAAACATCATTTTCCAATCGAGAAAATTGATAATCAATAATCAGATTACAGAAGTTTAAGAAGGGACTATAGGTCTTTAATAATTGCAGACAAAAAGTCGAGCATATGAGGGTTTTATTTTGAAATCCAACAATTCCGGTCTACAAAGCCCAATATTACCATGATTATTTTAACATTTACTTTGCTAACATTGTTAATAGTATCATAATGACATTGCCAAGTGTGTGCGATGAACACTGTGATTTTTCTTCATTAATGGAGGCGAATGATGGATCGTTTTCTTTGAATGGGGTTATTACCTCTGAGGTTGCTGCTGCAATACAATCACTGAAGAACTCAGCGCCTACCGATATTTATGATATTAATACCCGCCTACTTAAGACAGTAGTAGATATTGTTAGTGTTCTACTTTTGCAGCTTTATAATATATATATTCAGTCTGCTATCTTTCCTGATTGTTTCAAGATTGCTAAGGTTGTTCTGGTATTTAAGTCTGGCGACTTTGATAATAATTACCGACCAATTTCGAGTAAGTTTTTGAAAAAATATTACTCGAGACCTTCTTTGAAACTAATAATCTTCTTAACCAATACTAATTTGGTTTCAGGAAGGACAAATCAACTGTTAAGGCTGTTTCTTGTATTGTGAGTGAGGTAGTTGAATGCTTTGAGCGGGATGATCGGTGCGCCAGCTATGCTATGCGAACTCACGAAACCATTCGACTGCGTCAAGCATTAACTTTTGTTACGCAAGTTGGAGCGGTATTGCATCGCTGGTCAACGCTTGTCTCTTTTGCAATCTTACTTGAGGTGGCGAAGATAGTATATTGAGGTTGGAAATGTTCATTTTGATTTTGTGTCCATTCAGTATGGAGTTCCGCAAGGCTCAGTATTTGGACCGTTACTTTTTATTACTTATGTTAATGATTTTTTCATATTCATGGATTCTTTCAATTCTGCATTATTTGAAATATTTATTAATGGCATATACCTACCGAAATTTACAGTAGACTACAATCATTAAAATGTAACAATACAATGTACAATACAATAAATAAAGAAAAAAAAAATAAAATCCTTACAACACCTACAATATATGAAGTTAGTATTAAGATTAAGACACGTTGATCTCAAGAAATTCTTAAATCCAGAGAGGGCAAATATATCACAGTCAAGATCATTGCACAATGCACAGTTTACACATTCAGGAACATCAATAAGGTTTTGGGTTATTTCAAAAAGTGTTATTAAATCATGGTACTCTCTATACTTCTTCAAAGTTTGTAAATTAAGTAATTTTAAAAGAATATTATAATCCAAATTTTCTGGAGTTAGGCCCAATTTAAATACTGCAAATCTCAAAAAACGTCTTTGAACTCTGTCTATTTGTTCAATATATGCCATATTGTATGGTGACCAAATCACTGATGTATACTCTAGGACAGATCTAACGATAGAACAATATACACTTTTAATACAGACTATGTTTTTCAAAACAAAACCCAGCATTTTAAAACCGCTGTTTACAATATTCTCTATATGAAGTCTAGAGTTTAATTTTATTTATTTATCAATACACTACAGAGTATTAAACTCCAAATGGTATTACATTATTGATTGATTATTATTCCCAGATCCTTAGTCTGGGACTAATTTACATGAATATACCTGTCAGAACTTACTTAAAGTTAATATCACAAAAACAAAATGATTTTAGGACCTGAAACTGTTAGGAAAAAAATCATAGAAAATAAACATGTCATATAGTTTGGTAATTGTTCTATAGAACATGTTAAAAAAAAACAAAATATTTAGGAATAATTGTTAATGAACAGTTAAGCTTTAAAGAACACGCCAAGTCTGTAATATTTAGAATTGGCTATAATATTAATCATTTATCGAGGTGTGCTTTGTATTTATCATTTTGGGCAAAACTCATTATATACACTACAATGGTTCTTCCACACTTTAACTACCGCACAAGTATTCTGTATTTACTAAGCAAAAATGAAATTAATGTTTTACAAAAATTACAAAACAGAGCCATTAGAATAATTTTATCATGTAACAGATGTACACCAATTAGATTAATGCAGGAATGTTTACAGTGGTTACCAGTGACTGAATAAATAACTTTAAATATGTTAACTCTAATTTTTAAAAATAAGATTGGTTGTGCGCCTCCTTATCTGTACAATAAGGTTATGTATAATAATGACGTGCATAGCTATAACTTCTTTATTGCGCCTAGAAATAAAAGAATGGGTCAAAATTGTATTTTCTTCAAGGTATTTGATATGTCTAATAAGCTACCAGATTTCATAAAACATTGTCAATCTCTTTATTGTTTTAAGAAACAGCTCAAGGCATATACTTTGGAGGAAGGTAATTTATGTGTTATGCCTTGAGTGACATTTATTGTTAGTTTGGATTTTATTTTATATTTGTTGTTTCTGTCTTAAATGTTTTTTTTTTCTGACTTTTAAAATTAGTCTAGTTGTCTGTAGTTTATTTAGCTTAACGTAATGGATTTTCATTCATTTTTAATTGACTTCACTATTACTAGTGGAATGATTAGATTTATTATTATAATTATTGTTTTTGTGTTAAATGTTTTCTTTTTGACTTTTAAAAATGTTATTTCTTTTATACGTAGTTTGATTTAGTTCATTTTATGTAGTTTTAAGTCGTTTAACTTACTCTACTAGTTACTTACCTAACTTACATATGGATATATTTGTCTTTTTACTTAAAAATTGTATATTTGGTAATTAGTTTTTATAAGCTAAATAAACGATTCAAATAAAATAAATAATCTGAGCTATCTTACCAAGTGGCACATTGCTTAAAGTCAATATTATTCTTTCTTCTACTGAACTGGAACACTTTGCACTTATTAATGGTCATCAACATCCCATTATTATTACACCACTCCACAAAATTGGAGAGACCACTCTGTAAATTTATTTTCTGATGAGCCACCATTTTTGTATCTTGCCCGAAAGATGATGATATTTCTTGGTTCACTTCAAACTTTTTAAAATCTAATCCCAACAAATCTAAAACTCTTTTATTTTCTGTATGTACAACTTCCAATCAAAATCTTGTTGGAATGCTTGGTGTAATGCTGGATGGGTCTCTGACATGGGAAGCTCACACCTCTATATTGTGCAAAAAGTTATCAAGCACTCCTTTCATGTTAAGGCAGCTCTAGTGAAATTTCTCTGCTGCAGTGAAACTTGCTTATTTTACATTTTTCCATTCACGTCTAGTGTATGGAATGCATTGGTGGGGTAATTCAGTGGGCTGGGTCAAGGTCTTTAGGGCTCAGAAGACGTTATCAGAGTTTTGTGCAGTGCCGGTCCAAGAGATTATTGTTAACCCACTGTTCATAAGTTTGAAAATACTAATGTTATCTTCTTTATATATCTTATCAGGCCCTCGAAGTACATAATAAACATTCATACCTAACTCATTCTGACATACAATCTTACTATAGACTTTCTTCAAATCTTATTGTATCAAATAAATTCAGACTAATAAAATCACGCAAGAATTTAATAAACATCGTAACTTACAATGTTCTTTCTCGGGAAATGAAACAGCTCGGCCCAAAAATTTTCAAATGGGAACTAAAGACCTTTTTAATTGAGAAGTGTTTGTACTCCTTCAGGAGCACTTCAGCTATTTTAATGTTTTTCCTACATAACTCTGCCTACTATGATAGCAAATTATAATCTATTTTCATTATCTTGGCAAATTGTAGCTTATGAATTTAGTATTTTAGTATTTTTTGTATTAACAACTTTTTTCATTGCTGTGAATCCGTCTATTTTATTATTTAACATTTGTTATTTGCTTTTTTGGACTTTTCACTTTTAAAATGTGTACTATTTATTTTATTCGGTAACACTATTGTATTTATTATATTGACTTGCTGCAATGTACAGTTTACAAATGTAGTCAAATAATTAAGATAAATAAATAATGGTTACTCAAAAGAGAGCTGTGAGGATCCCTCTTGTACAGGAAGTTGGGACCAGTGTAGACCTCTTTTTATAAGATGCAAAATATTTGAAACAGCTTAATTTACAAAAAACATAAAAATAATATAAATTTAATCCCTTACTATATGGGATACAATAAAAATGTACCACTTCCAATTCCAAGGACGACACTCACCAAGAACCCAATTACCCTCTACAAGTTACATCAGAATTGAAGGCGTATTATTATTATTACTGGCTATAGAAAATTTGTTATCACCAATTTTCACTTTAATATCTCAAAAACCAGGGATATTATTTTAAAAAATCAAAAATAAAATTTTAACTTAATCACCCTGTATCTTTCTTAATATTAACTTTTGGAAGTCAAGTATGGCTAAATCGCGATATTTTAATCAAATCTATGTATTCCTTAATTATTGGTAGGACCTTTTGGGACACTCTGTATAGTAACTAGTTATTTTTTATTAGTGTAACTAGCTACTTTTAAAGTAACTAGTTAACTCGCAAAGTAACTTAGTTGAAATATCTAGTTACTTTAAGGAATTAACGAAGAACTAGCTACTATTTTTCATAAAACAACTAGTATCTTCTAGTATCTATTTACATTTTTCAGAAAGTAACCTTAAAAGTAACTAGATATTTTTTTGAAGTAACTTTCGCAGCTCTGGTTCGCTTGTTATAGAATTAATGTAATGTAGGGGAAGGTGGGGTACAGTGTTACACAAAAACTGTTTCAGCATATGTTTTTTTTTATTATCAATTTAGGATGTCGATTTTATGTCGACTAATATGGATTAATATGGTTCTTGATGTTTGTCAACTTTATTTTTTATGAATCCTTTGCTCTAAATATATCCACTTTTTTCTAAAAATTGGTCATTTGTATTATTGTCAAATGTAACACTGTACCCCTCTAGTGGGGTACTCTGTGACACGTACTGGGGAACAGTGTTACATTTTTAATGAAGCAAGATTTAAGCTTTTTTTAGTGCTTTTATTTAAAAAAAAAATACAAATTAGAAGTAAAAACTGAAATGAAAAGCCCAATTTAAAGTAGGAAAAAAAAATTAAAAAAGACAGTCGCTGTCAAAACGAAAAAAACTTGAACATAGGTAACTTAAAACATTAAATTGTATGAATATTTAAAAAAATAATTATTAAATACAAACATTATTTCAGTTCATTGTAGCACATGTGCAAATCAACAGGAAACACTAACATTTCTGATCTTCTACTGGTTCCTCCAGATGGCTTTGGATGGGGTAGCTTACCAATGATCTTTGTTATCTGGAAAGTGTATTCTTCGTTGGTATGGATAAATTTAAATGCAGGAAACAGTCTTTTAACATATTGAACATGAATTTCGGTGCTAGGTTTCGACAACACCTTCCCTATTGACATAATGTTGTGTCCCTTAGTCTTTCCTTCGTTTATGAGAACATAGTCTCCAATGATGATTTCGTCGAAATTCACATCTAACTCTTCTTCGCTCATAGATCCAACGCTGTCACAACTGTCGACCACCAACACCGAATCATTCTCCGATTCTGAACTAGTGTCCTGTTTAATTCTTTTTGTTAATCTCTGCTTTCCTTTTTCTTTAAATACTTTGCGATTGACCGTTGGCTTATTCATTAAATCTGCAATAATTTTATCTTTAATGGGAGTTTCTGTGAGAATGAGACTTTTCCGCTTTCTTTTTCTTTGGACTTTCTCTTTTCTTGGAGAAGCCTTTGGAAACGGTCTACATTCGACTGGAGTAATCAATTTTTTAATAGGTGCAGCAGGTTCATCTATGTTATTAATATTTTCTGTTTCTTGTGGTGAATGTTCGGGAGTTTTATGTATAGGCGAATTATGTGGAGTTAAATCTCTTGTCGAACTTGCAAATTTACCTGCTCTGGCGATGCTTGTGAGGTTGAAGGCCTTGGTGAATGTTGCGGTTCTTCCTCCGGCCTGTCTGTCACTGCAGAATATAGAAAATCGTCGTCATTAAAAATTTCTTTGTTCAAAGGCCAGATCCCAGTTGACTTGAAGCCATTAATTATATTGCTCGGCGTAAAAGCCTTTGGATACGCGGTTCCAAGTAGGCCGGCTATCTCATAGATAGTGATTGTTTTGCCCGGGTTCATGACCATCCAATCATTACAAGCACTGTTAAAATTGGTTTTAAGTGACTTGTAAACTGTCTTATCCAGTGGTTGTAGTTTTCCACTGGTATGTGGAGGAAGTGTCAGAAGCAATATTCCATTATTCTTGCAAAACTCGATTGAGCCTATTGAAATATGTGACTCATGATTATCAAAAATGAGAAGGACTGGTTCCTCAGGTGTACTTTTTACGAATTTATGAAAATGTTTCAATATCTCAATGAATATCTCACTATTCACCCATCCACTTTTTGCGGCACCACCAGTGACTCCAGGAGGGCCTCCTGTTAGCATACGATCTTTAAAATGTACTCTTGGAAAAATTAAATAGGGTGGTACAGAATTTCCCATTGCATTTATGAAACAACATGCTGTCACAAGCACACCTCTCTCACCCGATGTTACCTGCCCAATTTGTTTAAGTCCTTTTTGTCCAATAATATTTGGTGGATTATGGACAGTTGTTAGTGCAGTTTCATCAAGATTGTAAATGTTTTGGGGAAGAGGACCCTGGGGAAATTTTGTGTAAGCCCTGGATAAATTGTTAATTGTAAATTCATTGACATTTGTACGATTGAAGCTTGTTGCGCGCCCTAAACTTGTGGCTTCTGGCTTTCTTATTGATAAAGTTGGGTGTCGCTTCATAAAGCCACTTAGCCAGTCAACACCAGCTTCCTGATTTTTGTCCCAGTTAGCCGGATATTTTAAATTATTTTTCTTAGCCAGTTCATAAGCTAAAGACATAACATTTTTTCTTGTCAGACCATGATGCATTCGACAGGCTGTAAGCAGGTAATTTCTGAGTTGTTCTTCCAGTTCTTTTGAGAATACCTGGTTTATCTCATAATTGGGAGTAAATCGATGATTTAAACGGTCTGCGTCAGAAGAACTTTTGAATTTATCGACGTATCGTTTTAATGTCATATGCACTAAACCTTCATTTCGCGCTGCTTCTCTAATGGATACGTGGTTATCTACTACATTTAGAACAGCTCTTTTCATGGCTTCCTCATCAAAAGTACCAATCTTTCTCTTTTCTTTTCTATTGCGAACCATTTCTGAAAAAAAAAAGTTGATTTAATTTATTTTCCGATGAGCGGGGCACAGTGTTACATGTAACACTGTTCCCCTTAGTCGAGTATCACACTGTGCCCCAGTTGAGTCTTGCCAAAAAAGGCCAGTTTGTAAGAAAACAAAAATATCCTAGGTTATGTTTAACATGGCATGCTCATCCTTAAACATGTCCCTATACACTTGAATCATGAAAAATGCAATAGTTTATTGCAAAATGCTAGTAGACAATTTGATATATATGTAAATAATTTACTTTTTAACTATAAAAATAGGAAATACTTACTTTTAAGAGTATAAACACCTCAGATTTCACAACAAATACGTAACATTGACAGTTCGACTGTCAATAAGGAGTGGCTAAAATCCCAGCGCCGTGAAGTATCGCTTAAATTTATAGTGCCAATTGTAACACTGTACCCCGTGTCACACTGTGCCCCCCTTTCCCCTAAATTAGTGCGTTCGGATCATCGGAGGCGGAAGCAATTTTGCATCGATCGAATCGAAATTAGTTATTCGATATAGTTACGTAACTTTGTTTTAAGAACAAAAAAATAGATTTAAAAATCTTATAAATCCATATTATTTTCCCTAAGTATTAAAAAACGTTCCAAAGCTGTGGATAATTAACCTCATAAAAAGGTTAAAAAACAGCCATTTTTCGCGTCACACCCGAAGAATTATTAGCTACGCTGCGCTTCACCCGTTTTAAATCTACGAGCCGCCACTGTTTTAAACACAGTTTTCCATACCAGAATATTTGATAAATCTTATTGGGTGGTATGGAAAGTCTTAGTCATTGTCGCGAGAGCCCCATGACATTATTCATGTATAACATCCTTAAGAGACACATCGATTGCCCTCCTATCTGATGTAAACTTAAATGTACCACCCGAACAAGACAAATATTTTTGAACGAACTACGGTTCAACATGCTTTTCTGACCGGCTTATAAAAAATTACAATGTACATTTTTTGGATATTAATATCTTTTATGGTACTCTGGCATACTTTAAAAATTTAATTAAATTTATAAATACATAACCATCTGTTTTAATTTTGTATTCCTCATCTCATATTTTCTATATGTAATAAATATACATTTTTATATTTTATAGTATTTAAAAATTAATTTATAATAGTCGAATTTTATTCTACTATCTAGAAATTTTTCTTGATGTACTTGACTAGATAAATAAATAAGTATTAAAGTAGTAAAAATTTTGTTTTATTCACAGGCAATCATTCATTTTTTCAATACTTTTAATAGCCTCACTTGTCTATATGTTCGTTTGTTCATCTCGTTCAAATCTTATAATGGATTTTTCACCCACTTACTAGAGAGAGTATTACTTTCAAATTTGGCATGTGATTACAGTGAAAATACCATTGATACTTTGGTATATACAAATTTTAAGATAGCTGCTCTAAGATAGCAGAGAATTGGCATCTGTGGTATTTAAGAGTGCAAATGTAATTTTTTTTGTCAAACAAAATAAATTGAAAATGGTTACGCTAACCTGGCAGACGAACGTTGTCATTAGGTCACATTGTCGTGAAAATCTGCTGGGTATTTAAGAGTGCAAATTGTCTATTTTTAGTCAACATGGAGAAATACAAAAAATCCTTATCCGGAGTATTTAAGAGAGCAAACCGTGAATATCCCCAGGATTCGCTGAAAAGATCTAAGAGTTACACCAGACGTAGTTGTTGTGGCAATTAAAACTATTAGTTCGCCACTTATGACTGAAAAATATATTTGTATATATTTTGTGGTTTAATATTCAGTTAGGGCTAATATATAATCTATATAAAATTACAATTTATTATCTTTTTGTATGTGTATATTGTTGTAGAGTTTAATTTTTCTTCATTTTTCGAATGGCTTCTGTTAATTCTTATAGAATTTTTATTCTGTAAAACTTACTTATTTTACTTAATATGCTTTATTTTCAAAGATCATTTACAATGAAATTATTGACAAAACCAACTACAACTAAAATATACTAGAAACTAGACTTTAGACTCTAGATATGGTACTTATATATTACAATGATACTAATTAAGCAGGGACACAGAAAAATAAATTACCCAAAGTACAAAAAAAAAAAATCGGTAAAGTCGTTTTACCCGGAACTTTCCTCGTAACGGATTCCATCACACTCATAAAACACAGTTTATGTATACATATAGTCAACTGGTAATAACTTTATAGATATTATATAATTATTAATATATGTCAACTTTTCTTCATAAAGTGAAATTTTCATTATGAGGAAAGTTCTGTTAAACGGACTTTACTTTGTACCGAGGAATCAAGTGTGTTATCAATGTGTGGTTATTATTCGTTAAGATGGATGTTTGGGTAAAAGCCAATTTATCATTTTTTTTTTAAATTTATTTTTCTTATTTCATATTTCCCTCACACATGTTTTCTACCCTTTTTCCTACAATTTTATATTGTTTTTATCAAGTCGAAAGTCACCGTTATTTTGTATAGTATAGTTGCTCTTGTGAAAATAAGAATTTATGACAGTACATCTGTTATTTATATGTATAACAATCATTCAGGTGAAAACAAATATATGTTTTTCATGTTCACAACTTTTATTGACCAGATCTGATATACATACATACATTTGTATTTACAAACATTTATTCACTTACCATACCTGTTTAAATAAAACCACTGCTTCGATACTTCAGTATACAATGTTTCTAAATTTTGTTTGTATTTGTTGTTAATTTATTTTTATTTTAATATTTATACTATTTTTTGTAAGTAAATAATCTATAAAATGAACAATTATGACGTTTATTATTTCCATTCATTTTATTAGTTCATCCCTGTTTCACACTTGATTTTGTTGCAAATCTTCAACTTAATTGGATAAGTAGTCTTTTGATGCTAATATTTTAAATATTTGATTAGCCAGAGGGAGTCAGTTTCTTTCACCATAATGGCTCGTCACCAAAATTTTGTCAGTTTATCCGTGCCTCGACCGATTATGGAAAAACTATAATTAGGAAAAATCAGAAAATTTGGCACTATGTTATTGATGATGCAGCTAACATTTTTTCAAGTTGGCGACACTTCCGGTTATACCGGAACCAACTTGCTTATTTTAAAAGGATCACCCTGTATATTATTTTATTTTTGGATTCTACGTGAAATTCTAAACATATTTCATGTATAATGTCCTATACATCAGCCTCTCCTTCGACATTTTTGATATTTTATGTCAAAAATGACGTTTGCAGGCCAAAAAATATCTGCCAATTTTTCCTATACTGAAGCTTTTATTGTTTCACTTGGGTAAGTTTCTTTGCAGGCAAAGACCTGTTTAGCAGATTTTGTGTGCAACTCTGATAATCATTAGTATATGTTGTTCAAAAAATAAGAATAAAAATTAAATTGAAAAACTCTAATTTTTTTTTAATGGAAACCACCCATTTGTATAATCTTGTTTTATTTAGCATTAAAAGTTAAGGTAACTTGTATAAGGTTGTCTATACCGAATAGTTTTCGATCCCAAAATAGCGATTTCAATATATTCATTATCAACAATAGATTTATTTCTCAACTTTTTTGCTTTAATCGATCCAAAGTTATTAAAATTGTCTATGATTTTTGTAATGTTGAGATGATGGTTTCTGTTTTTGCAGATATTGAATAGCAGATGTATAGCATGTTCTTGATATCTCTTTCCAAATTCTCCACAAATAATAAACAAATTTAAATAATCCTCGTGGGTATAATTTAAGCGTCCCGGCATGATTATTGATAAGTTTCAAATGGTAAATAACAGTGACATTACTTCTAGCACTTGCTTTGTTTTAATTCCATCATAGTTAACTCACATTCCCAGGCGTAGGTTAATAGCATGTTATTTGCAATAGAAAAATGTTTAGTTGGCAATCATTTCGGAAAGTAAAAGTATTCAGGATAGACAACCTTATACAAAGTTACCTTAATTTTTAATGCTAAGATGAGATTATAAAAATGTATATGTATATATCATTTTGTAACAGTCATCGTTTAAAAAAAGCTTCGAGAAAATGACAACTTTGCAAGACACTCTGTGAAATAGATTTGTTGAAGATACTACATTTAGAACGTTGGATAATATCGAGACTTTATAATCAAATATTAGCCGTATGGTTACGGTCTACAAAAAAATAACATAAAAAGGTAGATAAAACGTCACAACCTGACATAGTTTATTATAACACTCGACTCCATTTGAAAAAAAAATTATTTTTAATATTTTCAATTTAATTTTTATTCTTATTTTTTGAACACACTGTAGTAATAATTATCAAAAATGTCTGCTAAATAGGTCTTTGTCAACAAAGCAACTTACCCAAGTGAAACCATAAAAGCTTCTGTAAAGGAAAGCAGATATTTTTCAGCCTGCAAACGTCATTGTTGACATAAAATATCACAACGGCGAGATTTCGGTATAGGACATGCAGTATGTGTAGAATTTTACATTGAATCTAAAAAAAATATTATGCAGGATGTACCATTTAAAATAAGCTAGTTGACATCTACTTACGGTATAATCGGAAGTGCCGCCATTTTGAAAATATTTTAGCTGGATGGCCCTCATCGACAATAGCATAGTGCCAAATTTTCAGATTTTTGCCAATTATAGTTTTTCGATAATCGATCGATGCATTTCCCGCTGAAGCGCCATGTATAACAAAAAATTCTAAACATTAAAAAAATAAGAAACTACTGAAATTGGAAATAGTTATTAAAATATTCATCCAGGCTGTAATATGACCTCTGAAACAAGGTATCCCTCACACTTTTGCGGAACTGCAAGTATGGTAAAGATCTCTAATTGATGCTTAAATAATTATTATAGATCTGCAAGCAGTC
The DNA here is from genome assembly GCA_030620095.1 of Kuschelorhynchus macadamiae. Taxonomy (NCBI): domain Eukaryota; kingdom Metazoa; phylum Arthropoda; class Insecta; order Coleoptera; family Curculionidae; genus Kuschelorhynchus; species Kuschelorhynchus macadamiae. The sequence continues at coordinate 141,112 of JAUTXW010005299.1, read as the reverse complement.
ATATGTTATGAAGCGCTTTGTAAATGTAAGTCTAGGAATTGAAAGCCAAATATTTAAACTCTAAATGTACCTTGTATTGTAGGTATTGAATCTCTTTTCCCGACAGTTTAAGATGAATTGAACATACCATTGTCAGAACAAATTTATTATCGTTAGAATTTTATATATCTAATAAATAATTCCGATAACTAGCTTTACATATATATTTAAGGGCTCTCTTTGGAAAATCCCCAAAACGCAGTATATCATCTTAAATATGATTCAAGTAGTAAATGAGAAACTATTTTTGCAGCAGAGTAACCAAGCAACATTGGCACCACTATAATACGACATAAGCAGATGATATTTTTTTATTAATTTTATATTTATATATTATATTATAACAGAATTATTTTCTATAAGTTTATTATCTAAATTAGGATCATTATAAGTAACAATCATTTCATACGTTAATTTTATGCCGATCAGGTTTGTGTTTTTCAGTTCAATGTTTTTTTAATGACATAAAAGGATAATGTCATTGGTAAAACGTGTAACTTTGCCTCGGATGTCCAAAGTTGTAAGATTATTTATAAATAATAAGAAAAGTATAGGGCCGAGCCTTGAGGTATCCCATGAACTACATTAAATAAATTATAGCAAGTATCATTAACTGTTACAACCTGCATTCTCTCTGAAAGATTTGACGGGATCTATTTGTGCGCGGCATATCTTATTCTATAGTATTTAAGCTTTTGCAACGAAGCTATGATTAACGCAATCGAATACTTTCGAAAAATCACATAATACTGTTGCAAAACCCTCATTTCCATTAATGTGAAGGTATATACTTTCAAGCAGGGAAATCATAGCATCAGACGTCTTCCTTGATACCTGAAATCCAAATTGGTCCTTATTGGATGAGAAGACTATTCACCATTAGATTGACTAATTTTACAGTCACTTTCGAGTCGGTTGCAAGAAGGGATATAGGTCGACAATTGGAGGAATCGGATGCATCCCGCAGATAACTTTGGATTTAGTTAAAAGCACTTTTATAGTTCCTTCCTTATACAGAGGAATCACATTGGCCATTTTTAAACATAGACATTTACGCTCTTAAAATGAAATATTGATACCATTATCGAGAGCTTGTAAAGCCACCTCTGGTAAGTTCTCCAATATTCTAAGGCAGTCATCCCATTCCGCAGATTGCTGGTTTTTTATTTATCTGAGTTGTTTGAAGGTCATTGGTATTTGCCGTTGATTTTGATTAGTATAAATTAAATAAAAATCTTGTGGAAACCACATGTCTGTAAGATAGTCCAGTCTCTTTGAACAGATATATTTGACGTACGTTTTCCAGCAATAGAAGAGAAGAAGTAATACCTTACAGTGTGGCCAGATTGACCTTATTTTATTTTGCATAAAACGCTCACGATTGTTTTCCAACTCTAGACATTTCTGTTTCTTAAATCCGAAAATTTTGTTTCATTTCATTTCTTACAACAAAACAAAAAACGGCCTAACCTGAGCTAAACAAAAATTGAGTCCAATAATTTTTATTTTCAGAAATGTCAGTAAGTGAAATCATTTGGCAGCACTAGAATAGTTTGACTTGATATGTATTCGCCTTAGTTGAAAATAATTAACTCAAAAAACAAAACACGCTTGTTTAAAATTTCCACTTAATTTATTTTATTTTACAAAAATAAAAAACAAGAAACATGATAATTGTTTCGCCAACACTGTAGCTTCATCAGATGTTTGATCTTTAATGACAATGCAATACATACAATATTATTTAAGTACCTGAACCTATTTTTAGAATTACGGTTATTATACTTACAGGTATTTTTAGAATTACGGTTATTATACTTAGGTCCAATTATTCATTTAATAATATGCTGTTATCTTTATGTTTGTTTATTTCCATACTTTCTAGTAAATTAACTTTTTTAATTTTTTGTTCTACATGTAAAATTTCAAATTTCTCATTAAAAGTATGGTTTTCCTGAATTAGATGTTTGGAATAATTGGAATTATCTTTATGATTTCTGTAACTTGATTTTTGTTAAATAATTCTTTGAAGTTATTAGAAGGATAAACCAGCTTTAATGCTTTTTTATATTGTTTATCTTTTACTATTACTACACAAAAATATTAATTTTACTGTTGAATTAGAAAATAATAAAGCAATTAATTTCTTAGACTTAACAATTACTATCAAAAACAATAAACACGATTTTCAAATTTTTCATAAGCCAACTACACAGACATTACAATACACAATACATTCAATCATCCTTTAGCACATAAAATATCAGCATATAATAGTCTTGTCCATAGATTGATCAACATACCTTTAAGCAATGAAAGTTTCGCTAAAGAATTAAATATAATAAAACAGATAGCAATTAATAATGGTTATAATGAAAATCTCATAAATAAAATAGTAAAAGATAAACAACATAAAAAAGCATTAAAGCTAGTTTATCCTTCTAATAACTTCAAAGAAAATAATAAATTTCAGACTTTCACTTACAGGAAAAATAACTTCAAAGGTTACTAAATTTTCTAAAAAAAATTTCTCTTTTTCTAAATTTTAAAATAAAGGTGCGACGGTTGCTTTTAAAACTAACAACACCCTTGATAGATACATTAAAAACAATGAGACAAAGATAAAAAAGAGAACAAATCAGGGGTTTACAAGTTAAATTGTGGAACTTGTTCAAAATTCTATATAGGACAAACAAGAAGAACATTTAAAAAAAAATTAATGAACATAAATCAAGTTACAGAAATCATAAAGATAATTCTAATTATTCTAAACATCTAATTGATCAATTGTACTTAAATAGTTCCCCATTGTTAAATCTTTATTAAGCAATAACTAAAATTCGAGAACACTCCACCTGTATGTATAATAACCGTAATTGTAAAAATAGATTCAGGTACTTAAATAATATTGTTTGTGTTGCATTGTCATTTAAGAACATCTGATGAAGCTACAATGTTGACGAAACAATTATCATGTTTTTTGTTTTTTATTTTTCCATCAAGTACCGACTAGTTCAGTTCAATATTAGAAAATAATTAATTTTTGTGTTAAAAAGCATTATTACGATTAATCTCGAAATTCGGTGCATATTTCCTAAGTAACAATTTATGAGAAATATATTTTTAACAATACAATTAAGCACTTATACCCTTTAAGAACTATATTTTTTTGGCGGTCATTTGAAAGAAAGTTGTTCATGCATAATTTTTTATGTGTTGTATAATTAATAATAATAGGTAATCTCTCTAACACATATTGCCAACTTGTCAAATTTAAGGAGACTAATAGTTAACAAGTATGGGTCCTTGAGATCTGTTAAGTTTGTCAACTTTATTAATTTTTTTAAGTTAATTTTCAAATTTGAAGTTTAACTCTTTTTTATGTAGCATATCCTTAATAGCTGTGCTTTGATTATAATGGACCGGATAAGTAATAGGTCGCAAAGAAAGGTCTTTTAGGTCGGTTAACTCTGTCATCTTTTTTATTACTATTTTTTGAAATTTAATATTCATATTTGAAGTTTTACACATTTTTTTTTATGTAGTACTAGTATTTATATATATATATATATATATATATATATATATATATATATATATATATATATATATATATATATATATATATATATATATATATATATATATATATATATATATATATATATATATATATATATATATATATCCTGCATGAAACCCATATTATCACTAGTCCGTTGGTTGTCCGCATATATTTCCTGTATATTATAATGTCTAAATGATTTTCGTTAACAATCCTCTTGTTGTTATGTTAGAGTGGTGTATTATTCGGGGTTAGGATCCAGTAAAAAAACAAAAGTTTATTTTTAAATAGTAGACGTTTTGCAACCTTATTGTTGCATCCTCAGGACACATATTTAGATTCTATATCCTGCATGAACCCCATATTATCAGTCTTTACCTACTCCGTTAGTCTGCAGACATTTCCCAGATATTAAGTTTCTATGGTTTTCGTTAACGATCATTTTGTTGTTATGTTAGAGAGGTGTATTATTTGGGGTTAGGATCTGGTAAAGAAACAAAATATTTCTTTATAATTCTCGACTTTTCGTAAGTTTATTGTTGCATCCTCAGGACACATATAGATTCTATATCTTGTATGAAACCCATATTATCGATCTTTACCCATTACGTTGGTCCGCATATATTTTCCAGATATTAGTTTTTCGTTAACGATCCTCTTGTTTTTATGTTAGAGTGGTGTATTATTTGGGGTGTAATAAATTAGTATTTAGTTCTTGTTTATCTTAATTTGGGTCCAGGTTGATGAGTAATAAAAGCTTGCTTTGCTATCACTAAACTACTTCTATTGACTGATTATATAGTTATAATTATACAGCCCAAGGGCCGGACCCAAAGGTCCGCCCTTGCCCTTACTACTTCTCTGGTCTAACTCTAAACTTAATCTATATGTGTCAACTAAATCTAGTATATCACCGTGAGCACGATGCTTATTCAGCGTACTCATTTCGATTATGCATATTAAACAATTGCCAATATATTAACAATAATAATCTGTTATACAGGGTGCTACTATGCATACTACAGGGGTTAGGAAATATCTGCGGACCAGTCCAACCTGACGTAGCATATCAATGTAAAAACTACTTATTGAATTTATTTTAAATTATGCCCAAAAGTCAGGTGTGGCATAGGTAGAAAGAAAATGTTAAAATATTGGTAGAAATTCAATATGATGGAACAAAATGGCGCCCAATAAAAATGAAGACAGTATATGTATCACATGTATCAATTATATACAGGGTATCCGAATTTCGATGGTTTTGCGGGGTATCTCCCTTATTACTGAAGATAGAGAGATGCGGTTTTCGCAACACTGTGCTACTTTTTTGTGAAACCAAAGAAGCCACAAACAAATGTTTCCTAGCCCTCTTCGTTTTTGAGATTCAGGGTGAAATTGAAAATTTTGCGTTTTTAGGTACCCCTCATATCTCGATGGCCTGGCAACTTACCGAAAAGGTGAAAACTAACTTCGATAGAATTTTTTGCGTAGAATCTAGTGGCGTAGCCAGTTTTTGGTTAGCTAGTATCGTTGTCGAGGTATAGACTAAATTTGGGTTTTTTTGAAAGGGATACCCTGTATATTTTTTAATATTTGGTTTCCGCTCATTTTTAGCTTCTCAAAAATATATAACACTTGATATTTATTTCAATCCGGTATCGACACTTAAGTCAATTTAAAGAAATTTTAATCTGTTTTTCTAGTAGGCCATGAAAATTGTGTGTTAATTTTCTAAATCTGAATTATCTGTACCAAAGTTTGTTATAATATCATTATTAAACTATAAATCAGTTAACAAAGATTCATACTATTTAATTTTTACCCTAGGGAAACACACAAACATCTAAGAAATCTACTAAAAACACATATTATAAACTAAAAATATATACATATAACGATAATTTAATTATTTTTCTAGTGTTGACAATAAAATTGTATTCTGTCAATGATACTGTTCGAACTGTTCCCCATTATACCTTATATACATATCACACATCTTTCTTATTCTACTTAGTGCGTTAAACATAATTATTTGGCGAGCTTGTAAATATCTAAAGGCTCTTGTGTCGTTTTCTAGATCTTCGATCGTGTGGTGTTGCCTTTGGTAGATGATGCCTTCAAGATATGCCCATAGAAAAAAGTCTAGGACCGACAAATGTGGCGACCTAGGCGGCCATCTTACAGCCCCATTTGTACCAATCCAGCGACCTGGAAATTCATTTTCTAAAAAGGTACTAACAGTCCGTGCTTTATGAGCCGGGGCACCATCTTGCCGAAGAAAAATATTTTGTAATTGTGCCAAAGGAATATTATCTGATAAATCAGAAGCGTATTTTCCAGTATCTCTAGGTACCGGTTTCCAGTAAGACTACCGTTTTAAGTGACATACCTTATTTTTGTGCCAAGGATAAAGCAGGACACGCTAAATCTAAACCTGCCTTGTGCGTGGAAATATAACTTGTTCATTTTCTTTGGACCAATATCTATTATTGTGGTGATTTAGAATACCTGCACTTGAGATATATGCCTCGTCAGACCATATAACTTTTCTTTCGAAATTTATTTCGGTATTAGTCATATGAATGTACCAATTGCAGAAATCTATGCGACGCTATGCATCTCACGGGTGCAAATGGTGCACTAACTTATATTTATATGCTTTGAAATGGTATTTTTTTAGGATAGTCTGCACTGTTGACTTAGGTACTCCCACTTCATCCTCGACTTTTTGACAGGAAGTTCACGGATTGATTGCAACGGCAGCTAGAACATTAATCTCTTCAGTTTCCGATTTTCTTTGTTATATGATTTCGGTCGCGGTACTTTGAATGATCCGTGATTGATCAGATTTACTTTTATTCTTGAAAATGTTCTCTTCTCGGGCTGTCTTCGTTCTGGGTGTCTATAAGGAATAAATGCTTATTTACAGATATATAGAGTATAGAACGACATATTCAAAATAAATTAAATTGAATTATTTTATTATACAGGGCGATGTAAAAGATGTTTTTTCTTATCACTTATCAACAAAACTGCTATTCTGCTTTTCAAATATTTTAATTATAATTAATTTTATTGGAAATTTAGTGACATCGTATCTTTCATGTTACAGTCTTGCTGCAATAATATGCTTTTTTATTGCAAGCAAATTTTGGACACAATTGTAACCTATTAGGAACGATATGCATAATTTGAAATATTAATATTATTATTCTGAAAAAAAAGTCACAAAACTAAAGTTTTATTATCTATACTTTTGTTTTTCAAAAATACTGAGAGTCCTTCTACATCAGCTATCCCTAGTTCCGAAAAGCCCTGGTTTTAGAAGCAAAGTTATTTTGTTTACCTAGTATTACTCCTGTCACTTACCGGATTAGATACATCTCTGATGCCTCATCCGAATTTTCCTGGCACTGTATAAAACAAACAAGCATGTCATATTTCTCCAAGTTTTCGAAATTCGCAGGCATTTGGTATTTAATAAATGGACAAAGGCAATATTTGATTTAAATAATTTAACAATGACAAATGCCAATTAGTTTCTACAATGGCTCAACAGAATCTATATATTCTTTTGTTTAATCAAGTCATGGCCGCCTTATTTTATTTGAAGATCTTGTGTATTTCTAAGGGATAAATTAAATAGTTGTAAGTAAGTATTCTCAGACAACACAATTGTCAACATTAGAAAAGTATTAAATCCAACGTCATTTGTTGTAAATAAAACATTTTTAGTGTATAATAGGTATATATATTTTTTATTAGATTTCCGAAGTATTTGAGTTAGTTGTGTTGTCCAGGCTAAATACTAAATAGTAGGTATGTATTTTTGTTTATTGATTTATTATTTAATTATGATTTTATAACACACCTTGGTACAGATAATTCAGATTTTGAAAATTAACACACAATTTTCATGGCCTACTAGAAAAACAGATTAAAATTTCTTTAAATTGACTTTATTGTCGGTACCGGATCGAAATAAATATCAAGTGTTATATATTTTTGAGAAGCTAAAAATGAGCGAAAACCAAGTATTAAAAAATATACAGTGTATCCCATTTAAAAAAACCCAACTTTAGTCTATATCTCGAAAACGATAGTATGTAACCAAAAATGACTACGCCACTGGATTCTACGCAAAAAACTCTATCGATGTTGGTTTTCACCTTTTCGGTAAGTTGCCAGGCCATCAAGATTCGCGGGGTACCTGAAAACGCAAAATTTTCCATTTCACCATGTATCTCAAAAACGAAAAGGGCTAGGAAAAATTTGTTTGCGGCTTCTTTGGTTTCACAAAAAAGTAGCATAGTGTTGCGAAAACCGCATCTCTATATCTTCAGTAATAAGGGAGATACCCCGCAAAACCATCGAAATTCGGATACCCTGTACATGCCCAGGATCATGATATTTCCACGATGCAATCTAGTCGATATGGGTTTTAAACATATGATTTTAGCTATGAATTTTAATAAACTATGTCAGCTCGCAGAAACCTCCAGCTACAAATCCAAAGCCTGCTTTTTAATAGCGGCAAACCGTAAAATAATGATCCACCAATGAACTAAATAGTATTTTTAGTTCATTGTGACCCGCTTATAAAATTTTATTTTATGATTTTAGTTTTCTCACACTTTTTATAGATATTTTATGATTGGAATTGAATGAAATCCTGTATACTTTGTATAACGGTTGCAGGAAAAATAAATTATAATTTTTGCTTTATTTTTCAAACAACCTCTTTTAATTTAACTAAATTATAATTTAATCAAAGAACCTTTCAAAACAAAAATCTATATTCAACTATGTATTCTTTTCACAACTTTCTAGTGCATACAAAAATGTAAGAAAAGCCAACTAATAATGGTTGATGGTCTTGAATGCAAAAGGGCCAATTGTTGCTTTATTGTATTTGTCACGCAATTGAAGATATTGGCACAAAAATAAATACATTATTTTTGTGGTATCAGATCATAACCTACTCTTTGGTATCAGCCTATTTTGATCAATATTATCTATACCCCAGGAGAAAAATTGGGGTCAGTATTTTTAATATTGAAATATTTACTATTTAGCATACAAATGAAGTTCTCAGTATGGCAAACACCGTACTGTTAGAACAAAAATAAATGTCAAAAAAATATTTTATCGAAGCTGACATTTTGTAAATTAGCAATTTTTTTAATAATAACCAAAAAAATGGAAAATCTACAGTCAGCACTTTAGAATATTGTGATAAAAAATTACGATTATTTTATGAATTACGTATTGTGACCCAATTAAGGGTTGTCACAACAGTGGGCTCTCGATCGTATTTGACCTTGTCAATTGCACATTTCTGATGTTAAAAGTTAAAATATCGTAATCATCCCTATGAATAATGTAACAAATCAAACAACACGTTATTTTTAACTGTTATTTTCTATATTTTTTATATATGGGCTTTGAAGTTTGAATGCTATGTGAAAATTGGCGAATATTAAACAACACATGGATTTTTAGTGGACAACACTTGGTTTTATGCCATCCTCTATGATTGCAGATGGTGGTATGTGACTGCCACCTAAACTGATTATTTGTAGTCTTTAACAGGTTGGGAATATTTGTCTGGAACATTTACTCATCGGGCACGTTAATATTCGCTCATTGGTGCCCTCTTTTGATGAACTGGTTGGAATTATAAGGGAAAAGAACTTTGATATCTTTGGAGTATCGGAAACCTGGCTGAGCAGTTTGGTGACTTCGGAACATTTAAGTATACCAGGATATCGGCTTGCTCTTCTTGATAGAGTTGATCAAAGTGGTGGAGGGCTGCTACTCTATGTGAAAGGGGATATCCAGTTTAAGGAAATTTACTTTGATGTTACAGTTCAAACCAAGCTGGAACAATTGTGGATTAACATAGTAATTGGGCAGCAGAAAATTGCTATTGGCTTGCTATACAGACCCCCGAGCTCTACAGTGGAATCTCTTGCTGCAGTTGAGGAATCTATAAAATCTATATTACTGCATTTGACTGACCACAGACTGACTTACTGCACATTGCGGTACCAACTGCCAACCATTAAGCCCCGCAAAATTACTTTCAGAGACTTTGGAAACTTTGATCAAGACTTGTTTGCTCAGGATGCTGATTCAGTGGATTGGGCCTACATTGTCCATTTGCCAGATGTGGCACTTAAGGTTGACTTTCTCACTCGAGCCATTACAACACTTTTTAATATACATGCACCCACTAAATCTAAGTTCCACTGTGGAAAATATACAAGACCATATATAGCACTCTTAATTAAGCAAATTAGCAAGCTCAAGAAGGATGTCTATAGGGATTACCTTCAAATAAAAAATTTAGCTACACTTTAAAGATTTAAGAAATTATTTGTCAAATGCTGTTTGCAGCGAGAAGAGAGCTTTCATTCAGGAACAGGTCGTTAGCAATAGTTCTAATAGTAAACAATTATGGAAAGGGTTGCACTTATGCAATATACATTCTAAAACTGAGAATGTAATTGGGGCAGAGCTACAGGATCCTGATGCTATTAACCTTTTTTTTGTAAATGGTCTTCTTTCACAGACCATCTCGGCATCTACGCAGTTGCAATTTGAGGAACAAGTCTACAGTCCTGATAATTTGTTCAGTTTTTGTCCTGTCTCCACTGAGGATATTGGAAGAGTATTGAATGGATTTCAATCTAATGCATCAGGTCTGGATGGAGTCACCTTGAGGATGCTGAGGCTCGTGTTTAATCACTGCAGGGAAGCGATTTGCCACATAATAACCTTTTCACTTCTAAATGGAAAAATTCCTTGTGCTGGGAAGAAGGCTCTTGTTATACCTTGTCAAAGACTCCAATAGCTACGCAGATTAAAGATGTGAGACCTATAAGCCTGCTCCCTGTGCTAATCAAGATGCTGGAGAAAATAGTGTGCACTCAGCACACAGAGTATTTTGAAAAAAAGAATATCTTGCCGGCGCTTCAGTCTGGCTTTCGTAAAAGACACAACACATCAACAGCTTTAACAAAGGTTGTTAGTGATGTGGCATATGCTATGGACCAGGGTCAATTTACGATTTAAGTGGCATTGGATTACTCCAAGGCGTTTGATCTTGTCAATCATTCCATGCTCATATCAAAACTCAAATATTATGGTGTTTGTGGTGCTGCCCTTTCGTGGTTTCGGGACTATTTGAGTGACAGAATGCAGATGGTGACATTGAATGGAGGTGCCTCACAGGAATTACCCTTCGGAAAGGGTGTTCCTCAGGGTAGTGCACTTGGGCCATTGTTATTCTCCATTTACGTGGCTGATCTACATCAGCGGTTCGCGAACAATAAATGCAAGATTCACCAATATGCTGATGACACGCAGGTATATGTATCTGGAGATCCCTTAAACCCCTTATCGGCACTGAACTCTCTTAACCTGACACTGCAAAAAATCCAGGAATGGTCTGGGGATAACGGCCTTTACTTAAATTCAAAAAAGACTGTAGCAATGTGCTTGGGCTCTAGGGCTGTTTGTGACAGGATTACTGGTAACGGTGATATTGTCGTTAGGATTGATGGAGCTGCAATACATTTTACAAATGGTATCAAAAACCTTGGTGTTTACTTAGATTGTTATTTGTGTTTTGAAACTCATGTTAGTAAGAAAATTGGCTTGGCCTACTCTAAACTAAAATCCTTATATAAATTTAAGTACTGCCTTCCCGCTGAGACCAAGCTTCAACTGGTTAATTCTTTGGTGCTTTGTAATCTTGATTATTGCTCTTCTGTATACTATTATTTTTTAACCAGTGAGTACAAGAATAGAATTCAAAAGCTGCAGAATTCGTGCTTTAGATTTGTTTTTAGAGTTCCGTACAGAGAACATATCACTCCCTACTACAATGAAAATAAAATGCTTAAAATGATCTACAGGTTTGGCTTAACTTATTGTAAGCAGCTATTTAATATTTACTATTGTGAAACACCTGCTTATCTGTATGAGCAGCTAATTAGAAGAAATGAAATTCACAATGTTAACATTTGAAATTCTACCATGTTTAGCATTCCACAGCACAAGACAAAAAAATTCGAGTGTTGCTTTACTTACATGGCACCAAAGCTAATTAACAACTTCAATATTGGGACTGACCACGGAACGTCAGCCAGGAGCTTTGGTAGTCGCCTTAAAAACCGCCTCTTGGATTACCAGCGGGTTGGTCAGCCTCTGCACTAGTTCATATCAATGTAGTGATTTTTTGTGCTATTTTATGATTTGTATGGTACTTTGTATTACTGTTTATAGTTTTAGGTTTGTTTTATATTGTAGATAACTTCACGTTTGTTTTATATTTTATTTGCTTTTAAGATTTTTGTTTATTGGGAATACCAGTTTTTACTGTATATGTTTCCTTTTGGAATGACTGTAGTGTATTTTGATTATTCCAATAAAATATTTGAATTTTGAATTTGAATTTGAATTAATACTAATCTTTTTGTGAGGCGCGTTGCCTTGTATTGGTTTTTTACTGCGTAACACAGTGAATCTGAATGTCCGTATCTAACTCATTATTAGCCGATTTATCATTAGCTCAAGTAGAGAACTGACTGGCAGTAGTGAAATTGTTGTACCTGTTTTTTACAGAAACTATGTTAATATTCGATGACGTATTCTTGTAAGTTCAGCTCGGAGGGATTCCTACTGTCTTTTAATATTAGACATAAAATCTAAGTTTAAAATCTAGTTTCTACGTGCTTTCTATTTTATGAATATAATTTAGTCACACATTGTTATTTACGGATATCTATTTTTAGCACTGGTTTACAATGCATACCCCAGTACAAATTGTTGTTCTCGACTATTACATGGTTTCTCCGATACCAGGTTTAGATGTTACATATTCTGAATTTAGAGGTACAACTGTCAGCCAGGTACCGATTTTGAGATGCTTTGGATCAGTTGAAAATGGTATGAGTTTTTTTCTTATTAAAAATAGTAATTGTCTAAGTAACTGACGACGAAAATTGAAATTAGAAATATTGTGTTGGATTTATCGTTGTTGCATGTTTTTACATAATTAATGAAAACTAAAAAGTTTGCTTTTAAATGACTAACAGCCGGTTGCACAAAAGTTAATTGCTGTTTAGAATATTTAACGGAGTTTTCGGATTTGACAAGCTACTTATAGAAATCTAGGAATTCGCTGTCAAATTTGACATTCCGTTAAACATACTAAACTTTAATTGAGCTTTGCGCAACTGGCCGATAGACTTGTAAACCGTTCGACATTTTATTTACTGAAATAAAGAGATACTTATCAGATTTTTTGGCGCTTTGCAGTTCTGAAGGTTATGCTAATAATTGTAGTTAGAATTTGTCTTCAGTATTGTTTCCATTTAAACAGGCTTGCCTAATATTACTTATAGTATAATGTACTCTAATTCTAAATTGAAAGAGCAAGATTAAAAAACGTTTTTCAAATATGGATTTAATAATGAGAATTAAATTATATTTTTAGGCAAAAAAATATGTGTACATATTCATGGTGTATTCCCCTATTTATATATGCCATATGATGGAAAGGGCAATCCAGAAGAACTTATGTATCAAATAGCAGCTGCAGTTGATAAAGCAATAAATGTGTCTTTTAATCAAGCAAATTCAAATGCACAACATGTTTATAAGATTTGTCTCGTATCTGGCATGTAAGTATATTCATAATATTTTGTTAATTGTGTGATATACAGTGCGGCGCTTTAATGTTCATTCTTTTATTTTTTGGACCAGTTAAGATAAAAACTTTGGTATCGATATTCGGGACACCTCTATATACAGGTTGTTTCAAAAAACTCATGGAGAGATTCCTCACGCAAAAATAAAACCAAAAGTTTATCAACATGGGTACATTCTCGCTTCGTGTCTGAGATACAGGGTTTCAAAGATGTTTTATTTTTTTGATTTATTCCAAATTTCTTCAAAACGACCGTGGCAATTCGAATGAAATCTAGAGGTGGAAAGTTATTTAAACTAATACATTTCATTGATAAAAATGCGTGAAGAGCTTCACCAGGGGCGTGCGCGAGGGCTGCGGCTGCAATAATTTACTTTATGTAATTTGTTTAGTGTCAACAGTTACCTCTTGTTATTTTGTCGATTTCGATCTCTTTTAGGAGAAAAATACATTTAAGTATGTAGTGTACTAAAGACCTTTTTTTCTTAAAAAATTTAAAGGTCTAGTTTAAATTATTTACCTGAATGCGATCATATGATATGCTGAAAATGGCCACCATCACCTTAACTACAAGCTCTCAGTCTCGTTGGCCCAAAGATTCTTTGGCACAAATACGAAGATTTCACGGAACTGGCACAAATAACATTTCAATGCGTTGCAAAAGTTTTTCAAATGTTTGTACTGGCGTCTTGTATACGAGCTCCTTTAAATGCCACCACTGAGAGCAATCCAAGGGATTCAAGTTGGTGGCCATGCTACTGGACCACCACGGCTAATCCATTGATGCCCGGACATTTCCGAGAGGTACTCCCTAATATTACAAGCAAAATGCATCGGTGCTCCATCGTGTTGAAACCACATTTTATTTCTCATTAATGCAGGTAATAGGGTGGAGGATCATTCATTACAAAATCTAAATATGAAAATTCGTATTGCGAGTTTCCTACTCTTAGTAAATGAGAATTTTCCTCAGGCCAATTATGCAATTTATGGAAATGTATTATTCCCTTTCTTGTAAATGCTACTTCGTCTGTATGAAGATCACGTCAAGATAAATGTTTCAACTTACTTAAAAACACTGACAAAATTCTTGTCTAGGATCATAATCTCTTTGTGAAAGTTCTTGGATTCGTGTGTAGTGATATAAAAACGACTCTGGGACTTTTAATTTCATTGAGAACTGCCCTCTCAATTCGCACAATTCGTTAAATGTTTTAAGGTACCGGTTTCTCTTATACGTTTTCAGATATGCTTAAACATATTTCGTTCGTTCGGGATTTCTGTCATGATAAATTCTCGCTGTTTCTCATCCATTTTGCCTCGCTTCATGATAAACTAATAACATATCGGTTAATTCATCCGAGGTATAATTGACATAAGACATTTTAAATGCACGTAATATTTAATAAATGCAACAATCACCGTAATTCGGAAAAGTTAAACTTTTAGAACTAAGACCGCAAGAAACTACTAAACACTTAAATCTAGGAACGGAAACACGAAACTAGTTATTTTGCTAAACTTGAAAACCGTAATCAACAGTATCCAACACTTATAAGTAAATGACAATAACTCAGTTTGTTTTTTTTTATTCAACCCAGGTCATGGCGTATTAGATTTTTTGTGGATTAATGTCAAGCGTGACTTAATAGAGGTTAATTAAATTGCATTTTGCTCATGAAAGAGATCGGAATCAACAAAATATCAGCAGGTAATTTTTAACAGGTACCAAACAGCTACATAAATGTGCTAACAAAAGTTAAAATAGTCAGTGGCGCATTTTTTTTAATTATTGCAGCAACAGTGGGGAATCTGTCCACGGACGATGGCACATGTTTTTTGAAACTCCCTGTACACAGTATATGCTTTTATCAAAGTTCAAATTTTTGCTTTACTATTAAAATAAAATAAAAGAGGAGGGACATTTAAAAGTCTCACTGTAGTATAATTTGTTAACTGTTGAGATATTATAAAAAGTTAATATTTGTGATTGTTTCATTTAGTAAAAATACTGACTTCCAAAAACTTGCATTTGAAGTGCATTTTGTAAGTAGACATCAAAATATATTAACACCTTTGGCCCCTCCCTGTTCTTTAAAACCACAGTTTTTATATTTAAGTTTTTTGTAATTTTATTTTTAAATGAAATTAAAAACAAAAATTATAGAAGTTACTGTGGAAACAGAGGTACTACTGAAATTTGTAAAATAAAATATGTGTGTCGTTGTTTCTAAATGAAATTATATCGGAAATATGTAACAAAATAACTAAACCAAACTAAATTAATGAAGGTATCTGATAATTAATAATAATTATCATAATAACAACATTAATAATAATAAAAATATCAGTACTTAAACAACCAGCCAACCAATTATTTTTATATTCACCACAATATTAATAATAAAAACCATCTATCTAAACAAGTTTAAAATTAATATTTTCAAGAATAATTTTCTAGGGGATTCATAAATCTAATATCTCAGCCTAGTAACTGTCTTAACCTTTTTTGCGCAATTTAAGAGTATATATTTTAAGCTAAGTAAGTAAATTTTTGTCAAGTTACAGTTATTTTTTAATTTAACACAGCTATATGGCATGTTTTATAGAAATTAGTTATTAATTCTAATTCAGGGTGATGTTAACAATTCAACCCTGTGTATTTTTTATGTTTGTATATCGATTACTCCAGGATGGCTTGACTAATTTGGATGACATTTTCTGGAAATATTTAGGGTATTGCCGGAGCATTGAAAATTGAGCTTGGGATCTATTTTCATGTCATGTTGTTTGGATTATTATAAATCTTAATGAGTACTGAAAATAACAAACATCTTTACTTTTGGCACAAAAAGGGGGTAGTCTAAGGGGAAAAGGGAGTACTACAAAAATTTCGCATTTCGTGTCGTTTTTAGGGTTTTTAATAGTCCAGAGTTCAATTTTAGTAATCATTGTAATTTTTGATAATGTATATTGCTGATATTGTGGCAAAATTTCATACACATTGGATCAAGTGGCTACTCAAAAATTTTATAGCTGACCCACTAAACCGAATACTCCTGTTATAACTAGACATTAAATCTATACATATCGTTTTGTGATTAAGGAAGGAATACTTTTTAGGGTTTTTTTTTAAGTCGGATTTATTTTTTATTTATTTTTTAAGATAAGTATTTTGACACAGTATACTTAACAAATGTCCATTGGACAGGCAAATTCTCAGAGACCGGCAATTGGGCATGATGTGGCACATTGGTCACTTTTGGGGACTACTGGTCATTATGCATGTCAGTGACCTATCTCAGTTTCAGAGAAATGATAACCTAACATTATTTGCAGGTTTTTGGTAGATAGGTTGAGTTTAAACCAGTTCAGAACTCAAAATTTTAATTTCTCACATTATCTGGGAAAGCTGGTGTTTCATTGACTCGTGGCTGAAATTTTTTAGTGTCGTTTGGATGGCAAACTCATGTAGGAGGAACATATCAAGCAAACTTGCCAAGCACTGTCAAGAAATTTATATCTGGTTTAGATGTTATGAAAGAATGTATCTTAGATTGCGTCGAAGATTAGTTGGGGTTGGGCTCACAACTGCTGCACAGCGGGGCGTTGCAATTTTATTCATCTTAAGGGTTATTTCTTGATTTTCATTTGAGATATGTTAAGAACAACTAGATATTAAGACCTATTTCGGGGTGGTACTAATAAAAGATTAGACCGTGTCAAAGGGTAGTAACTTGACTGGTACTAATAAAATTTGTATTTGATAAAATAACAACAATTCCAATTATACTTAAACAACAAACGTATTTTTGATGGGACTTGTTAAACGTACATATTATTTTGTAAGAGGCAGCAATTGTGTGTTATTTTTCGGCCATTCGGCAGAACGCCTCAAATAATGTATTAATCTTATTTTTTCCATGTAGAGATTATAAGATAACACGTCTGTGGGTAGAGAGCTTTAGTTTAAAAAAATATCCAGATGGGTCAAGTGGGAGCTGGGGAAAACGGAGAAAAAAAGGCTTCATATTTTAAATACATAAATAATTCACAACCTTTTTTCAAAGATTTGTTGTGATTTTGTTAGAAATTGACGAAATTCCTAATAGTAATTCACTTTTTCATTGCCTTCTTTTTTGATTTTATAAGATTTAGTAGAGCTTTTTTTAGATTTGGGGAAATTCTAGTTTTGAAGATGCCTAATAAAGGCAATATTTGATTTAATAAATTATGTTATAGATTTCAATAAGTTATTATATTCATTCATAATAGAATGTTTCCTAAGAAATAATGATTTTATGAGCAAAATTAGTTTTGTCTTTTAAACTATATAGGAATTTGAACTGACGCGAAAAAAGCGTAATTAAGATTTTAAACACACATTTTTGCTTTCCATTTAGGTGGCTTTAAAGATATTTCTTTTTTTGGAAAAGCTTTTTAAATTTTAATTGTAAATGCGTTGATAATAGGTACTTATTTAAAGTAAAAAAAGTAATTTAATCTCATTTTCTTCCAGACCGATGTATGGATACCACTCAAAGAAGCATCAATTTCTAAAAATATATCTCTATAATCCTCAGCTTATTTCAAAAGTAGGCACTATTCTTTTAAATAAGAATGTTCTCGATCAGAAATTTCAACCACACGAAATACATCTGAATTTTACTCTACAATTCATGATTGACTATAATCTTCATGGTATGAGTAAGATGTTAATTTCGGATATAAAGTACAGAGTGAATCTAGGTAATAAAATTTCTGATATTGATGAGTGCTTATTTTTACCTTCTAACATAGAGAAAATTTCTTCATGCGAATTAGAAGCTGATATCAATGCAGAAAGTATAGTCAATAGGCAAGAAATATTGAGGGGAAATTTGGCTGTAAATCCAGGTATTGCAGCATTGTGGGAAGATGAAAAACAAAGAAGACGAAATAAAAACGAGGAATCTCAGTTGGGCAAATTTTTGGAGCTGGAGAATATGAATTTAATGCCCACAAAAACTCACTTAATATTTCAGGAAGCTCTCAAGGAAAGATTATCTGTTCTATCTACTGATAAGAACATACTTAAGGTATTACATTTAATTTTCTTTTGTAAAATTTGTTTCTCTAATATTATTTTTATTGAGTTATATTTTATATAACCAATAATTTCCTTCGTCAGCTACTTAAAGTAGCTAAAGTATTCATAAGCTTTTTTTACACTATGATATTTTTCTAGCATTTTTTTTCCTTTTTACCTCTTGTGGCTTTTATGTTGACGACGGTTTTCACCCTTTATTATATATCACAATAGTCTGGTGGCTTCTAAGACTGTCAAAAGTTTGGTTACACATGATAAACCAGCAGACTTTACCGGCTTATAAGTGAAGTAAACCCGGAGCCAAACATTGTTCCGAACTGGTCTCTGAAATTTATAAAACTGTCGTCTTTATTAAACCCCATTAGTAGGCAGATCAAAGCTTATCTGAGTATATTTTTAGACAGTTCTTGTTGTTAGAAGGCGTTTGTTGTATTAACTCGAAGAGTTTCTTGCCAATACATATAAAAATGGACAGACCTCTGAATTATCCCAGAATCAAAATCAGTTAGAAGAGACTCGAATGAACACTGCCAGTTTCATGGAGAAAAATAATACATTTTCTATGATTGAATTAGCTAAAATCAGGGGTTATTCCAGATAATTTGAACCAGTGAGTTTTGGTAGATCAGCTGAAGAAGTAGATTGTATCCTTGTTGACGTTTAGTGCTACTGCACTAAGAGGTGTTTCACGTGTTCTAAGTTTGGATATATGAATAAGCTATGACCAGAAGAGAAAATATGAATATGGGCAACGGAACAAGGAAGTGAGACGGACGATAGAGATTGTGAAATAGTAAACAGAGACACGTTTAACCTAAGCGAAATGAGTACCAGTGAAAGTCGCCTCATTGGTTGCCAGTACAAGTAAATGTTAAGGATATTAATTTTGAAGTTAATAAATGTAAGGTAAACTTAAGCTTTCCCTTATCGCCTAGCAAATGTAAATTAAATACAGTTTTAAGGCAAGGTAAAAGCTTTTTGCCAATGTTTGGTTAATATTCAAGATGGTATGTGGTAATTACTGTTATCGTAAAATCTCATAATGATTTTGTTACTTTATTCGGCCGAAATAAGCTTTAGTACAATAGTAGAAATAAATTAGTAGGTCCACTCCTCGACAAATTATTTGATCTATTTCTTCCACATTTTTTTCGCATCGTCGAACACTGGTGCCTATGGATATAGCCGAATTGTTGCGGAAGATTACCTAAATCGTTTTAAATGTCTCAAGTTGCTCACAACGTGTGTTCAAAATTAATATTAATTTTATTATTGTTAGGTATATGTAATCTTAATAAAGTAAAACAAAGACTAATTTTAAAATTTGTAAATTTAAATACATAAATAGAAAAAGTATGCGCGTACTAAAGCAGTTTGTTTGACCCATTACTGATGCCTATGCGCAGAAGAATGGTTCTCTTGTCATCAAGCAACGAACGAAAGAGCACACCGCATAGTTTAGTTCTCTAAAAAAAGATTAAAATTAAAAATTCGCCGTAGTAAATATTTTCCGTTTTAATGTAACAAGTATCAATAAGTGACATCAAGATATCCAGAACATTTAGAATCCAATCAAGATACCCTGGATTCCTCGAAACTTGTCTTTATATATTATAGTAAAATTTAAGGTCTGTGAATCAGCGTTTATAAAAATATTTTTTTGTTTTTTAACAACGTGTAAAAACCAATTTTTATCAAAGAATATCTCAATATGTCTATTTGCTCACGAATTAACCGGACTGAGTTTGAGCATAATCAATTTAGATGATGGATTTAAAACGGGCACGAAATGACAAACAATTATTTTTAGTATACAAACTTTTAATTTTAAAGTTAGTTTTTTCTTTATGGAATCGATTTGGCGTTTTACGTTTTTAAATGTTTATCTTCCGGTAAACATTTAATTATATTTTCAGACATTTTAGAGATACAAATTCGTTAATTCTAATTTAAATAAGCATATAATATTAATTAAATTACAAATTTTCGAGACCCAAAAACACATTTAAAATTTAACACGTTAAATTTTCCATTTAAATAAAATATAGGTTGTGCAATTTATTAATTAAATTAAATTAACATTTAATTTCAGAAAATGGTAGGAGTTTAAAAAGGGGAGGAATTAAACTTTAGGATATTCTAAAAAATCAAGTATTTATATGTTATCGTTTCAAAGATTTTCTACTACCTAAATCAATTTTAACTTTAACATCAATTTAATGTGTATTTAGTAATATATCGATTAGGGGATTGTTTGATGTATAAATTCCATTGTTATCACCTAATCGACATTTTAGTTAGAAAATTATAATTGAGGTTAAAAGCTGGAGGTGACAAAAATTCAAGATTTCATCAATAACTATTTATTATTTTTTGGATATTCAGATTTCAAAATCATTTCATTTTTATAAATCATATGGTCAAGAATACTCAGCTTCATGTTTTACATTTACGTGACGTCGAAACAGGAATTTGTTTAAAATATTAGACAAAAACATAGTGTATATTTTATTTGAAATATACCCATTAAAAGATATAAACTAACTATAATTCATAAAAGAAAATATAAACCACTTTTCAACGTGACGACACCCAACAGCAGCACACAGAAACGTACTCATTTTCGCTAATCCGATTC
Source organism: Kuschelorhynchus macadamiae (assembly GCA_030620095.1). Classification (NCBI taxonomy): domain Eukaryota; kingdom Metazoa; phylum Arthropoda; class Insecta; order Coleoptera; family Curculionidae; genus Kuschelorhynchus; species Kuschelorhynchus macadamiae. The sequence continues at coordinate 120,063 of JAUTXW010005299.1, read as the reverse complement.
TGTTCTGGGACTCAACGCTAGAAGCTCACAGGTCGAACGACGGATCTCAACTGAACGCTTTATATTATATGGTGCCAACAATCTGCCGAATTTTGTCGGCAGGCGGAAAATATTTTGGGGAGTGGCGCTACTAGTTTATTTCTACTATGCTAGTACCGACTAAAAAGTAATTTATTTAGATCATTAATGATCTGATAGACAAGTATTAAACTAGATATCTACATAAATGTTTTTACATGCAGTCCGATTAAGCATTAAAGTTCATTTTAAAAACAGTGTTAAACCTAATGTGGAAATCGAAAGTTTATGTTAATGGTAGTAGAGATATTTTAAAACCAATAATGATTGGGTATCACCACCAGTAGAGGTAGGGACAAAAAATAGTTTGAGACTCATGTGTAATGGTGTTGCGTTTTTTTTCATATATCTCGATAATGGTTGGCCCCAGCGAAATAGTTATATACAAAATTAAAGTTAATATATTTATATGTTTCGTTTGGTTATCCATTTTCGATTTATTAGCAGCGGAAAAGGGTTTTTTTTTAATTGAAAAAGAAATTTTACACTACGATTTTGGATATATATATACAGGGTTAGTAAAAAGAACCAGAACTCTTAAATATCTTCAAAACCCGTAAACTTGCGCTTGCAAAATTTGGCATTTCAGAGTTGAAAAACGGTATCGGCACTGTTGCCAGACTTCCCAATTTTGCTGCAAGTAGTCATTTTCTTTTCTTAAATGGAATGCCCTATTTATTTTTATTGCATTAAATTGGCCTTCTAAATTTTCAATATTCTATGTCTATTTGTATTCTGATTGCTGAGATATGACAACATTGCATTTACAGTAAAAAGTATTGGAACGCCTAAATATCTCTCAAACTGCTAAAGTTGTTCTTTCAAAATATGGTCTTTGGGGGTTTTTGGGCATGCAAAATTGAAAAATGGTATCTGCACTGTTGCCAGATTTTTCAGTTTTGCGCTTACATAGTCTTTTTCTTATCTTAAATAGAATGTTCCACTTATTTTTATTGCATATAATTGGCCGTTTCAAGTTCAGTTATATTCCAAATTTTCAAAATTCTATCTGTCCTAGTTGTTGAGATATGACTACACCGCATTTATAGTAAAAGTACCGTAAGGGCACGCGGAATTAAAAAAATTGTATCGGCACTCTTGCCAGATTTCCCAGTTTTTCGCTACAGGTAGTCATTTTCTTTTCTTAAATAAAATGCCCTATTTATTTTTATTGCGCTAAATTGGTACTGGAACTATTTTTTATTTAAATGTTGAAAGTGATTTCCATTATTTGCCAGACAGTACCCAAATCGAATATAAAACTCTTGCTGTGTGTTGCTCAACATATTCGGTGTTACAAGTGCAACTTCGGTGCGGATTCTTTCGCGCAGTTCGTCTAAATTTTCTGGACGATTCTGGTGTACACGATCCATCAAATGACCCCACAAGAAGAAGTCCAGTGGAGTCATATTAGGGGATGGAGGTGGCCATTCAAATGAACCACGTCTTCCAATCAGCCTCCCCGGGAATTGGTGGTTTAGGTTTTATTCCAATTTTTTGAACGGCAGGAACTATATGTTCTCTGAGGACCTCTAAATACTTCTTTCCACCTTCTATGAAATAAGGGCCTATAGTATTGTTACTTAGTATCCCCGCCCAGACATTAATTTTCTGAGGTTGTTGGGTATGAAGTTCTTCCATCCAATGAGGATTATCTCTAGGCCAAATTGGACAATTGTGCCTAGTAACTTGGCCATTCAAGCAAAAAGTAGCTTCGTCGCTAAGTACAATTTTGCGTCCCAAATAAGGATCTTGGTTAATATTTTTCTTAGCTTAGCTCTTGGGTATAATGGATCTTGTACGGCCTCAATTTGTTTTCCTTTAAGATAGTCATTACAGATTTTTGACATATTTCGGCATTCATAGCTAACTGCTTGGTGCTTATTTGGATTTTCCTTATTTGTAATAAAACGTTTAATTTATTTTCATCACTTGTAGCAGTTTTTGGTCGTCCGGTTTTAGGCTTCGACAAGTTCTGTGGACGGTTGATTTTTTATTGGTTTGTTAGGATAGCGGTCATTAAACAAGTTATCCGCGTATTAACTAGATTATCTTATAAGGTGAAATGCAAAAAGGTAAATAAATTATTAAAGAGTGATGTTGTCTAGGCGTAAAAAAAAGTTAACCTATGGGTAAAATTTATTTATTAATAATGTAGGTTCGATTTTTAATGTAAATGTGGTGTTGTCGTATCTCAGCAACCAGTGAAGATAGAATTTTGAAAGTTTAGGATTTTACTAAATTTGAGACGGTCAATTTATTGCAATAAAAATAAATGGGGCATTCCATTTATTTTTGTTGCAATAAATTGACCGTCTCAACAAGGATAAAAAAATGACTACGTCTACCACAAAATGGGGAAATCTGGCAATAGTGCCGATACCATTTTACAATTCCGCATGCCTAAAGACCCTCAAATGCCAAATTATGTAAGCACAACATTAGCGGTTTTGAAGATATTTAAGCGTTACGGTACTTTTTACTATAAATACGGTGTTGCCATATCTCAACAACTAGGACAGATAGAATTTTGTAAATTTGGAATATTACTAAACTTGAAACGGCCAGTTATATGCAATAAAACTAAGTGGGGCATTCTATTTAAGATAAGAAGACTATGTGTAGCGCAAAATTGAAAAATCTGGCAACAGTGCCGATACCATTTTTCAATTTCGAAAGACCGATTTTGAAAGCACAATTTAGTAGTTTGAGAGATATTGAGGCGATCCTGCTCATAGAGATAGTTGCTTTTAAATAGTTTATATAAAAAAGAAAATCCGTCCAATATATTAATACTTATTGTTATTATGTAAAAAAATCATTATTCTACTAAAAGACACTCATATCTTTCAGAAACCAATATACTAACCAATCTGTTGCAAATAACAAAGACGTTTAAGAAATAGTCGTAGATTTAAAATTAACTTTTCTAAATGTCACAATTATAAAATGGCAGTGACAAGCAAAACATAACTGGTGAAGTAACAGCTTAGTGAATACGGGGTTAAAAGTTTCTACAGTTGTTTTTTTTTTATATCGCGACTTTCGTTTATCTTTTAATAATTACAATTTACTTAATTAGAAGATTTAAGGAAACATCCTGTATATCTTAGTAATCAAGTAGGTGCATATATCAAAATGTTTTAAAAATATACGTATTTTTGATATCTGAGATTTTTAAAATTCTTGCAATTGTTTTGTTCTTTCTTGAAGGTGCAACGTCTACTTTGATGACTGAGTCGTTTTTCATTACCTAATATAATATAACTATTATTATTAACATTTTCTTGATAAATTTTATGTGTCAAAGTGACAGTACTTTCTGCATCAATGGTAATTTTAAAGCTAGGGTTACAGGAAAATAGTTAATTTTTCGGAACCATCATTTTGGTTTACTACGAATTATTAAAAATATTTGGTGTTGTTTTTATTTGTGCACTACCGGTTTTCTTTTATCGTATTCTGTACAACCATAGTTTTACAAGTGTTGTGTTTTTGGAATCATACACTCATATGATACTATAAAGCTCTTAATATTGTACGCTTAAGTAACACTATTAATATTACCGTTTTTATGAAAAAATACTAAAATTTGTTTAATAAATGTAGACCAATGTCATACTTTCTTAATACCATTTGAGTTAATAATATTAAATTTTATCAATTTAAGTGAATCTTATACGTGTAGATACGTAAGGCAGTGATGATTTTTCCATTCACCTCCTCTTACAATAACCGGAACTTTTTTTGTTTTTTTTTTTATAGCATATTATACTTTATAGAATGAATTAGCCGACATTGTAAATATGGTGGTAATTATCTTATACCGCAAATAAGGTGCAAAGATATAAAAGATAAAAACAATAAATAAGTATAGATTTCGTAGGTAAATTAGAAAAAAAAACAAATTTTGCGACATTTCTTTATTTTAGAAATTAAATCTACAAGTGAGCACATAGATAATGATATTGAATATTTTACATTTTTTCTTAAAATTAGCAGGGAATAATGATACATTTTTTTGCTTTTTAAACCCACAAAGTACGGAATCATTACCTTCATATTTACGGTTTTATTGACATGGGCTTAACTATTATTGTTAATATTATTAGTAATATAATAACCACATGTGTATCTAACAGTTCGGCTTAACGCTTATTTTAAAAATTCAGTTTTACTATTGGGTACATACATAATAATATTAAACATTTTACATGCTTTCTTAAAATTGACATGAAATAACCGAACATTTAAAAATTGAAAGGAAGTAGTTTTTTGCTTTTTAAATCCATCTACTCAATTATTACCCTCAAATTTACGGGCTTAAAAATTTTGGTTTCTTTCTTAGTAATAACCTCGTGAGTGGCAGTTCGTCTTATCGCTTTATAATTTATCGCTCTTGATTCACCATTATTCAAAATCATATCTTTCAATGTGCTGAAATTGACATGCTTCGACACCTCGTGATTTATACACATACTTTTTACCTTACACACTCAACATATTTTTCCAATTATTTCAAACATGCTTATGTCCTTTTTTTTGGGTCAGTTTTTTCTATGCAAGTTAAACATGATGACTTGATCGAAAAGATTCTCCTTTACACTTTGGTTAAATATATTGTGCTGGAATAGGCATGAGTGTGTACTAAAGTAAACTAACCAATGATCTACTAATATATAGTAAATCTCATATTTTTTTATTATCAGTTGCAGGATATTTCATTTTTGTAGTTAAAGCTCGTAAAAGCCACTTCACGAAATTTTGAAATACGCACGTGATTCACTTTGTATTTTAGTTTTGAAGCAATTTTTTATTTTGCTGTAGACTCCAACAAAAGCTTCTCATGCTTTTTGGTTATTACTGAAGGTTTTAAACCAGTGGTCCGGTATTTTTTGTTGTTATAATCACGTGTAACAGTTTTAATTAACTGAAACCATTTGTAGGATCCTTGAATGCTAAATTCTCTCCACATTATTTCTTTTAGGATTCAATGAACTCGTTCGACTATTGACGCCTTTTTTTCACTGTACACCACGTAATGTTTTAAGTTTACTTTTTCATTAAGTTTTGTACTTTTTTGCCAGTAAATTCTAACCAGTGCAGAGCTGAACTGATGTTTGAGATTTGAACACATTTTCCAGCATCTGTGACGTACTGTGTATGAACTAACGGTTGTTTTCGATGTAACCATCTTAGTCTTTCTATAGTTCACTAGGATCATTATAATAGATATACTCTTTAGGTTTTTCGTTATATTCCATCACTAAAGCAGATTCTGATTTACGCTTAGTTATTGCTGTTCTAGTCGGATACCTAAGTTTAGCAGCTTCCGCAGCAGCGGTGACCTCTTCCAATAATTTTGAACTAAGAATTTTCATTGCTCGTTCATAGAATCGTCTCCACTCCTTTAGAGTCGCCGGGGATATTTCCAATAAACCACTTGTCCTCATCTCTTCTTATAACATGTAAGTTATATTTGGTATTGAAGCAAATATTTAATCCTTTCTATTGTGTCCCTAGGCAGGTTGGAGTAATACTGAGTAATAGGACCCCTGTATTACTATATTGAATTATAATTAATAATTATTGTATTAACCTAAACAGCATGTAACAGGGCTTAACACCGCCTTGACAATAGCTTAGATAGAGAAAGACCTTTTTAAAAACAGATCTGTATAGGTAAATTGGGTAGGTTTCTCCGACACACTTCAGTTTCTTAATTTCGTTTTCTTTATTAAGCTTCTATTTACTTCTAACTCTGGAACGTTTAGCAGGAAAAAGGAAAAGTTTATATATATTAAGTAGTACATAATGTCTGCTAAGTCTATTCTTATTTGTTTATGCTGATGAAAAGGCTTTCGAAGAACTACAAGAGTTATGTGATAAAGTGTTCAAATACTAGATAGTCAAGAGAAGAGTACATTGTGTAATAGCTAAGAACCTCGTCAATACCATTGATTATGTGACTAAGGATTCATCCTCTTCAGATACACCAAACGTTAGCGTTACCTTTGAAATATCCAAACAAAATCACTGGTTGAGCTTGCAGTATGCAGAAGGTGATCGTTGCTACCGAATTACAACCTTCTTATGGAGATGCTGTAGCCACTGCTTACTGGATGAATAAGTTGAAATTTATTAAAAATAGAAAGGCTATCCAATCACATTTTGCCGAACTTTTTACACCTTGTCTAGATATTCAGCTCATTGAAAATGTCACCAGAGGTTTTTTTAACATTTCGTGGTCGACAGCAGTCGGGACTCATTGTGTGACCTAGTGGAGTTGGAAAATCATCCTATGCTTTGTCTCGATTTGAAAGTCCATTCATATTACATGTAAAGAAGACTTTGCTAAATTCTACCTAAAAAACGATGGTATCGTTCTCGAAGTGTCTTAATGTAATTATGGACCTGAAACAGTGGTAAGATTATTAAATTCTGAAGTGTAAGACATTAAATATGGTTCAAAAACCTTACCCATCGGGGTCAGGAAGATATTCACCGTCAACTATGTCTATCACTTTTGACCCAAAATTATATTTAAGGACACCATCGAACGTGAACTCTCTGATGTGCTACCAGGCTACGAATTTATCAAGACATTAGATCCAGCCTTAGTATTTTATTTTGCCACAATTAATTTTTCAGAACTGGATCCTTTTCTCGTTTACAGGTCTCAATTGTACCATGTTTTATTTCTCTTTTCATAAAACCGATATTATTTGCTTAGCAGTTCTAACAACGGCTCTAGAATTGGTTTCGGAACGGCAACTGTTATAAAAGCTGTTAAGCTGTATATAGATCTTTTAAAATCAATGTTGTCTTTTTATCCACTGATTTGTATGATCGCCTTCCTTAGAAAGAGGTCTATCTCATTTTTCGCAATTTTTCAGGACAGCGAAAAGAAGATTCTTATCGGCATAGGACATGCTTTAACCTAAAAGCTACAGATATACTTACAGTTTTGAAGATTTAATACTATATTGAAATTTTTCAATTATTCACTAAAAAAATTGAAAAAAGGAGATAGTCCTTTTTCTCAGGTACTAAACAGTCAAAAATTATAAATATCTGAGTTACACTTGTGTCGAAATAACACACATAATACACAAACTATAAAGTAACAATTTATTTTATAGAAAACATATAAACAAATGAAAATACTGGAATGTAGGTAACTAAGTCAGAATAGGTCCATTATAAAGTTGTCTCATAAAAATGTTTGTTTTTGTATTCCTATTATTGGATTTTCTATCTCACATAATGAAATCAGTGCTTTTCAGTTTCCCTGAAGAAATTTCTGGTAGTATAATATTAAGTTTTGGCAGGAGAAGTCAGTGTTCTGATGCTTCGGAGAGATATATATACACATCCATAATATCATTCCTTTGACCTTCTGTAAAGTTTCCGCAAAGCCTACCAGAAGTTTTAGAATTGTCGCCTTTGCTAGTTGGTCCTAGGACTTTCGGTTGTACAAGATTAATTAGTCTTGGTCTAATATATCCTTGGCCAGTTATCTTTAATTTATTCTTTTTCTTGAGAATTGTGGTGCTTCTTTTTTGGCCCCATCAGAAACGTAATTCTTTGGTAGATTTGTATTTAATTTTCCTACTACTTCTTCATTTAGAAAAATAACTACGAAATTCACAGGATTCATTCTTTTCAAAATGATACCAACAAATGCCACACATACAAGGCTTATATGCAGTAAAAATTTCTTTTGGGTACTATCTTGGTCTTTTTTTGAACTGTAATTGTGCTGTATTGGATTTCATGCAGAATTCACTTTATATTACTGCCTCGCTATCGCAAAAATGTATGCAATCTCTTCTGACTATTTCATGATCGTATTTCTGATACGTGATAATTATTTATTTAAAAAATAAATGAATTGGCAGGTATGATTGTACTCATCGTTCCCAAGAATGTTCCTTTTCACCTAAGGGGGTTAGGATGAGTCTAATTATTACTGATACAGTTGTACAAATATTTGATTTTACGATATTTAACATATTAGTATATTTTGCTTATGACTATTTATTTTTTTTGCTAAAACTCATCTTTAATAACTAACAGCTACCACCAAAATAACACGTGTGTTCCTGTTACACATATGAATGTAAACATAAATCAGCTGATTTAATATGCGCTGTTGCCATTATGCTCGAAAATAATTGGAAAAACGTGTTTGATCAACTTCACCCCGCCCGGTCGACTTCACCCCGTTTGAGGTATGTGCCAACTAGTAAATTTAATTTTCAAAATAAAGAAATGTTGCAAAAAATGTGCTTTTTTTATTTACCTATGAAAGCTGTATTTATTTATTGTTAATCTAGTTATTTGAAGGTTAAGATTACCGGTTTGTTTACATTGTGTTCCCCGATTTTTGATGAAAATTTGTTAATGTAGAGTTGTAAATTGGTTTTTAACGACGGATAAATCGATATTTGGGCCCTGTATATGACTGGGAGTGTTTGTAAAATCCAAGTCGGAGAAATATTGCCAAAACCGAACGTAAACAAACATCGAAAAACGTGATAGCAAAACTGCGAATTTTACTAAACTTAGAACTTAGTGTTGCTTCAGTAACTAGAAGAAGTAAAAAAACACTGGAAAATCAGTTTATTTTTCGCTGAGTGATGTGAATTCATGAAAATCGTAATATTGCACAGTGCACATGTTGAAAGTGGATATTGTTTCACCCTGCTATTGCATTGATAATGGAATGCGACGTATGTTCTAAGAAAGATACAAGGATTTTTGTCTGTGATGGTTGCTCCTCCAAAAATTGCTTGAAATGTAGTGGTCTTACTTCCTCCGAGGTTAAAGTATTGGAACTTAAAATAAGTAGGGTTATGAAATTCTATTGTCAGAAATGCCTAAAGTTTGACCCATTTAACTTACTCAGGGAAACAATTAAAGATAAAATTAATATAATAACCAATAAAGATGAAATTATTATGCTTTTGAAACAAAAACTTACAGAATTAGAAACCCAGAAAGAAAATTAAATTCCCATACAAAGCGCTACTTATAGTCAAATAGTACAACATAAATCCCCAATATATGAAATAAATGCTCCTAACTTAATAATAAAACCTAAGAATCCACAAAGTACAGAAGAAACTAGGAACGAGCTGCAGAAAAAAGTACAATTAAATAAATTAAACGTAGGACTAAAAAACACGAAGTACATTAAAGATGGTGGGTTAATTGTCAAATGCTGTAGTAGAAGTGATGTTGAAAAACTAAAAATTGAAGCCGAACAGAAACTGGTAGGATATGAGGTACACTTAACTAGCTTAAAAAAACCAAAATTTAAAATCACAGGCTATAGAGGGAACTAGGACTAAAAAACACGAAGTACATTAAAGATGGTGGGTTAATTGTCAAATGCTGTAGTAGAAGTGATGTTGAAAAACTAAAAATTGAAGCCGAACAGAAACTGGTAGGATATGAGGTACACTTAACTAGCTTAAAAAAACCAAAATTTAAAATCACAGGCTAGAGAGGGAACTTAGAGCCAGAAAACAACAAAAAACATTTACAGGAACAAAATCACATAATAGATGAAAAAGATGAATTGAATATTAACTTTGTAGGCTTAAATAAGAAGAGTAAGCTATCTACTATATATGGAGAATGCTCCCCGGGTCTATTTAAAAAACTGATGAATAAAAAAAAGTGTTCTTACAATGGGAACGCTATCCAATTTATGAAGACATTAGCATATCAAGGTGCTTTCAGTGTCAGGAATTCTATCACAAAAAAGATTAATGCTCAAAACATGTTGTTTGCGAGTACTGCGGTGGTGACCATAACATCCAACAATGTTCAAAAACAGAAAAAAGTGTACCAATTGTATGAAAGCTAATACAAAATACAAATTAAATCATGACGTACAACACACACCTGCGGATCTCAACTGTCCAACGTACCAGTACCTTATTAATGTGCTTAGAAGTAAAATTGACTATGGTGGTTTAAATGGCTAATACGTTAGCGGAAATTGACATTTTACATGACTTGGATAGTCTTGAAAGGATAATACAGGACAGGGTTGACTGTGATCATATAAACTCTAAAATCAATAAAAAAAATAGGGCCTTATCATTGATGCATATAAATATAAGGAGTATCCAAAAAAAAATTGATGATTTCCTTGTATTTCTTGATACCTATAATTTGTATTTTTCTGATGTTATTTTGAGTGAGTGTTGGCAGATAGATAATGTAAATTATTTTAATGTTGCGGGATATAATATGCATTACAATCAGGGAAATTATAATAAAAATGATGGAATAATTATCTATTCTAAATCTAATATTAGAGTGCACATTAACACCATTAAGCTAAATGAATCAGGTGTGTTTTTGACTAAGCTTGATTTTCAGTTAAACAGTATTTCGCATGGAGTCACATGTTGTTATCGTTCCCCATCTTCTAATGTCCAGTTCTTCTTGAATGATCATGAAAATTACTTCAATGTGAATGTTAATAAACAGATTGAATTGTTTGTTGGTGACATTAACCTCGACTTAATTAAACAAGACGACTATTATATCAACCTATATCTGTCAATACTAGGTTCCCATGGCTTTACATCAACCATTAATGGTTACACACGTGTCACTCTAACAACACAAATTTTAATCGATCATATTTTCATCAGACACTATTCTAATTATACTCGTTATAAACATGAAACTTATATTCTTAATGCTGATTTAACGGACCACTTTCCAGTGATCCTAATTGTTATGTTATAAAGCCTTACTGTCAGAAAAAGTCTATTATCGACTACACAAAATTTGATAGCCTTATTAATGTACAAACGTGGGATAGTGTTTTGAATGGCAGGGATGTTAACATATGTACTACAAATCTCATCAATAGTTTAAACAATAAATTCTAATAAGATCAAAAAAAGGAAATCGTGGATTATAGAGGGTCTCATTAACTCTATTAAGGTAAGAAATCAAATGAAAAAAAGACTTCTTCTAAATTATAACAATGCAGATGAATTACAATACAAAGAATATAGAAATACTCTGAATAAACTAATAAAAAATGTAAATATGACTTATAAAAAACAGATTGAAAATAATTTGAACAACCCTAAAAAAATTTATAAAATTTTTTCAGAATCAACAAACGAGAACAATACTAATCAATATAATTTCAAAATTAATGATGACAATTGTATTTCTTTTTCTAATGATAAGGATATGGCTAATTACAGTAACAAATATTTTAGTGAAATTGGCATTAACATGCTGAAAAAAATAGGTACTCCAAGAACCAAATTTCAGATGCCAAAGAGTGAGAGCTCCATGTTTCTATTCCCTGTTCACGACAATGAGATCATACAACATATTAACTCTCTGAAAAATAATAGTGCACCTTGTGCTGACAACATTGGTGTTTGTTTATTGAAAAAATATCACTTACAACTTCTTAACCCAATAAAACACATTGTTAATTTGGTGTTTGATACAGGTATAGTGCCATCACAATTCAAATTGGCTATTGTAACGCCAATACATAAAAGTGGAGACCAATCTATAATATCCAATTTTCGACCAATCAGCGTTATAAGTAATTTAGCCAAAATTTTTGAAAAGTGCCTTAAAGGTAGATTATATGAATACCTCACTGTTAACAAAATATTGTCACCAAATCAATTTGGTTTTTCTCCCGGCATGGGCACTACGGATGCCATTTATGAGCTTACTAAAAAAATCACAACATCTGGACAACAACAGAAAATGTATTGCAGTATTCTTGGATCTTGCGAAGGCATTTGACACTGTGCCCCACCAAACCTTGTTGGAAATACTGCAAACCAATGGAGTTCGTGGCACAGTGTTAGATGTTTTTGCGAGCTACCTCCATAAAAGAAAACAAATAGTTAAAATGAATAACGTACATAGTGACCCTAGAATTGTTCAAATTGGCATACCGCAGGGAGCGGTCCTGGGACCCCTTCTCTTTAATTTATATATTAATTCATTAACAAACATTAACACAGAGAATGGTTGCGTGATATCTTATGCAGATGATACGGTAGTAGTTTTTCATGGATTGACTTGGAATCAGGTAAGACAACGAGCCTCACAAGGTATGGGTAAAATCATAGACTGGCTAGACTCTTTCAAATTGAGCATGAATATTGATAAAACTAAATACTTGGCGTTTTCACTTACATCAGCGAATAGACCCACATACGACAGCCTAGATATTGATGGTTCTACAAAAACCATTAAAGAGGTAGAGACAATAAAATATTTGGGCATATTTATAGATAAGCACCTCAAGTGGAATGTACATATGTTGAAACTCAGTAACAATATCCGAAAGCTAATATATAAATTCTACACCTTGCGAGAAATTTTGAGAAAAAACCTTTTACTAAGTGTATATAAGGCAATTCTTGAATCACTAATTAGATATGGCATCATAGCATGGGGTGGCCTTTATAAAAGTTCCTTAAAGCAACTTAATGTCGCACAAAATTATATATTGAAAGTAATCCTAAACAAAAACAAACTTTATCCTACCACACAGCTTTATTGCCAAGATATTCTGAGTGTTCGTTCACTATATGTCTTGTGTTCATGTTCCTATGTACATAAAAAAACTAAACTTCAGACCTTTGTTAACCATGCATACAACACTGAGGGAGAACCAATAATCATTTAACAGTGCCTATAAGTAACACAAACATTAACCAAAATTTATTTAATTACCTGGCGCCGAAGTTTTATAACTTGTTACCGGGTAGCATCAAAAATTTAAAAAACATTAAAAAATTTGATGTAAATTGTAGAATTTTTGTTGCTGAAAACCCACAGATGTTTATGATTTTATTTTAACAATACAGAAGATAAACTTACATCATGTCACATTGTAATTTGCCTGATTGTAACATTTTGGATATTGCAATTAATGTATATTTGTAGAATTATATAACTATTTTTTTTTTGGGTATTCATAGCTTTGTTCATTTACATTTGCATTCAGGCAAAAAAAAAAAGAAAATATCTTATTGTTTAAATATCTTTAATTTGGTGTTAGGAGGAGTGATGGGACTATAGTTATTGTGTGGTTCAATGTACTTTGTTGAGGTAAATAAAAACTAAAGTTTAACATGTTTATTGTAATTATAAAATTAAGTATTTTGTAGTATATTGTACCGAACACAATGTTTAAATTACCAAACTTACGTTTGTAGCTAGATAATAAGTTATATTTAAATTTAATGCACTCACAGTTGTTTAATCAACCATGTGCAATAACCTGTAAATAGAAAAAAAATACCAATACATATATCAATTGTAAACATATATTAACAATTGTAACTTCAATAAACAATAAACAAACAATAAACAATAATAAATTATTTTATGTATTTGCACCTTATTTGCGGTAGGTGTCAATATCTAAGACAATTACCACCTGTTTACAATGTCAGCTTATACAATCGATAATGTATAATATGCTACAAACCCAAAAAATGTTCTATTTATTGAAAGATGAGGTGAATGGAAAAATATGTACTGAATTTATTGGCTTACGTACGTACACGTATAATAAGACTCACTTAAATAGTCGTGAAATTGATAAATGCATAATAATTTGTTTTGTGTAAGCTTAGAGGCCATTCAAAATTATTTAAAGATTTGTTGTATAAAATCTGTATGCATGTTTAAGTTTTTCTCTTAAGGTGATCGAATCATAACAGCCGAACAGAGATTTGTTTGGCTTTAAATTATTACAATTTAATAATAATCTGAATCTTTAGTCAGGAGTAGAAGGGTATAAGGACAGGCAAGGACAGCGATATAACAAGTCGTGTGGTCCAACGCACCTGTAATTACCACCTGATGCTTGGCGGCGAAGATCAAGGGAAATTCCGGGTGGTCATTCGGTACCACGGTCCGAAAAAAGCTCACACTGCAAGGTATCGCCATACCTACCCAAGGTGCTACTCATCCCCCCGGCTATATAATGTTTGCTAATAATTTTATGCAACCATCTATGATTTTTATTGGGCCAATAAGTGATAAAATCGAAATATGATAATGTATATAATTTTTAGGCGTTGAAGGGCGCAATATAAAGTTGCATAAGAAAATTTTAGTTTAATATTTAAAACCTTATTAAAATCAATCAGTTTAAATATATTTCGGACTATAATATTACTAGTCGAATATTATGATGTTACTTGAACTGGTTAGAGAAAATTATAAATATAGATATTTGTTTTATTTGCTCTTAGAAAATCGTTCATTTTATTGTTTTTTAAACCTATAATCAAGCTCAGAAATGTTTATTTTTAGTATACATTTTCAGCCTTAGTAACATGGTATTCATAAAGATATTGGTTATTAAAATAGTATAAATACAATATACAGGATTTTGATAATAATACAAATAAGTGTTCAAATGCAATAAAAATAATGTAAAATAAAAAAAGCTTTACAATTTTTAATTGAAACATATTGGAGAACAGAAAATATGATAATAATGTGAGGTAAATTTGAAACTTTAAAAGTTCAATAATAAAGAAATAGATTACAAAAATATAATATGGTATCCGGCTTTTGTAACAAAATATTCTTAGTATATATATATATATATATATATATATATATATATATATATATATATATATATATATATATATATATATATATATATATATATATATATATATATATATATATATATATATATATATATATATATATATATATATAAATAGAGATTTTATGAAGTAAAATTATTTTTTAAATTGAAAACCTAGTATTTTATCGTATTTTCAAATTATACTGGGGGAGATTTTAAGATCATTTCATACGGCATACCATGTTTCTAAATTACATTTTTGTGATAACTGGTGGTCTGGAAAGCTGTAAAAAAGCTGGAAAGTTTTACTTATTTTGTAAGAAAACTAAAAGTTAACTTAAAGTCAAAAGATACATTAAGAAGTAAAATAAAAAACATTACAAACTATTTTACATTATGCCAAATAATACAAGAATAATAGACTTCATTAACATATTGCCCAAGAAACAATTTATTCTTTACGAAGGTGGTTAGAAGACTGAGAAAACCTTTTCATAAACCTTCTTAAGTTTAAAGAAGGAGATTTTGCGTCTTAAAGCTAAAAAGGCTTTATCTTAAGGGATCTTTAAGTACATTTTTTAAATAACTCAAAAAGCCAAATGCTCTTAAAAATTCTAGTCTTAAGGCATTCATCAAACCATTCTTAAGTATATGTATGCTTTCTTTAATTTTAAATTCACTATAAATTTTAATGTATTTAAGAGTCATCTAAATGAATTGAACTGAACCGTGAATATTAATATTGCCGATTTGAATAGTTAACTTCTATAAACAAAAGAAAAAGTGGTAGATACTAAAAGTTTCCTCCTAACGTACGTAAATATTCAACATAATGATTTAATAAAGTAGGGTTACGTACTTATTTATGAATATCTACAACTACTGTTATTAGTAAAAAGTATTATTAATTACAATATAAGCTTCTTCTTCCTTAATGGTGAAGGAGTATCAAATGGCATTTCTTCAATATCAATTCCTATTGATGATGATGAAAAATGTGTTGGTAAAATCTCCAACTACCTAAAATTTAATGTCACCAATTGTTTAATTAAATTTAAATATTTGATTTTAAAACATGATATGAATTTGGCTAGGTGATTTTCGGTAAACGGCCCCTTTATTTTATATAACTATTCAAAAATACATATTAAACATTATTATAACTTTAAAATTCTGAAATAACCGTTTATTATATCATTAACTATACTTAATTCATAGTTCTTGAATCTTGAAATAAAGATGTTTCAAAATATGCACCTAACAAATTTTAACTACCAGCATTTGCCTCTTTTGCCTTACTGGACATACATTTTTACTGCAAAATATGAGGGTCAAATGTATAACTGTGCAAAATTTTAAGTTTTTATGTCAAATGATTTCTGAGATAATTTCCTGAGAGACTGACAAAAGAAAAAGCATAACCAACCTGTAAAACCGTGAAACAATAGGGAAAAAATTTAATTTTAATTTTTTCGCTTAAACAAAACTAAATATTTATAATATTTAGTATTTACATTCTTTTAGTAATAAAGTGCACAACATGTCTACCGTTAAATATTATTAATCTTAAATAATTCTTAGTATTATGGTCGCCTTGAACGTACTCCAAATATAATTCTAAAATACATACGTTTGATGGTGAATACTGGTTGCCGGGTACATTAGTTCATCCCCATCAGTGGCAGTTAGAGTCTAAGATGATGCAGTTAATGTTCTAGAAGAGCTGCAGTTTTGAGTATCTGCATCAGCAGTATGTATTCCAACCATTGGAGTTTCAGGCTTCTCTAAAAGTTTCCTCCTAAAAGTACATATATATTCAATATAATTTAATAAAATATTATTACATACAATCACTTCCGAGCAAACCGACTTGCATATTTTTACTTTAAGACTTAAATATCTCAAAAACGAACGTGTTCTGTTTACATAACCATGACTGCATATCGAATATTTTATTTCAAAATCTTACGATAGAATATAATATAAAAAAGTGACAGAAGTTTGTGTATAGTAAATCATCTGGTAAATTAATAAACTAAACTTCATATCAAGTAAGTTTTACCCGAAGGTTTGAAATTGTTATATTCACTTGAAAAAACAATTCGAATCTAGAGTTTCATTTTCGGATTTTCTGTGCCAAAATATAGGTGCGTGAAGTCACATTACTTTATATAAAATCATATACAAATAAAATATTCGATATCTCCCACACATTGAGTTATCAAAATAATTCAATTGAAAATTAAATCCTTTAGAACATAAATGTTTATATAAACTTTTCCTTCGAAAACCGTTAAAACATTTTCAAAAGCCAAAAATTACATCCAATTAATAAAAAATAATTTTACAGCTACAGCCTTATGTGATGAATAAACTGAATCTTGTAGAACGCAAAACATAACTTAGGATAATAAATTAGATATAAACAGAATCCTAAACCAAATATTTCGTATGGTGAACATCCTTAAGGAAATCAATTGATATGTGTATATTTATATGGCATGTTAATAAATAAATTTATAATATGCATCTCAATTATAATCAGAATAAGTATTTGAAAAAGAAATGAATTGTTTTATTTATTTGGATACCTAACCATCTACTAACGAATGTGCACAAATGTTCTGACATAATCTAGGTTATATTTTGTACTTACGGTGAAACGATCTCGATTTTTCACTTCTAGAAGAGTAAATCCTACATACGTTACACTTTTTGGGCATGTTAATGTTTAGAAAGAAATCGCTTATGTTTTTACACACTAAAACACAAGTCAATAATAAATTTGAAAAGTTTGAAACACAGCAGACTCAAGAACAAAGCTATTCCAATCAAACTCAAATACTAAGGTTAAACTTCAGAAATTGGGATGTTGCCGGTTGGATATGAATGTGGATAATATTGCTAATGAAAGGCAAAATTAAATTACATTATAACAAAAGACTTTTTGTATTGTTTGCGGACAAAATATATTTAACTTTTAAAAATGGATATATGTATTGTTTATTTTTACCGAGCCACAATTTAAATCAGAATTTGGTTAAAAACAAATTAAATATGTTTGAACCCTACATTTATCGCACAATCTGGCAAACCAGTGGGGAAGTTTCCCTTCACCTATCATGTTTACTTTGATTATTATGGACACAAAAAATGTCTTTAATGCTAATTCTTTCTAATTCGAAGGATCTGACGTTTTGTAATAGAAAATTTTTTTGTTTGACGTTTCCGTACTTGTTTCGAGTTGTTTAATGATAGTTGAATTCACAAATCAAGAATATGCAGAAATGCATTTCAATTATGGACTTGCCAATCACAATTACTATGAAGCCAGACGACTTTATGAACAGAACTATCCAAAGCGAAGAGTGCCCAATCGACAACCACTTGCAAAAATACATAATTGGCTATGTGAAAATGGATCATTCAAGAAATCCACTCATTTATCAGGAGCAAATAGAACGATTAGGACTCCTGAAGTCGAGGAAGCAGTCCTGAATGTAGTAGAAAATAATCCTGCTACCAAAAATTGCAGCAACACTTAACATTTCATTTGTACTTATATGGAAAATTTTAGTAGACAACTTAATGTATCCTTACCACATCCAAATGTTTCAAGCTCTTCTCCCACGTGATTTTCCACTATGTTTAAAATTTCGCCAGTGGTTCCTACAAATGCTAGCCCAAAATCCATTATTTGGAAACACGATTTTATTTAGCGATGAAGCAAATTTTTCAAGGAATGCCATAATTAATTTTCATAACAATCATTTTTGGGCAGAAGAGAATCCGCATTTGATAAGCGAAAGTGATTTCCAGCAGCAATTTTCAGTAAATGTATGGGCCGGCATTATTGGAGATTTATTGATAGGACCACAAATAACAAAATAAGGAAAATACCCAAACCAGCATAAATAACGCATAACAATAAAATCTTCCATAAGAATTAATTATGCCCTATAAACCTGTATTTATTTTTTTTAGTAAAGGAGCTATTAAGAGTTAAAATAACCAAATAGTAATAACGGGGCTATAATTTTTATTATTTAATAAAATAGCCTATAGTTACTTCAAAATTCCATAGGGTGTTTGAAAATGTCCAAAATATTGATGAACACACTATACAAATTAAAATTGAATTTTGACTGAAAGTTTAAGTTAAGAAGTAATGTTGCCATTAAAATTTTGATAATCGATTCTTTGGTTTAAAATACTGTTTTAGATTGTATTTATAATGTGTGTATCAATATTTGTGAATTTTTATAATACACTGTAAAATTTTAAAGCACGTGTTTCTGTTAAATATTCGGAACGAATTGAGGAGAAAGATTTCAAAATCGAACGCAATAAATGCAGCTATCTCTTTGGTACATTGTTTACTGAATATACCATAAATTGTAAACGTTGAAAACGGTTTAAGAACCAATTTCAGACGTGCCGCAAAAAAACATTGACGTCATAATTATGACGAAAGTGTCAATGATCACTAGCAATATATATATATATATATATATATATATATATATATATATATATATATATATATATATATATATATATATATATATATATATATATATATATATATATATATATATATATATATATATATATATATATATATATATATATATATATATATATATATATATATATATATATATATATATATATATATATACGACGCGAGAAAGAAAGCTTCGAAAATGCCAAATGTGATTTTGGCGAAACGTCAGCAATACTGTTCTTTTCAGAGCGACAGTGGTGAGCGGATGTGCGCCCGGAGTGGGGGCGCATATATATATATATATATATATATATATATATATATATATATATATATATATATATATATATATATATCTATGTATATATGCATATATATATATATATATATATATATATATATATATATATATATATATATATATATATATATATATATATATATATATATATATATATATATGTATATATATATATATATATATATATATATATATATATATATATATATATATATGTATATGTGATCAAAATAATTCCAAAAAATATTTTAAAATTAATCAATCAGCAGAATAACTGATTAGTTTATCGGAAAATCAATTAACAGAATAATTGATTATTTTACTAAAAATATAAGATCGATTTTAAAAAGTCGAACAGGTTTTTAATTAAATATTATTTTTAAAATAAACGTGATGATTCGTTACTTACAAAGTATGTTCAAACATGCTTCACTATGTGTTCCTTCCGTAGATGCGTGTTCTGCCAAGTTTATGACGTCAGAATGCACAAAATGGGCCTTCTTTGTTCTTCTGGATAAAGGATTAGGATCCACCGTTGCCAGTTAAAGTTCTCTTGTTCTGCCAACGTTGCCAGATCCTACCACGACTGCGCCAATTTGTTATATCACTCGACTTAAAATTCACTTTTTAAAAAAAAATTTATTTACACAATCAAAAATTAAACAAACAGTATAGAAGCTTAAAAACGAATCATAATTTTATTCACAATTTACACTATTTATATGAAAGACGAATGCTGCATCAGTGGGAACTTGCTTGCTGGGCAGATTCTGCTGACGAGGCTTCTCGGTACTCGCCGTCTCCTTGATATAACCGACATCTGATGCAGTGGGAACGAAGGGCATCGTACTTGAAGGTGACATTGCTCGTGAGAGGATACAACTCCCCCATTAAGACGAAAGTTGACGCGTGGTGACAACTTTCAGGTCCTCTGCTTATTGAGGTTGAGTTCAATCTCTTCACTTTCTTCAATCGGGTCGCCAAAACGGATGCTCGGTCTCCTTCTGGGAATTATTCTTCTCCATTGTATTACGTTAGATCCTCTTTTAAATGGAGAGGGTGGATTGTCATCGTCGTTAGTGACTACTCCAATCTTGATGTTACGTGTTCGTCTTCGACATTTGGAAAAGATGTATAAGGCAATAAGGGCGATAATGAATATTATTGTAAGGATCGTGAACCAACTCATGTGTTTCTTCATGAACGGTTGATTGACCAATTGGTCCAGCTGATCGGCATACTGATTTAGCTTGTGCTCGGCTATGTTCAGGTCCTCTACACCTATTTTATTTAGCTTCAGAGGTTTCAAATCTGGTAAGTGGATATTCTCTGGCATATGGTTACAGTAGTCAAAAGGGAAGTTGACTGGGTGGTAATTGTAGGTTACGTTGTCGTAAACATCGACTGATTTCTGAACACGAACTCTTGTACTCCCGACGAAGGCACTACATTCGGGTTGAAGTTTCATAAAAGTATTTGTGTTGATGATCTGAGTCTCTATATCTATGGATCCCCATTTTATTGTAACGGGCAGAGAGTTTGCAACAGCTACAACAACCATAGATTCTGGCTGATTTCTTGAATGTTATAGTCTTTGGCAAGAATGAGTAAAACTTGGCATGTTCTGGGTAGATGATCAAGTCTCTCCAGAAGCTGAGTCCCGCAGACTGCATCGGTATCAATTGGGTATGGCAGGATGTTGGAACAGATGAACATACGGTTGCCTAGTGGTTTGCAGGACTCCATATTGCGGATGGTTGTATAAAGTAAAAAATCATCATTTCGCGCAATTAGTTTATTAGTTATTGACAAAATGTGATAAAGGCCTGATCGATTATTCAGAATCGGTATAGGATATAAGTGATAGACAGGGGACTTTTCAGGTTCGACTAAAGGTATTTCTAGTACAAAAAATATTCTAGTATCTAATTGATATGCCTTTAATTCTATTATGTCGAGGTATTGAGCTAGGTTTGAATAATATATCGGTAAGGGTTATTCTTCTGCAATGACTGCGATATATGCTTTAATGAGTCTACTAAATCATAAGGAGTGATGATTGAACTGTGCAAAATTTTTAAACGTGCAAATGTAACAGCGTTTATAGCATCGTTCAAAGTATTTTCGATAAATGAATAACTCTCTGTTAGTGATTCGCACAAATCTAGGATATCGAGTTGAGATTGATAAAATTTGAGATGATCGGAGATATCCATAATTGATTCGCGAAATTATTTAATATCATTATTAAAGGTTTCCTCGTCGATTTGAAGTTTTTGAATGGTTTCGTTAAAGCTTTTGATAACAGAGGTGGTTACAGATATTTGATTTTTCAAAAGATTTTCTATTTGGTATTCATCGTGGGTTAACTTTTCTATGCACTCATTGAAATATTCACCATCGGAGGCGTCAAGATTACCAGTTATTGATTTCCAAATGGTTTCAATACCATTAAGAATACCACGTTTTTCTCTAAAAATGTACTTTTTAGTGTCGGCCATTATTTCAGTGTACTTTTGGTTAACGGCGTTTGATATTTGTTTAAGGAGACTAACATGAGTTTGAACTTGCGGCTTAAAGGCTTTCATTCGCGGTACGTCTTCGTCTATAGTGTTTAATAAGCTTTCTAATATTTTGTCATTATTACTGATTCTTTCTTTGATTGGTCCGAGACGAGGTCTTTGTAAACGAGGAGGGTCTATTTATCATTTGAGATTTTTACGGTTGCTTCTTCATGAAAGAAAATTTTTGTGAATTGGTATTAGAGTGTATTGGGACTGAGTGTCTGTTGAAAGGGAACCTAGAAGAGAAAATTTACTCATAGTATGGCTTCAGTCTGTCAAAATTTATTTTAGATTTTTGTTTAGTTTCGGGGTTTATCAGAATTGCAGAATTTTGTAAAATTTCGATTATTCGAATGGACCGTTAAATTTCTTTTGCTTCATAGGGGTGAGCAGAAACATTTTGGTCGAAGCGCTCTTTGGCTTTTTCATTTTGTTGACATGTTCTTGCTCGGGCTGTTTTATAAAGGTATTTCATGCGATTGTTTAGATCTTGCATATATTTGGAAATAAGACGTTTTTCATTATATAGGATTTCAAGTGGTCTAGATGAGGTGTGACCAAAAATAAGTTCGTAAAGTGTAAAACCGTGTGTTTTATTTTTGGTATTGTTATAACATATAGTTGCATAAGGAAGAACATTAAACGGGTGTTCGTCAGGGTTTTCAGTTTGAGTAAAGCTCACAGAGGTCATTCATTAAGGTGTTTTTGAATTCTCGGCCATAATCACAATGTATACGTAACGGAGTTCCGTAATGTTGAAAAAATACAAGAAGTGTATTAACAGATTTTGCTGTCATCCTCTATAGGGTAAGCTTGTGTAAATTTTGTTAGTTCGTCACGTACCGTTAGGGCGTAATTTCCAGTTGGGTACTCAAATATGTCTATGTTTATTCTTTCAAAAGGTGTTTTGGTCGTTTCTGTTATGACTAGGGGACTACTTAGATTTTTACGACCGATTTTTACTTTTGGCAAGTTTGGCAACTTTTAATAAAATTTTCTACGGCTTTTATTATGCCTGGCCAATTGTATTTTTCTTTTATGCGTCTTAACGTCTCGTTAATGCCGCGATGTAAGTTGGTTTTTCCGCCATGGTAATGATCTAAGATCTGAGGTATTTCGTCTTCATTAGGGGTTTTTGTGATGTTTTGGCAAATACTTAATTTTATATTTTTGTCTGCAAACATATACGAAAATATTTCAAGGATAGGAAGTTCGAGTGTGTTTTCAACGAAATAGGTACAAGAGATGTCAAGTTCGTTTTGACCGGTATAAAGAATATAAAAGAGAAGTTGTGTGACAGTTTCTGGGTTAAACGGGAGAGGAATAATGAAATATTTACGATTTTTTGTTGGTTTACTGGAGAAAATATTTGTTTGTTTTGGATTAAATTCCATGTTTTCCTCGAAAATATCGTCAAGAATCCTATGATGTAATTCTTCTAATTTATTTTGTCGAAAGAATGTTATAATATTTTTGTGTGATTTATCCAACAGTTGGTCGTTTGTTGTTTCGATTTTAGAATAATCGATCAGGGATCTGGTTTCGTAAAGACCTACGAATTTATTGTATTCTTCGGCTATTACATCGTCGTCATAGGGTTTAGGTTCTTCGATAGGGTCTTCGGAATCTGTCTCAATTGATGCAAAAACAGATGTTTTTGTTTGAAACTTTGCGCATTCTTGGAAATGATTTACTTTTATTCGAGAGGAAAAATTAATAAAA
Organism: Kuschelorhynchus macadamiae; assembly: GCA_030620095.1. Taxonomy (NCBI): domain Eukaryota; kingdom Metazoa; phylum Arthropoda; class Insecta; order Coleoptera; family Curculionidae; genus Kuschelorhynchus; species Kuschelorhynchus macadamiae. The sequence goes on along the minus strand of JAUTXW010005299.1, from coordinate 96,256 downwards.
ACGCTGATTCTTTACATCAGCGTTTTTATTCATTTTTCTCGGTTTATAAACAATTTCGTACTGATATTCTACTAACCTACTACCTGGATCTTTAATAGAAAGTAACGAAGTAAGGGGACGATGATCTGTGACTAGAATGAACTTTCTCCCAAATAAATATGGACGGAGATATTTCACGGTCCATACAATTGCGCAAGTAGTTCTCTCTCTATTGTCTTTACATAATGTTCTGGAGGCATAACCAATGGGTAAATCTTTGCCAATGGGACTTTGGGAAAGTACAGCGCCTATCGCAAATGCGCTTACATCCGTTGTTAGTAGGAAAGGCTCATCGAAATTTGGATAGATGAGAATTGGGTCAGAAATCAGTAATTGTTTTAGTTCGTCGAAACCTTGACGACAATCTGAGTCGAAATCAAATTTGATATCTTTTTTTTTAACAATCTGGTAAGAGGCTTTGATATTATCGCAAAGTTTGGAATAAACCTACGATAGTAAACAGCTAAACCCAGAAAGGATTTTATGTCTTGGATTTTTTGGTTCTGGAAATTTCGGTATACAATCGATTTTAGCGGAGTTAGGTTTAACTCCGTCCTGAGTGATTAGGTGACCAAGGCATGCTACCTCTTTTCTCAGGAACTCACATTTGTCGGGCTGTATTTTGAGATTTGCTTTTCGAAGGCGTTTAAAAAATTCGCGTAAGCGTGTGATGTGGTCATGGATTGTAGGTGAGTACACAATGATGTCGTCCATATAGACAAGACAAGTTCATTGAGAATGACTAGAAGGATGTTGTCCATTACTCTCTGGAAAGTAGACGGGGCATTTTTAAGGCCGCATTCTTATAAATCCGTAGTGTCCCTTCTCGACAGAGAAAGCAGTTTTTGGAATATCTTGATCTGGTGAAATCCTGAAGCTAGATCCAGGATTGTAAAATACTGGCACTTGCATAGCTGATCCAAAAGATCGGAAATATTGGGAAGTGGGTACTTATCATCTACCTTGGATTCATTTAATTTACGATAATCTATAACTACTCCCCATTTTTGTTTGTCTGAGGAATCAAGTTTCTTGGGGACGACCCAAACTGGAGATGACCAAGGGGAAATAGAGGGTTTTATGATTCCTTGTTCTAACATTTTCTTAACCTGAGTTTTTACTTCTTTCTGAATATGGGGATACCTGTATGATTTGGTGAAAACAGGCTTTGCACCATTGGTGTCAATTTGGTGTTTAATTTCGTTGGTGAACGTAAGATTGTCACCTTCGAGGTAAAATATGTCCTCAAAATCTACGCAAAGATTGGTAATTATTTCTTTTTCTTCTTCGTTAAGGTGCTCTAAACGAAATTGGGACTTAATGTTGGGAATGCGGTTAGGAATGCTGTTTATCGGATAAATTGTAATTGAGTAGCGAATAAGAAGAAAAAGGTTCGATTTCGATATCTGAAAAATTAATGGTTGTCGGGATGGCATTTGCATTAACCACAGAAGTTAGAAATTCGCCTTTTTCATTGACATGGACAATTGCGTTTAGAATGTGAACTTTTTCGATTTCTTGCCTAGATAGAATAACATCGGTGTTGACTAAATCACAACGTAATTTAAAAATTTGTTCGGTCCTACCTTCAATCTTAATTTCGTTAGAGTTGTTTACGTTAGTTATTTTTTTATTTTTTTGTTTAAGGTTTTATTCTGCCTTAAACAGTGGTAAAGTTTTAAAATTTGTAACTTTATTTTTTAAGTCGATGGTGCATTCATAGTATTCTAAAAAGTCGAGTTCTAGAATACCATCTAAGTCAATATCTAAGTCGTATATGTAATCTTTATGTGGGTTTCTGGCTTGAAAAGGAACTAGGGTTAATTCGGTGATAAGAAGTTTTTGGTCTGTGATGCCTTGAATCGTAACGTTTTCGCGAAAACGTTGGGGAAATTGTTTTACTGTATTTTCTTTAAATATCGTAATTCCTGCTCCGAAATCTATAAGTAGTTTAAAAGTGTTAGATGTGTCTTTTTTGTAATATAGATTTTTCGGGTTAACAGCAAGAAGGGGATTTAAAGAAAATGTTGTTCTGGGAAATTCAATGACTGGTTCATGTCGTCCAAATTCAAGGTTTGTATTTGGTTTTGGATTTCCGTCATGGCATTGGTATTTGAAATTGTTCGAAGGCGGATGGTTTTGATTCGAAGTGGGAAGAAAATCCTGATATTCATCGTAATTCGTTTTATCTTGTTGATCAAAATTTTCAACATTTTGATACACGTAATCGGGGTTATCTTCATACATTCCTGCGAATTGGTTACAATACTCGTCATATTCGGGTTCGGAATAGTTATCGTTGGAATATTGGTAATTGTCGAGATTGACAACATGAGCACGATGCTGGGGATTATTTTGCATTACTGAAGGACGTTGAAAATTGTTAAATGGTGTTTGACGTTGGAAATTGTTTTGGTTTGATTGGTTATGGGGTGTGTACTGCGGTCTTGTCTGACCGTTGTTTGGTCTATTCGACTGAAAGGAGGTGCTTGATTGAAAAGAATTTGATTGTTGATTGGTATTAGGCCTTTGAAAATTGCCAAAATTCTGAAAAGTAAAACCATTGGGACGTTGTTGCGATCTGCATTCATTTGCTAAGTGACCATTGCAACCACAGCTATGATATTTAAGGGACTGCATATTAGGTCTTTTATAAGTCTGAATAGGTCTAGCAGGCAGATTAGGTCTAGAAGATTTTGTGCTTCCAAAAGATTACGTGGATTTCCTGCACGTATTATACGGCCAATTCGGGGTTCCAGGCCAGTAAGTAGGCTATTTAGAGACATAGATTCGATTAATGTTATTTGGGCTGCCTTTTGACTGGGTGCGAGTATGGATTTTTGTATGTTGGCGTGCATTTTGGCATTTAGGACTTGAAGTCTGTTAAGGAAGGTCAAAGGAGATTCGTTTGGTAGTTGTCTCATTCTTTGTAAGTCCTGAATAAGTGAAGATAGATCTCGCGTATCTCCGAAGTGAGAATTAAGTAATTGCTTTATCTCTAGAAAAGAAAGAGGATTTCGGGAGATTATTAGCTGCGCTGCTCTCCCTCGCAACCTATTTTTTATGTGAATCACTAAAAGATCTTTTTGGTTACCCGTAGACATATCATATGCACATTCGCAGTTTATAAGTTTCGATTACTGCTACCGCTGCTCCTGCTGCTCCTGCAGTTATTCTTCCATTATCCGTCATATTTGCTCAATATATCAACACAATAAACACTAGCACAATATAATATAAAAAGGATATGAAACACAAAATATTACGAAATTTTATGTTGATAGACAGTACGTAAAGTAGTATGCCAACCAACGTAAAATAAACAGTTCTTATTAACTAGTTAGTGTAATTAAATTAAAACTGTGTAATATTATTTGTTATAATAAAAATACAAATGTAATAGTGAGATCAGTTAGCAGAATAACTGATCAAAATATTTTAAAATTAATCAATTAGCAGAATAACTGATTATACACAAATTATACGAATGTTACACTTATAAATACAGAAATCAATTAGCAGAATAATTGATTAGTTTATCGGAAAATCAATTAACAGAATAATTGATTATTTTACTAAAAATGTAAGATCGATTTTAAAAAGTCGAACAGGTCTTTAATTAAATATTATTTTTAAAATAAACGTGATGATTCGTTACTTACAAACAGAGTAGAAACATCGTTCGTCGTGTTCTTAGCAGTTAGTTCTACCAGGGGCTTCACTATGTGTTCCTTCCGTAGATACGTGTTCTGCCAAGTTTATGACGTCACAATGCACAAAATGGGGCTTCTTTGTTCTTCTGGATAAAGGACTAGGATCCACCGTTGCCAGTTAAAGTTCTCTTGTTCTGCCAACGTTGCCAGATCCTACCACGACTGCGCCAATTTGTTATATCACGCGACTTAAAATTCACTTTTTAAAAAATATTTTTATTTACAAATTCAAAAATTAAACTAACAGTATAGAAGCTTAAAAACGAATCATAATTTTATTTACAATTTACACTATTTATATAAAAGACGAATGCTGCGTCAGTGGGAACTTACTTGCTGGGCAGATTCTGCTGACGAGGCTTCTCGGTACTCGCCGTCTCCTTGAGATAACCGACATCTGATTCGGTGGGAACCAAGGGCATCGTACTTGAAGGTGACATTGCGCATGAGACAGGATATAACATATATTATATATATATATATATATATATATATATATATATATATATATATATATATTTTTTTTTTGTTAAAAATTCTTGGGTACTGGTTTATTTAAAAAATAAAATTAAAATAAACCAATACCCAAGAATTTTTAACCAAAAAATATTACACATGGTTAATTTCGTTTACTTCTTTTTTAGTTCCCAAACCTTTTTGGTATTTAGTTCTTTACACCGTCTGAGCGTTAACAGATTTTCTGCTGAAAAAAAATTGTTTCTCGATACTCGGTTAATTTATTTATTGTGTCTAGTGGTTCTTTATGACTCACTTGTTCATTCATATGGGAATGGGGGATAGGAAGGGGCAATATCTAGTATAAGAATCGCTTTTTTAGGTAAATAGTTTTATTGAGCGCATCATTCGAATTGTTCACACTGTTGGATAAACATGCAAAATAAGAAAAGACAAATAATATTTATGAATCTATAATATTATACTTCTAAAAAAATCTGCTAATTTCGTTTACTTCTTTTTTAGTTCCCAAACCTTTTTTGGTATTTAGTTCTTTACACCTTCTGAGCGTTAACAGATTTTCTGCTGAAAAAAATTGTTTCTCGATACTCCGTTAATTTATTTATTGTGTCTAGTGGTTCTTTATGACTCACTTGTTCATTCATATGGGAATGGGGGATGGGAAGGGGCAATATCCAGTATAAGAATCGCTTTTTTAGGTAAATAGTTTTATTGAGCGCATCATTCGTACAAGCAAGAAATGTAATTCAAGTTTTTCCGGACTTTCGTCCAAGTGTAGTCTTCTCATTGGACGTGATTAGTGTTTTATTTAGTAAAAGCTTCCAAAAAGACCGGATTCATCTGCATTGTAAGTTTTTTCTCTGGAAACATTCATGACTCTATTTTTTTTTTTGTAAAAGTTCCTGCTGAAATGGATCAGCAACCTCTGGATTTGAAGATACTTACGGAAAGAAATTCCAAGTCGACTCCTCAATTTTTGTAACCATCCATCGCTAGCATTGAATAACTCACTCTCCTTTAATATCAAATGCAAAGACTTGGTTTTGGTTTTTATAGCATTTCACTTGAAGGGTTTCGTTACATTAACGGCATTTTCGCAGACCGTAATGTTCTTTGCTTGATTAGTCTTGAATCGTATCCCTTTGTAGCATTCAAAATGTGTTTATTACGGATTGCACACACTGTTGACTTTGCAATGCCCTATTTTTGTTCTAAACTTTTTATAATGTCATATTTTTCACTTAAAGTTAATGTTTTTCTTTTTATTGCACGTGTGTGCGTTCGATTTTTTTTAATTTTTATTAATTTGAATTCTGATGCAGAGTCTTCTATCCGTGAAAACTGCAACTGCTTACGGTGCATTTTCGTAGGTGTTGTAAATTCCTATACCTGATACTGTGTGACCGTAGGTCATCGCCTGCATGTGGCTAGCAGCGAATATAACAACTCCCCTTTTAAAGAAAAAGTTGTTACCCTACAGCAACTTTTAAAGCCCCTGGTTGGATTGGAGTTCGACCGTTTCTTCTTTGGTCTGGTCTCATCGGAATGGGCACTTGGTCTTCTTTTGGGAATCAGATTCCGTAATCTCTGCTGGACGGCGTCTCTGGACTTGGAAAGTCAAGGCGTTTGTAATTGCTATGCCAATCCTGGGATTCCTTTTGCGTCGACATTTGCAGAGGATGTATAGAGTTACATGTACAGCAATAAGGGTAATGGTGAAAACTGTGAACCAGTGTCCATGTTTGGTCCCAAAGGGTTCATTGAAAAGCTTGTTCAGTTCGTCAGAATATTGGTTGAATTTATGTTGGGCAATATTTAGGAAGACGATGGCAACATTTGAAGGGTATTTTTACTGGGTGGTTTTGGTATATGACAGTTTTGTATTTATCAATGGGTTATTTGGCATACACCCTTGTGCTTTCGATGAAGGCATTGTAACCTTAATAAAGTTAGTGTTTACTACGTTGGTGATGATGTTTTTGTTTCCGCATTTCACTGTGACTAACGAGGGGTCAGAAACCAATAGTTTTGGTTGACTTCTTGCACATTGTATTCTTTGGCATACAGTACAGAAGTCTGGCAAGTTGCTGGTAGTCGTGTCTGTTGTCATAGTAGCTGTTGGAGTTGTTCTCAATGGGGTACGCAAGAACATCGGAGCAGATCTTCGTATAGCTGTTTGCAGTTGTCCAGGTTTCGAAATGATACCTACCGTAATGAATCATCGTCACGCGCAATGAATTTTTTAGTGGTTGGTAATAGGTGGTGGAATCCTCTTCGGTTATCCAAAATCGGGATAAGGTACAAGGGATAGAGGGTATAAGTTTCAGGTTCGATTAAGGGAGCTGCTCTTAGTTGTATAATGTTTCTGGGGATCGACTGGAAGTATGGCCAAAGATAAGTTCGTATGGGGTAAAAAAGGGTTTTTATTTTTTGTATTATTATAACCAATCATGGCGTAAGGAAGAATATTAAATGGGTGTTCATTAAGATTTTCGGCTTTATATACTCGGATCGTTTCTGTCAGGGTCGCATGAAACCGTTCGCAGATGACTGACGCTGGAACATGTCAATTTTACGTTATATAGTTCGTAAAGATCTTTCATTAGGGCATTCTCGAATTCACGGCCATGACCACAATGGATCCTTAAGGTGCTGCCAAAATGTTGGAATAAAAGTAAAGGTGTGTTCACGGGTGTTGAGACTTTCTTATCCGATATACGATAAGCTTGCGTGAACTTTGTTAGTTCATCTCTAATCGTTAGAGCATAATAATTAACGGGATATTCGATGAGATCGATATTATTCCTCTCAAATGGTGTTTTTGGGGTTTCGGTAATTACAAGAGGTGTACTAAGGTGTTTTCGAAAAAAAATAACTTTTTGACATATCACATGCCAATTATATCTTTCCTTTTTAGGTTAAATTGTTTCTTTTATTCCACGATGAAGATATTTTTTCCGGAATGATACCGATCTAATATAATGGGAATATGGTCTTCATCGGGAGTATTTGCGATATTCTGGCAAGTTTAACTTCTTTATCAGAAAGGATAAATGGGAGAGTTTCCAAAATTGGAAGTTGAAATAGAGGCTAAAAGATAAGGGTGATTACTTGCCCATTTGCTCATTTCAAAACCTCCCCTTTTCATAACTTCAATGACGTCAGATTGAAGTGCTAAGGCTGACTCCAAGTCAGCAGCTTTAGGGAAAGAAGTTTCGTCCTGCGCAGCAAGTTCTTTTAAAGTCCTCAAGGCCATGTATAGCTAGGAATTAATTTCGTTAACCGCAGTAGGTATCCAGGTCAATCAAAACTACTAGAATTTTGTGACATTGAGTGACACTGCTTAATGACAATGATTTGGCATTTTAATATAAAACATTTTAGAAGACGATATTGAGTTTTCTAGTAATTTTTTTGTCTCAGCCGATAAATATAATAAAATAAAGAGGGAATTTGCCTTGGTATATTCCAAAAACTATACTGCAGGGTTAATATGAATCTTAGGCTGGCCAGAACAAACCTTTGGTATGATAATAGCTTCAAACGAAAGTAGGATATTTGGTTAACCGCGAGTTTTTATTATACACTGTGTAGAGCCATTTTTATTGGAAGTAGACATTCTATTTAAACCTTCAACAGGAACAGAAAAACTTTTACGTTTAAGATCAAGTAGCCGAACGCAAGTCTTGGAAATACATTTTTTCATGGACCCCGAATATCTTTGATATCTACTTCGCATGTTTGTTAAGGCACAGAAAAGTTGTTTGCAATAAAATGAGTATTTGTAACTGGCCCTGCAGGATTAATAATGTGTTCAGAACCAAGAACCACAAAGTTGGGCTTAGAAGTTTCTTGAGGTATTAGGGGCTGACCTTGGACTAGAGGCACTGTAGGAGACATTTTACCAAAGTGTAAAGAGGTATGATGTGGCAAGTTGCAAACCCTACATTTATGACGAGGCCCAAAATGTTTAAGAGAGTGAGGAGATACTAAACAGTTGACGTATAATTTGTGCTGTTTGGCAAAGGAAAATATGTCATGCGGCGATTTCACCGCAAAAGCAAGACACTTATATAATTCATGAGAAGAAGGACATAATATACACACTTTGTGACCTCTTTCCCCAACATCGGGATCAAGCATTAAATTAAGAAATATTTTTTTTACCACATTTAGGGTTTTCCAAACCTGTTATAGAATACTGAACCGACTCCAAGGCTAAGCGCTGTTTTTCCAAAAATTAAATTATTTGCCTAAAAGTCGGCAGGTTTTGATTAAAGCCATGTTCGAGTACGAAGCCAGTTCTAGTTTTTAAACCAAGTTTATCAACAGGCTTAAACGTTTTATCAGCATATCGTAGGCTGCAGAATATTAACTTCTGTAAGAGGGATGCCCGTAACTAAAATTAACGGATTCTTGTCTAATGACTTCAGCAGATATTGAAATTTTTTAATGTTCGATAAATTAAGATTATCATGAAGACTATTATATAGGTCAAAAAAAATCCATCAAAAATGGGCAAAGTAAGCTTGAATAGCTTTGCAAACATTTTTGTGCGAGCAGCGAAAGTAGAACTAGCTCAGGTATTAGCAGATTGAGAAACTTGTTTACTTAACACAAAATCATGTTTTAAAAATGTTATACCGTAATAAGCGGCGTATGCAGCAAGCATAATCATATTTGCAAAATTACTATGGTCCATTAAAAATATGACAGTATTATGCACTGATTAAAAGGCATTATAAGTGATCAACAGAATCGGCTCTCACTAAAAAAAAAAGATTTTAAAGAGTCATCAAAAACGGCCTTCAGCCGTGTGTGTTTCTTCCAACCGCTTATGTACGGTAGTTCGATTTAAATTAGCTTTATTTAATTTAATTTTTTTTAGAAACGAATATCTAATACAACAAAAAACGAAATTAAAATCAGAAATACTTTAAAAAATATCCAAATGTGTTTTATTTCTTCTTTTAATAAATGCTGCTACTTTAACATATGCCTGCTAATGGTTGATAGACAAGAATGATGCCTACACAAAATGTTTAAATGCAATTTTATTTTGTAATTTAATACAAAAAAATTAGATAATTTCAGGTAATGAAGAAATAGCGGAGGCATTTGTTTTATTTTTCTTAGTTGGCGAAGCCACATTCCAATTTTGGGCTCCTAATTTAAGTTTAGTTTAGTTTTGAAAGCAATTCAGTTTTTACTGATAAATATAATAAAAATATTGTTGCTATTGTTTTTGAAATAAATGGGTCTAAACATTAGTTTTTTTTGGTTTGATAAATATTACTAAATAGTTACTTATAACAAAAAAAATTAGACAGTTTTTGTTTTAAACGCAATTTCCTTTCATCACGTTATTAATTAAGTCTGAATTAAGATCTTATGATTGCATAAAATTGTATAGCATGGCCATCTACGCAAAACAAATGTCTGTAGCTTAGCCATTTTTTATCCGATTTCAAAAATCTAAAAACTGACATTTAGAGACTTTTAAGCTTTATCGGAATGTGGATACATATTTGGGGGTTTTCATTTAAACATTCATAGATGACGTCACTTTCTGGTTAAACCGGAAGTGAACAAAATTGGCAAACCTGGGTTACAAGTTTGCGAATAGTGTCCCGTACATGCTCACAAAATGTTTAAAAACAAAGAAAAATGGAGCGTTGAACATTGAGAGAAAATATCTAAAAGGGTTTAACTAACACAATATTTTTTTAGCCCAATCCTGATGCTTCCATATATCCTATCGAAGTTCCAGATGATTCAAAAATTCAAAATGCATCTCTTATTGATATTCACTCAGTGAGTTCACTGGGGTTATCGCTAAACGATTCAACTATTAATATATCCTACAGTCAGGATCAAAATGAAACCATAGTGTCTAGTGGAGAGAAATTAAATGTCTCAATGGATGAAGATGCAAACGATTTTTTGTGTTTACTAGAAGAATTAGCAGAAGAAAAAGTAGGTTATTTTGTCATAAAATGTTATTACAAATATCATGTATTTGCTTACCTCCTCACACTTGCTGATTATTTGTCATTATGAATTTTATCTTTCTACCATTTTGTTTTATCTCTTTCACCGTCATTTAATAGGGTTATTGAAATAATTTTTGCATATTTTTAAGGTGTCAGAATATGAAGAAGAAAGTATTTTGTCACAGGCCACACCAGACGATCAAAACCAGGATATTTCAGAAGAATTTCTTGATCTTAGTATGCCATTAGCATCTCTTATTACACCTACAAAACGAGATATTCTGTTTTCTGATCATAGGAGTGACGATGAAGATTTGGAATATATTAATACCACCTTAATTCCTCAAATAGATGGTCATGTAGAATACAGTGATTCCGATGATGAACCTTTATCTAAATATGGAACAACTTTAACCTTTAAAAATTCAAATGATGTTTGTACAAGCAGGTCCCAAAAATCTCAGGCAAGTTTTAGTATTTGATTTTCTCACCTGCATTTCTCTTTTTCATTTTTTGTTTTTTTTTTAATTACATTGTCATCCCTTGTAGAAAAATCCTTTGCTTAAATAACTTCTATAAGCATAACATTTTTAGATGTGTGGTTTATGTAATATTTTTACAATATCCAATAAGCCAGCTGTATATGTAGAAGTACCAATATCTTAATTTTCAATAGCAAAATCTATATAAGGATGAAAGTTCCGTATAAAGCTAATTTATCTCTTTCACTTTCTCTCTCATATATGTTGTATACAAAGAGTCACTCTAGTCCTGGAACCTAAGACTAGTGATGGCAAATGTATTTTTCGATAAGTTATGGTAATGTTCAGCAACATTGGTATAGTGTATCTAAAGTCAATTGAGAAAGCGGAAAATTTGGGGTACGCTCAATTTATTACATCACTTATATCAAATAAATTTATTTTTATTCAGTTGACAGGTCCCCGTACCAACAGCGGACCTTCGCGACACAGTTAACGTGGACTCATAAAATTTGTGGGCGGAGAATCAGAGCTAAGCACTTTGATTGATTATATCCGTAATTTAATTGGTTAGATTTTTGGAGATGTTGATTTAACAAAAAATGCACAAAAACATATATTTTAAAATATTTGCGTCGCCTGCACTTGTTCAGAGATCTCGGGTCAGTGTCAATGCCGTAGAATAAAAATTTCTTTTTATTCTATTCAATGTTTTTACTTACTTTGTAAAAGGGAAGTATTGTAATCTGAAAAAATTGCCCTCCGAGATTTTTTCTGATCTTTACGTTTCAGGGTCTCTGGATAAACATTTTTTTCTCAATTGCGTCGGTCTGTCTGTCGAACTGTCTGTTCGCGGCATAGCTAAAAAACTACTTAACAAATTGACTCCAAATAAATTAAGGATCATATCGGGATGACTTGGTAACATTTTGTGAAAATTATTACTAAAAAAACTTACCCAATTTGCCTAAAATTTTGCACAAAAACCAAGTATTATATAGAAAACAACTGATAAAATTTTAGTATGAATCCTAGAGGCGGAACAAAATGGCGACTTATTAAAATATTTAAAAATTCAGCATGAAAAAAATACTTAATTTCATTTTCAAATTGTGTGCCATAACTAACTGTGGTATAGAGAAGAACTAGTAAAATTGTAGTACTAATTCAAAATGGCCGAACAAAATGGTATCCAACCAAATAAAATATTTGTAATGATGAAAAAAATAAATTTCTCAGGTTTTAGATATTTTGAGGTTATAGCGCCTCTAGATGCCATAAAGTATGTTGTATCATTTCCGTCAGTCCGTCTGTCGATTTGCCTGTTTGTCTGACAGTTCGCGGCATTGCTTAGAAACTACTCATCAGATTGACTTGAGATTTTAGTCAAATATTAAGGGTCATATGGGAATGACCTGGTAATATTTTGGTAAAAATCCAATATGGCAAAACAAAATGGCCGCCTGGTGAAATGTTAAAACAATTATTACTAAAAAAAACTTATCCAAATTATCTCAAATTTTGTACAAAAATCAAGTAGATGTAGAAATCAACTGGTAAAGTTTTGGTACGAATCCAAGATGGCGGAACGAATTGGCGGTTTAATAAAATATTTAAGAATTCAGCTTGAAAAACAACTTAACGGACTGATTTCCAAATTATGTGCCATAGCTAATTGTGGTATAAAGATGAAAAGTAAAACTGTGGTTCGAATTCAAGGTGGCCGAACAAAATGATAGCCAAATAAAATATTTGTAATCGTGAAAAAACCAATCACTCAGGTTTTACCGCTCCTAGATGTCAAAAAAATCCCTTTTATCGTTATTTCGTCTGTTTGTCTGTCTGTATGTCAGTTCGCGGCATAGCTTAAAAACTACTCATCAGAGTGATTTGAAATATGCAATATAAAAATTCAAAAATCTCTGAACGATTCAATTTTTTACGAAGTATTTGACTTTTAGCCACTATTTACTTCAATCCCTCAAAATCAAATAAGTTTTAAATATATATATATATATATATATATATATATATATATATATATATATATATATATATATATATATATATATATACCCGATACCCTACAAAATGACTTATTACCTGCTTGATCTTTAACGAAATTTTCAATTTTTATCCCCCTTCTTTTCTACTCTGTGTAATTGCAAACTAAATATATTATCAAGTAGGTTACAGTTGGATTAATCTCTATACCCATAAACCTATAAAAATACGTTTTATGGGATTTATTTACGAGAATACATTTTTTTCCATTTAGCTTAGCTATTTCGACCCCATCCACTGACCAGATCAAATAAAAAACTAATTGAAAAAATGTTAAATGCGAATAAATAATAAAAAAGAAAGTATTAATTAATCTGTTTTACAAAAATAAGTTTAAATTTCTATCACGCCGCCCATGCTTCACAATGAAATCGCCGACTGTTGACTGCTATTTAGTTTTTATGTTGTCTCAATTGACTTTAGATACACTTTAATATAGGAATACTAAAAAAAACACTCCTTTTTTCCTGAGAATATATAATTCTTTGGATCATATCCTTTTACTATGTTCACAAAAAATTATAATTATGCGATTTATTTGCGATTTTAATTTAATATTCTGATATTCTTCGGTAAAATTGACGGATTTACATTCTCAGTTAACTGGTTTAATGTGTGTGTTGTGTAAATAAATGTGTTTTTTTATTACTCTACATACCTAAACTATAATAAAATCATGCTTAATATGTTTTCTTTTTCTTTCTTTATATATCCTGGTACAATATAAGCAAGTATATATGATATTATTTTGTTTCTTTTCTCCATTAAAATGCTTACAAGTATTAATTTAAAAAAAAACTTTTAACCTTATAACACTTATTAGTCCATTCGCTGCTATAGTTATTGAGTTGATTGGGCTTGATTTTTTATGATTGTCCTCGATACTGCTGGTAGTTTTAATGATTTATGTCTTTACTTACATCACCATACATTTTCTAATTTCTATGGCTTTTCAGATTATTCTGTTCTTATACTGCCTTGTATTGTCGATCTTTTGGCACCCTTCACTATTCATTTTGGTGGCCTGTTTCCTGTTCATCTAGGAATAGGGCCGAGGTAGTTTGTTTATTTCTGATTTAAGTTCGTATTCTACTTTGGCTGATATTCGTCTGTTAGATCGCTAATCGTAGTTTCAGCAGTCCTGACTTGGAACACTATATACTAAGTGGTTTTCCAATTGATTTTGTTTTTAGATTTCCAAGCTGGTTGTTTGTGGCTTGTGTATTATTTGTATGTTGTGTTTTCTAACAATTTTTCCATTCTGTCTCGTGCCTTCTACATATGGTTAGACTACGTGTCTTCCCAGTTCATAATCTTTGGTGTTTCTTGTTTGGGGACCCCATTTATTAATAACTATCTCTATGCGATTTGCATATCCATTTTCTTTAAAGAGCCAGATATTGTATTAAGTTCTTTTTGTGTGGTAAAATTGAGAAAAAACGTTATGTAACTAGGAGCCCGCAAATGTTTCGTTTTCGAGGTACAGGGTTTAAAATATTTTTGTTTTTTTTTTTGTATATTTTTCTAGATTTTAAAATAAAATATTAGTAACGATATAATATGGCTGTGGGAAAATGTACAGGGTGTTATTTTAGGCCTTAACAAGTGTCAAAGGTTTCTTCTGCAAAGAGGAAACCATGTACTGAAATTTCCATATTTCAGATAATGAATTAGTACAATGAACTGAAGATAGATGGCCAATTTTATAAGAACCAACAAAATGTGGTAGAGTAATTTTAGGCAATTTCGCCACCGGGTTTAATTGTTAAGTTAAATTTATAAAAATATTGGTCGGAGCTGAAAAGAGATCTTCGTGAATACCCTGTATTTCATAATATTTTTCTAAAAATTCTAGAAATACAGATAGCGCGATTTTTTTTTTAATATTTGCATTAATAACGTTAAAGTTTAAATCTGTACAAATAAAGTAAAGGAAAGTTTATTAAACCTCGAGCAATGTTTCGAGAATACAACAAATTTAAAAAAGAGAGAGAACTTTATGTAAATACAAAAAATACAATCAAATAAATGAAAATTTAAATCTTCAAACTGTGAGCAACATCACTAGCATTATAAATAAACAAACTATATTTGTTTAGTAATTTCCGCTAATTTAATTTAGTGTAATTTAGTTAAATTAGTGGAAATTACTAAACAAATATAGTTTGTTTATTTATTATACTAGTGATAATGAATTTCCATCAAGTAACGGCTAACTCGATAAATTATTTGTGAGCAACATATTCGAAAACAAAAAGGTTTTGTCCGTACATTTTTGGCATGTATCATTGTTTGTTTCAAAAACAATGTCTCTGAAGGGGAAAAGTTTATTAAGCCCAAAAGTACATCCGAAGAGTTATAAAAACCACATCGAGACAATTACGTTTTGGTTTATACAAGACGAGCCATTTAAAATTAAAATTTGAACTTTCTGCCATGTTCTCGATCAGTGTTTCATGCCCGGCCCTGTAGCATCATCGGGGATAATTTTTTAGAAATTTGTGAATTGTTACATGCACAGGTTGATTTTTAGTCGCCGTAGGAAGATATCGGTACCACCTGGGGCAAAAATGAATAGGCAGAACGAAAGCCCCATATTCTTGCTACAAGGCATAAATTTATTTTCTTTGTCGAAAGTCGAGGAAGTGGGTAAAATGGAGTTTAAAAATTTTTATCTTAATGCGTTTATCATTCAAAACACATCGAGTTGCCTTGACAAAAACACAGAAAAGCTACTGTTGTTCCGGATATATAGAGAATGACAATAATCGTTTTATATAAGTGCTACTTGATTATTTTTCTGAATAAGTTAGGGTAGCGAAATGTTTGCTTGTAACTGGATACCGGATAGATGCATTTTTCGGTATATAGGCCGGGATGTATTTGACACTTTGGCAGGTTTTCAGTAAACAGGCTCAGATTTTCTAAATTATATGTGCTTTTATGCTATTACATGTTTAACATAGGGAGTGTAATATAGTAAATATGAATTTTATTAATATACTGTTCGGATCAGTAGTAGCATATATTGTGTTATACAGGGGCAGTAAGTACGTATAGGACATTTTTGTTTATTTATTGCCGACTTTCGACATCCCGTGCCGGTTTTTATCTAATATTTACCAGACAGATAGATAATGTTCACGGTTTATTAAGGCTCATACATACTAGGTCCAAAAGAACTTAAAACAGATTGTATTTATATTGGGTGAGTAAGTAGTAATAAAGCATATATTATGTTATACAAAGGCAGTAGAAAAAATAGAATTGTAATCGTAAAAATTTTCGAAAAATATAAATTGGGTTTTCTCGATATTTTAATGTTTTTAAGTTACGAACGTCTCTACGGATGTGTGCAAGTAAAAAAAATTGGACCAACGACCAAACTGGTTCGTTTCAAATTTGCACCAAAAATAGACAGGTCACTGTCTCAGAGAGTCAGCTTTTGATTGTCAGGTCATCTTTGATTTTTTAAAGGGTATAAAAGTGTAAAAAAATTATTTTGAGAACGCATAACCGATAATAGTGAAATTGAAAGCCGAAATAGTTGGGGTAAATGTTCTAACAATGAAAAATAGTGCTCGAAAAGTCATTGGCGTAGGTACTTAATTTTTTCGATTATACATATTAAACATGAAACAAACGAAATATTGCGAAAAACCGCGAAACACGACAAATTTATTCAATTTTTTGAATACGAATAATGTTTGTCCCTTATACAGGGTAGCCCAAAATAAATGAGGCAGCCCCCTGAATAATGAAAAAAAAATAAAAAAGCGGGTTTCACTATTTGATGAGATTTGATGAGGGTTTTTAATATACAGTTAAAGCATGTATTATGTTATACAGGGGAAGTAGGTAATTTTTGTCTTTAGAAATTCTAGTTTAAGAGGTGTAATTTTTTTCTACTGAAATATTTCAGTTTTAGACATCGATTTTTGGGTATTTTTCGGTAACAGGGTATTTCATGTAACTATTAGGGGCATAACTTATTAAAAGAAAAATTTTGACAGCTGCAAAAAATTGTTTTCCCCCGTGACTTTTGAAATGCTCAAAATTTTTAAATACACGTTTTACAGTTCCATGTAACTTTTAGTGGCGTATTTGAAAAAAATATTTTGACAGCTGTCAAAAACATTGTTTTGTCCTCGTAACTTGAACTGCGTAAAATTTTTATAGTTCTATGTAACTTTTAGAGGCGTAAGTTATTTACAACAAAATTGACATCTCTCAAAAAACTGTTTTTCCCGTAACTTCTAAAACACTTAAAATCTTTAAATACGGTTTTGACAGTTGCATATTACTTTTAGTGGCGTACTTTATGAGAAAAATATTTTTTACAGATTTAAAGAACTGTCTTTTTCCCGTCTTCCCGTAACTTCTAAACACTAAACTACTCAATTTTTTAAATACGGTTTTCACAGTTCCATGTAACTTTTAGTGGCGTAAGTTATTAAAAAAATGACAGGTGTCAAAAAAATGTTTTTTTTTCTCCCTGCAACTTTTGAACTGCTTAAAATTTTTAAGTACGGGTTACACCGTTCCATGTAACTTTTAGTGTCATAATTTATCTTTAAAAAATACTTTGACAGCTGTCAATCTTATTGAAATATCAAATTTAAATAGTGGAATATATATATATATATATATATATATATATATATATATATATATATATATAATATATATAATATATTATATATATATATATATATATATATATATATATATATATATATATATATATATATATATATATATATAAATATATAAATATATATATATATATATATATATATATATATATATATATATATATATATATATATATATATATATATATATATATATATAATATATAATATATATAATATATATATATATATATATATATATATATATATATATATATATATATATATATATATATATATATATATATATATATATATATATATATATATATATATATATATATATATATATATATATATATATATATATATATATATATATATATATATATATATATTTGGTTTGATTCTGACCTAAGATTTTCAAAGCACGTTTGATTTTTTTAATAGACATAAACAACTGTATGAACTTCGTGATGTAATGCCGTCTTCCTTAAAACTTAAAATCTGTAAATCACTTAGTCTGCCTCGTATAACTTATTGAGACATCTTATATGAACGGGCAATTTTAAAGTCAGATGAAAACTGTTAGCAACGAATTCAAAATTAATATTTAAGATTTGCTTTTGGCATTCGCAAATTTGAGCATATTAGTTATAAGATATGTGAATCTGGCAAATTAAAGCTAAAAACTACATAAATTACATTTACTTTCGTGTATGCACAAGATTCATATTGCGGATCATCCCGAGTATTTATACAGTAAGTTTGCGAGATTCAAGCCCGTGGGTGGTGTTCGAACTCGGAAGGGGCAACTTTTCGTTATTCCCAGACACTCTGTTTTACTATATTTATACCATAATTAACTTGAAAAAGAAATTAAAGGCTCAGTTTTTGGAAAATGGATTGTCAAAGGGTATTCCACATCTGGTTTACTCAAAATGGCATATATGTATTATTCTTGTTTTGTTACGTCTATTTTGGTTCTTACTGTAACTTGCATTTAGGTATGTATATGTATGTGTTATATTTTGATTATTTTGTTTTACGTTTTTAAAAAATTGCCAGGCAAATAAAGACGATTTATTATTATTATTATAAACATTTAAAAAAAAATGAAGCCGAAGATGATCACAGGGCCGGATATTGGCATGTCATCTAATCATCTTAATAAATGTATGTATGCGAACCTCTACAATCCCTTTAATGTGGAAACCTTCAAAAGTCTGTCCTATTTAAAGTGAAAATCGAACTAACATAAAAATTATAGACCGATTTCTATTATTTGTAATATTTATAAGGTCTATACCTACAAGGCAGGATGGTTTTATGAAACGTCGCTTAACAGTAACAAAGCTGTGTGTAGTCAGTTAGCATATAGCGGAAAGCATTGATGGCAGAAGTCAAACAAATGTCATTTATTGGAAACTAACTAAAGCATTTGACAAACTGGATTTATTTTATTAAAAAAACTCAGTTTTTGAACTGTCTAAACAGCTAATTAAACTATTTCAATAATACTTTGGCTATAAGTCTGATATATATATAGATATATATATATATATATATATATATATATATATATATATATATATATATATATATATATATATATTCAATCATATTAAATCTTCCTTTTTTATATAAATTTGTGGATGACATAGTGACCGCTGTCCCATCGAGTGAGATAAGCAACAGTTTAGCGACTTTTAAGTCTCTCAACAAACATTTGCAGTTTACTATGGAAACCGAAGTCAATAACAGCATAGCATTTTTGGATACATTATTAATAAGGACTGATAATAAAGTTATTTTAAACTGGTATCAAAATCCGACCTCTGGACGATATCTTAACTATTTTTCAAACCTTCCGTTGAGCCAAAAATTCAACACCATTATATTATTGCCTTAAAAAAACGAGTCACCCACATTTCCGATGAAAGGTCACTGTTGGTAACATGTTCAAAAAAACCAAATATAAAATTCCGTTTTTACAAAATAATAATGTGTGTATAAAATTCCTTGCAAACCCTGTGATCAGTGTTACATAGGACAACTTCACAATAAATTACACATCGTATAACACAACACAAAAGTGACAGTCGTATTGGAAAAAACTCGTGTGTACTGGTTGATCATTTTCAAAATATGGATCATAATTTCGATTACGAAAAGAAAAAGGCTATTTTTGGAAATGGTTCATTTTAACACTTAACGGTTAACTCTAGATCTGACATTCAGCAGTTAAGTACCATTTATTTCAATTTATTAAAATAAATAAACTCTTTGCCTTGTTCAATACAATAACTTAAATATAAAAATAATGTAAAATCTGGTGAACATGTACATATGCACATAGTAGTTTAGAATATTTACCATATATAAAAAATATTTAAAAAAATGTTTCCAGCGTTTCTTTTTTTTTCCGAAAAAAGATGTGTTTTGCCAGTAAATAAAATTTACTAATGGTTTATTAATAGGCAAGCTATCGTATGGGTTAGTCTCATTCGTTCCATTTTAAGTGTCCATATTGTTATTACGATGGATATAGTCTTGCTTTTGTAACTTCACTTGTAAGTCAGTTAATTTGTTTCTATTTTCTTTATACCATTTTAATCTGTATTATTTTAGCGTTCCCTCCTGATGAAGTCATAAATAAATGACGAAATATAGAGGATGTTGGAAGTAAATTAGTTATTTATTTGACCTACAAGCCGCATACCCGAAATTAAATTCCTTTCGTATCTTAAATACTAGTATCTTTTAAATAATTAAATTTTTAAATTTAAATTTAAATACTACACCACATAAAATGAAAATGAATGGAATTGCAGGTTTAACAGAATCTGCCATTCGTATCCTTAAATTATTACTTCAAATAGTTTTTAAAAGTTGGCGTTGAAATGTCAAAGTCAATTCATGGCTCTTCTCTCTCTTGTTATTTGTTTCGATCTTCCAAACACATTCTTAGAATATTTTCCTTTCCTCGCGAAATACCTTGTATATATAACTCCATTTTTGTAAGGGTGATATCATGAGGTAAAATTAAAACTATATTACTTAACGCGGAATAAGGTTTTGTGTTTTATTGCATTTAATATGATATTAGCATTCAAAATTAAGCCTCTTTGAATTATATAAAGGCTATAGTTATGAATACCAATTAACCAAACCTAGAGGTGTTTTCTAAAATATTAATTTATATTTAACATTGATTTCTGAGATAATTAGAGAAATATTGTGACGGTCCTACGAAAACTACAACTAACAATATTAAAACATCAGCCTAAGGTAGCCCATTTATTACTTATTTGGTGAAATATTAAAATGTTCTTCATAGAAGGTCTACATACTGATATATGACTCTAAACTTCGCTTGAAACAGATATTTTTGTGTAAATAACCGATTATCACTTTATTATATTTGTGAAATTCTTAAGGAATCATTAAAAAACATTATTTGACAAAAAAAATTAGCATGACAGCTTACAAAATTGCTCTTTTTAAGTTTATAAGACGCATAGCTCTAAGTTTTGTATAAAATGAAGGTAAAGTACAAAAGGAGTCGTTGATTTGGTAAAATCTACAGAAATAATTTTTATCAGTTTTCAACAATTTAAATAAAAAAATATAAGGTACAATCATATATTTCCAAAATTTTAAAGTGGGAAAAAAGTATTTGGGGCGCTCTTAACGAATAATATAGATCGTCTCAAGATTCGGATTCTCAAAAATAATCGAATGGAAACCTGCGAAAATGATTATATATAAAAATTAGCGTTGAGAATTGATGTTATACCTACATATTTAGACCAATCAGACGCAGGGGTTGACCTTGACTTTTGAAAAAGCCTCTATAAATAGTAGAGTGCAACACGGTCGCTAAATTTCGGCCCGTGGGCACTTTGTGGCTAAAATGGTTTGACCTCGGATTGTTATAAAGGGTGTCCTGTAGGTTCAGGATGTACTTGTAAAAAATCGTAGTGTTCCTAAGGGAGAAAGTCAAGATTTTCTAACTAAGAACATCCCATCATAGAGCTACCGATTGAGCACATTATGCCAAAGCAGATTACGATTTCTGTAACACTTTATTTATTATTAATAAATAAAGAATTATATTAACATGGGACCTTATGGGCCGGCGATTCATAAAATTCAGATTTTCTCGGTCTCAACTTGGTTAAAAATTAATTATTTTGAAGGGCATGTTAACTTAACCTTGCGATATCTCTGAAAGTATTGCAGGTACGGAAAAAACTTAATTGATGGAATAGTCAGTGAGCTTTTGGCTGTATATTGGTTTTAATTTTATATTTTTAAAGCAAATAATAAGGAAGTTATTGATTTTTTTGTTAAACAATGTTAACTTCTTGCCGGTACGTGCTCGCTTCAGACTGCTGGCGCTTCGACCGCCAGAGAGAGTTTTATTAGAAGTCGTTTTAGGCTAAGGTTATAGTGGATGCGTATTCTGACGAATTATCGTTATGACGAACACGTCAGAAAAGTTTTTCAGATGTCGGTGGTTATAGTACATGCTATCATGCTAATAGTTCAGTTTTGTCAAGATGGATGACAATGAAAGTTTAGAATATGAGTCTCAATTTTTGGAAAGCCCTTTATTAAAAATTGTTTTAATGGGCAGAACCGAACACGTAAATAAAATATTTCCATCACGATCAATTAATGGGGAATACCATACGTTATTTAAAGACCTTTCAGAACAACCAAACAAATTTTTTGGGTACTTCAGGATGTTACCAGAAACCTTTGATTATATTCTTAAAGGAATCGAAGAAAGTATTACCAAACAATCAAATTTTTGTGAGTGTATATCTGCTAAAGAAAGGCTGGCGTTAACATTAAGGTAAGGCTGCAATATTTTTTATATTAGTGCTTTATTTTAATTTTAATGTAATTATAGTTATAAAACTCTTTCAAAACGTTTAACAAAAAAAAACATGTTTACTTATTTGGGTCGGTACGTGAAAAATATGCAGCTAAGTCTTCATCAAGCTGCTGCTGATCAGAAATTTCTCCACTACTTGGCCCAGAAGGAACACATTCTGTAGGATGAGTTTGTTCAGAACGTCTCAAAGTTTCTTCGCTAGTGGCCCTAGAAGTGTTTTGGAAGTCTGGAGCCCTAGCATAATAATTGTTCATGGGATGATAATAATGATTCCAAACTGGGCTAATGAGCGTCTGGGGGAGGTTGCCTGCTGCGAATATGAATTGTCATTGCCACAATATGATTGTTGGTATTCTTCCTCATCAAAAAACACCTGTTGCAGTTTAGCTCCCACGTGTAGTTTTCTGTCTTCGGGAACTTTTCTTAAATAAGGTAATAAGCTCATCAGAAAATGATAGTCAGCATCCTCCTCAATTTTTGCTTGATGACGTACTACTTCACCTTTTCGCTTAAATTCTTTTAATTTTTCCTGTTCGATTATTAAAAGTTGCTGAATTGCATTAGATTTGGTATTAGTTTTGACAGTTTTAACACGTTTGGTTTCAGATGGGACAAACTCTGTAGATGCGGCCGGTGAATCTGTTGATTCGGTATTTTTTTCCATTCCTGCCTTTTGTGCTGCATTTTGGTCGACAATGACGTCAGTTTCAGCAAAATCTTCCAGAAATTCATCAGATTCTCCGTCATCATATTGCGATTGAGTATTCACCTCCGGCTCCGCAGTGCTGCTTTGCAATTTTCTGCCCACAAATTGATCTTTTAAAAACAGCATGTTTTTAAAATATGGCCATTTTGGCTCCTTATTTGGTCCTCCTTCTTGTCCAGAACGTGGCTTCGGTAGCTTTTGAAGCTCTTTACGAAAGGTGTCCCGCAAACCACGCCACTTATTTTTTACGGCTTCAACTGAAACAAAAACAACGCTTACTAAAATACCCATAGGACAAATTGTGTTTGTTCTTTTTTACTTCCCTCGTAAAAGGGAAGTACTGTAATCGTGAAAAAATCACCTTTCGAGATTTTTACAGATTTTTACGTTTTAGTTTCCCTAGACCCGAAAAAACATGGTCGCCCATTTCCGTCGCTCTGCCTGTCTGTCGGTCTGCTGTACGCGGCATAGCCCAAAAACTACTCATCCGATTAACTTCAAATTTTGCTCAAAAATAAAGGGTCATATGGGGATGATAAAATTATATTTTGGTAAAATAGAATGGCGGCCTCACAAAATGTAAAAATAGAAGAAGGAAAATAGACATGAATTGGACTTCAATTCATTTTTTTTTTATTATACAAAGTGTCTTAAAAAATCGTGTCAGTACTAGTTAATCACAACCCTGCTCAAATTTTTTAACGTAAAAAGCTGATAAGATAAGTTTTCTCTTGTTAAATTCCAAAGGGGGTAAAACAACCCTGAAAAACAATTTTTTTTTAATTTAAAAAACGGGTACTTTTTCGACAAAATACCTAAACACGTTTATTTTAAATTTTTGTATATTTAAGGACTTTTTAAAAATGTACTTAAATAAGGCGATTTAATAATAATTTATAATTTTTTCGTCGAAAATCTCGAGTATAACTGCTAGTAATACATAAATTAAACCTCAACAAACTGAAATAAATTATTGGGAATATAAAAAGTTTGTATTGTAAGTAGTTGCATTCTATATGCGAGGGAAATATGGGTATAGGAGAATTTACCAATTTTTGTTGTTGCTTTTTTATTAATAATGACTTAAAATTTCGTTTGTTTTAGGTATCTTTCTACTGGGATGTCATTTAGATCGTTAAGCTTTTCATACAGAATTTCACATACTGCGATACGACAGATAGTTTATGAGACATGTCTATCAATATGGAATACTTTTCGAGGGAAACATATGCCGGTACCTACAACCGATTTGTTACAAAAAAATGCAAAAGACTACTTTAAACAATGGAATTTCCCTAATTGTGTTGGCAGCATTGACGGAAAACATGTTCGAATTAAATGCCCACAAAACTCAGGATCGATATACTATAATTATAAACAATATTTTTCAATTGTGTTGCAAGGCATAACTGATGCAAATTACAAGTTTGTTACTATTGATGTTGGAGGTAACGGGAAGCAAAGCGATGGAGGTATATTTTCTCTCTCTAACGTCTACAAATGTTTACAGACGAACAAATTCAATATTCCAGCTCCTGAATATTTACTTTTAACTGAAATCAAAGCTCCTTTTGTAATAGTAGGCGATGAGGCGTACCCACTGAAGCCATATTTACTTAAGCCATATTCTAGACAAAATCTTACAAATGAAGAGCGGATTTTTAACTACCGCCTGTCGAGGGCTCGACGGTGCATTGAATGTGCATTTGGTATATTAGTTGCTAAGTGGAGATTTTTAAAAACCGAATTGCAAGTGAGCCCCGAGAAAGTCGATATTTTAGTTCAAACTGCATGTTTATTGCACAATATAATAATTGACATTGAAGGAGTGCCAGTACAGCCCGAACAAAATATACAAAATGACAAAATATCTGTTTCAAGACGCTACAACCATTATGGATCAACAGCCAGTCAAATAAGAGATATTTTCAAGAATTACTTTTGCAGCCCCTATGGTGAAGTACAATTTCAATATAATATTTTTGCTTAAAAATCGTCATAAAAAAGGTATTGAAAGAAATGTAATGTAAACAAAACATCCATATTTGAAATAAATAAAATTTAACCAGGTGTGTATTTACCATTACTATCCATTTCTCTAGCGATTTTTTCCCATTTCTGGCGAGACATATCTCTATTGTGATAGTTTTTTTGCTTCATATCCCATAAACATTTATTTTCAAAAACCAAACTGATTAGTTTTTCGACATCCATTGCAAACAAATACGAACGATTCGGATCAAAAAATCAAAACTGTTTGAACGTTCAGACTATTCTGACGAATTCGTGTGTAATCTGACGAGCAGGCCGCACGCAATATAACCACAATAATTGCGTCCATTTGTTTTGATTTGTTCGTTCGAGTTCTGACGTGTTCGTCATAACAATAATTCGTCAGAATACGCATCCACTATAACCTTAGCCTTAGTCGCTGCTCGCACGAATTCTACTTAGTGTTTCGTTCGGTAAAATAACCGCGCGGTTCGATTTTCGTACGGCATGGAAGCGCTTTAATTTTTAATAGGTACCGATTTTAAAAATGGTGTTTAAAATTATAATATGATGGTGTTATGATATTATTAACAAATTTAATTATATTAAAGTATAATTTATAAATTACAGTAACTAATATGATGGCAATAGACATAACAAAAAAATTTTCTATATATATATATATATATATATATTTATATATATTTATTTATTTATTTATTATATATATATATATATATATTATATATATATATATATATATATATATATATATATATTATTTATTTATTTATATATATATATATATATATATATATATATATATATATATATATATATATATATATATATACGATAAAAAACATAAATTAAAGCATAAATACCAATTAATCGCTATCAGAGTAGTGTTTTTCAACTGGACCCAGAGCCTTTATTGAAAACCTTGCTGGTACAATCTAAAAATATTATTTACAATTTTCGTAAAAGAAATTACTTTAGATAGTATATATATATATTTATACTAACCTTTTTTACATTTGCAAGTCGTTAAAAGAGTAACATTTTCGGAAACAGGTGGTAAAGTTTGTAAAACTGGAAATACAGAATTATTTTCCCAGTATACCATCCATGCTTGGAAAGATCCGGTAAGTTAGGTCGGGCACTTAAACTTTCTAACCAAATTTTACTTTCATAATGTGCACGAAGACCATGTTGATAAAGACTATCTTCAGTTGGTGGAAGTTTATCAATAGTCCGTGAAATGGATAATGCAGCTCTTAACTCATTTATTGATGCAACGTTGTCGTTTTTGCTATAGAGTTAAATTACGTGTATTTGTAGAAAATGTGCATCGCTAAAATTTCCAACGCCTACGCTATCAAGAAGGTGATGGTGAGAAATGTAAGTTTTCCAACACAACTTTTTGCTAAGACCCTTAAATTGGCTAGTAGTATCGCACCCCGTTAAAGCGTGAAAAGCTGGTAAGTTCTTTACAATCGGGCCTTCCATTTTTAGGTCATGAATTGGTATAATAGTAATAATAATTTCGGTGCCATACGAAATCCCGCATATTTTTACTTTGTTTTATTAACGTAACCTTATTGTTCAAGTCGTGTTTTTTATTTGTTATATTTTCCCTTTGCTGTAAACAGCTAATAAATCTTGCAAATGACTTTGTAGTACCTTCAATTAAGCTCCCACTTTTCATACAAATCAAGCAAACTTTTCTGGCATATTTTTCAGTTTTAAATTTAATTTGGTTGAAAGTTCGCTCTCTGAACTACTCTCACTGCTGACGGAAGCCATTCTATATTCTAAAATCACGTGCATTGATTTAATATGAATTAAATATAAAAGCAACAATATCTTACCCTTCGAAGTATATATTAATAATTATTATTAAAAATACTTTCACAAATCGTGGTTTCCAATATAAAGGCACATAAAAAGAAAACAAAAACATAAGCACGTACTTCATCTAATTCACATTAAAATAGGTATTTCAGATGCAAGAAATCAGACAGTTCGTCTCCCGGTTCTTTGTGTAAATGAATGCACGTCGTGGCGCTCGGACACCCGGAACCTTCTTTGTTTAGCCAACTGTTAAAACCCAAGACGGTCGGAAACGCGCTGAGATCCCACATAAGTTTATAAGCACCGAGTTGAAAGTCGGATGAGGGCGACAAGAACGAGCCGCCGTCGTTAGCAGCAACGGGAGCCCGAATAAAGTAACATGGCTTGATATATAATTTAATATATTGTTTATTATTTATTTTAAAAATATATTATTTAGACCAATATATTGCCAACAGTCTACTGCATATTTTATCAATAAAGTTTTTTTCCGTATCTGCAATAGAGTTATCGCAGGGTTAAGTTAAAATCTCCTTCAAAATAATTAATTTTTAATCAAGTTGAAACCGAAAAAATCTCATTTTTGTGAATCGCCGTCCCATAAGGACCTATGTTACTATAATTCTTTATTTATTAATAATAAATAAACTTGTACAGAAATCTTAATCTTCTTTTGGTATAACATGCCCAATGGTTATCTCTATGGTCTGGTGTACTTAGTTAGAAAATGTTGATTTTCTCCCTTAGGAACACTACGATTTTTTTACGACAAGTGGATCCTGAACCTACAGAACACCCTTTATAACAATCCAAGGTCAAACCATTTTAGTCACAAAGTGCCCACGGGCTCAAAAATTAAGCCACTTACTGACAATTGCTTGTCGTTTAGATAACAACTAATGCAAAAAATAGCCCAAAGTATTATGATATTCAAAAAAGTTTGTATTATTTCTAAATTGTCAAAAAATTGTGGCACCTCAGAAATATGTTTAGCTGTGTCGTTCAAAACTAAATTTAACACAGCACATTAAAAGTAATCGACATTTGGTGTACTTTCCTGCTTCTGTACAATCTGTTTCAAATTTAAACTCCAAAATGGTTCACCAATTTCTGTTTTTGTAGGTATACCATATCGGGCAACTATAAAAAGTTGGTCAAGTTTTGGCAAATCTTGTGTTGTATCCATAATAATCGAAAAAAAGCTTTGTTGATTTCCAAAACCTATTTTATAATTTCCAATCTCAGCAAATTTATAATTTCATTCAGAATCGCGAGATTTAAATAATTTAGTTCATCCTTTTGGCTTCCTTAGTGAAGATACGTATGCTCTAGTACAGATTTTACCATGAGACTGATTGGATTATGTAGATTTAAAAAATTCCCTCTAAATATCCAACATTTGTGTGTAGTTTACATAAGAACTAACACAAAACGTCAGTTTTATAATTTAAACACGTTGCGGAACGTGTGGAAAATTCGCGTAAAATTCCCTGAGAGCGCCTATAACGCACAGCGCCAGTAATACGCTAAGCATCGCTGGGTATTAACCGTGATGATGCCACCGTCTGACAACACGAAGGGTTCGTGTAGGACAGCCATCGGCTCCGCTTAGGGCAAAAATCGGGCCGCGAATCATTTAAAACGAGGCTCGCATCGCGTATTCGGTAGTTGGTGGAGTTCCATCTACTCGAAGCGTCTGACGAGGCGCTTGCGCATTATTGAGTGGAAACCTGCGTTGGTCTCGTATTATCACACTACTGTCGGAGAGTCTCAAATTCGGTTTTACAAATTTTCAATACACCAATACTTTTTTCGGAATGTATCTGTAATGATTCTTTCATATTGAAATATATATTAAGGTTCTTTTAAGGGTTTAAGTAAACACATTAATTTGATATAATACTATTTAAAAAATAACATTTTTTTAAATAGGTTTAAAATTCCTGAAAACTAAATTAATCTATTAATAATACATTTTTCACCCAAAATTACAAAAAAGTATTCAATCTACATGTAAACATTATCTATAAAGAATCAATTTATGTTAAAGATTTTTGTTACACATTTTCTAAGCAAACAGATCTTAGGTATTATTGTACAAAAAGTATAAGCAATTATGGTCCATGTTTGGGGTACATAATTTCCAATGTTTTAATGCATCACACATGTATGAAGAAAATTGTGCTTTTTTAGGCTGAAACGATAAGAGAATATACTACCCTACTAAAGCAAGTCCTGAATAGAGTTTTTCATTGCATAATAAATACTTACATTTTGTTATCAAAACTCGTATTAAAAACTTTTCGCTTTAAAAAATTCACAAAAATTACCCTACCTTTGTACTGCTATAAAGAATGCATTCAAAACCACTAAAATGTTTCATATCTCAAAACTACTATTTTACACTTAATACAAGTTTTCTTAGGTGGGTATCATAGGTCTATTTAAAAAAAAAACATTGCCTAATAAGAGGTTTATTTCCATAGGTCTATTTAAATAAAAAAAAACATTGCTTAATGATGTTTATTTCCACTTTTTTAGTATGCGACCAACAAATTCACAAATAAATGCTCTATGAGCTAACAGTAAATCTATATAATTTGAATTAAAAAATCATTAAAACACCAGAATTAATATCGGATATAGATAATCCAATGACTTACAAGTTCTCTTAGAGGGGTATCATAGGTCTAATTAAATAAAAAAAAACATGGCTTAATAAGATGTTTATTTCCTATACTAATTATACTTTTTTAATATGCGACAAACAAATTCACAAATAAATGCTCTATGAGCTAACAGTTAATCTATATAATTTTTATTAAAAGTCATTAATCCACCAGAATCAATATCGAATATAGATAATCCTATGACTTCTTCTTCAACCCAGTAATTTATATGTAGATATTCTCCAATATAAAAGATAGCACCCCACAAAAAATCATCTATGGTATTCAGAAATTTCAACAATTCCATAGTCATCGTAGGTAAATCTTATAACTGCACCATTTTCTTGCTTCAAAATTAGTAGTTTTTTTGCGGTATTATATTTTATTCTCATATTCTCGATATTGTCCTCAAAAACAGGTGCAGGAGTAATTGTTTGCGAATCTTGTCTCGGATGTAAATACATATAATGCAATTAGGTTAGTTGTTCGACATGCGTAAACCCTACACGTGCAGATTCTTGATTATACTTTTATGCATTTCTTTCCTTAACACTTCAGTTTAACAGTAGAACAAAGTGATTTGCCATTACAGTTTTAAAAATACAGATACTTTTTTTAACAGAAAACCCTTATAAACTGGGCGTTTAAATTCACTAAAAAGGTTTAAGAGTTTGACCAGATCTATTTGATATGGTAACTAAAACTGTTAGTTTACCAGTTGTATTTTGCTTATGTTACTGTCATTTTGTAATTTAGGCATTTAGAAAAATTATTTGTTCAATTGTTGCTTATGTCATTTTAAACCTATAACTATCAAGTTAGACTTGGTCTAAATTTAAACCTCTTTAGTGAATACGGGAGTAAACGCTTTATCAATTTTTTCTAGTAGTTATATAACTGTTTATTTTCCTGATATGCAATGCAATTTTCTTTAAAACTGATATTTTTCTAAAATTAAAAAATTACAGTAATTTTCAAATATATGAGCAATAGTCGTGTGTTTTATACAAAAATTTGCTAAATACTGTAAGTATCTAGATGTACTGTAAGTACTTAAGTATTATATATCTACTTTAAGTATTTAATGAACACTGAATACCTAAAAGTACTTTAAGTATTTAGGTATATTTTACGATCTTTTGCACAATACTGGTATTTAATACTGTAAGTAGATTTCTAAAATCAAATAAAATATATCTTAACTTCTTGAGGCCTCTCTGTATTACGTATCGGTCTCGGCAATCCTCGAAATCTATGTCGTCGTAACTGTCTTTTTTGCACGCACTTCTTTGCTGTTTTAACGCAATACCACCCTGTATATGATGACGGCCACTGGTTTACTAGTTCTCAGCATTACTTGAGGACCGATCACCTTCGTTGAAGGCCGCTTTCTTCTAGAGGTTGGCCGCCTTCGAACGACAAGCCTATCGTGTCTTCAGGGATACTTGCTCCGAAAACCTATAATAACTTTCTTCTTTCTGCTTCTAACGAAGAGACCACCCCGTACAGCCGGGTGACCAATCATTGGAATCTTCTAAACTACCTCGGGAACCCTTATCCCAATTCCTACGTAGTGGCCGCGAGTACGGCCTTCACGCCACTTAAACCCTCGATTCCGTATTTTCCCAACACTGGGAGGCCGCTGTTGAACTGTAGTGAACTCTCTGTCCAAAGCCAGGTAAATTCGGCCGTGTGACAATTTTCGCAATGAAACAACAGTTTTTCTTCAAAACGCCTTCGGTGCCAAGTGTATTCGATAACTAAACAGTGGAATCTGGCTTTACTAGCATATACCCCAAATAACTATGAAATCTTCGCTTTGATGTGCCCAGAGAATGTTTCCCATGTCTTCGCTGTTGATATTAAAGCTCTGCTTGCAGACTGCTTAAAAATCTAAAATCTCGAGGCATTTTATAGCCCAGAATCCATGTCACCACAAACATACTAAAATTAACGACACTTTATGTAGATACTCGGTGTTTCTTATAAGGGAAAAAATAAAACTACTTCTAAATCCCCTGAATACCGAACAAAGCATCTACTTATATGTCAGTCTTGACACTACTGATTTATTATAATTACGTTCAAGTTGTTTATAAAATTAGGCATCAAATATTTGCTAGAATTTGTTCTACTTTTCGATTTGTGATGATTTTTTCCGCCCTCAACTCATTTGAGGAGATATTTGCAAATTCTAGGCTCATGTCGGGTTAAAAAGTCCATCTTGTCAAAATGCTTATCGTCGCGTCGGCAAGGGTCTTCAGGAAGCTGAATTTATATCGAATATATTTAAAGAATTTACAAACTACTTAACCAGTTAAATCCCACGCTTGAAAGGACACATAAACTCTTTGGTGCATCTGGATATGCAACTGCAGAATGGTACTTGGTGCTACTTGGTTCCTTCCATATTAGTGTTTTTCATTTAATATAGGTACTGTACGTACGTCATCACAGTATACACCTTACCAACTTGTTTTTGGAAAAGCCAGTAATATTACATCAAACAATGTTAATCAAGTCGATCCAATATATAATTTTGATGATGGTTTTGAAGAACTTAAATGTCGCTTACAAACAGCGCGGAATGATGCAAAAATAATTTAAATACATCAAAAATTAAATGCAAATCGGGTATTACAAAAATAATTGTATAACTGTAATGCCCAATATATGAAATAAATATAGTTGAAAATAAAGGTAAAACGAGTAAGTTAAAATCGTTATTTATAATCCGTATCCAGTTTTCGACGACAAGGATCCAAATTTAGCAGTTAAAGTTTAGTTAATGTAATCATGGAAAAAAATTTACTCAAATGTTTATTTTTGTTTTTTGGGGATAGTGTGTTGGATCCCAAATTCCAAAAATATGTTATATCATTTTACCTTAATAAGGGCAATTACTTATTGCAACAAATGTCCAGCATAGCTTTGCCGACTATTGTAATATGTAGTAGTAGTTTATAGTATATTTAGTTTCTTGTTTAAGCTCTTATTTAGGCTAGTCTAGCATCAAGAAAGTGTATATTTGATTTAATAAGACTATGTTATGAAGTGTTTGAGTTTAACAACACAATTTCTACGCGTTATTATTTCTTAAGCATGTAACCTATTTTTAGATCATAATGCATATGTGACATCAGAAAAATAATCAGATTGTAATGTTAATGCAGTACGAGTATTATGACCTTTAAATTAGGTATGCGCCAGTGGTCATTTAGCCAAATAAATGAAAAAAGATCGACAAATTTAAAAGGCTAAAAACTACCAAACACAATGATGAATTCGACTTGGTTGTAAAAAGGGCTAGTGACATAAATTTACAACTCTGCCCTAGCATTGCGATGAAAGCTCCGAAAAGCTTAATTCGATATATCAACTGGAGCCTCTATATAAAGTACTACTCTGCCTACTGTACAAAAGTATTATGATTTTTAGCTGCCGCGCTCGTTTCTAGTACATTGTGGTTTGTGGAATTAAAGTGTAAATTTTAAATGTGGGATGCATTATTACTTAGTGTCAGACCTAGCTCTCAAATAATCCGGTCCTGCTTAGACGAGATATGAGCTTGTAGTGGACATCTTTGATTCAAATATTTGACCGTGATCTTTGTAATTACGTCGATTTGGTTTTTTTATACCTGTGGTGGTGTTATTGTACTTATGAGACCCGTTTTTTTACTTTTTAGCTGATGATAGTTGCTGTTAAATCAGAATGTGGTCGATCAATGCCGCTTTTAGAAGTTACTGATAGAACCTTGGACATTTCTGACAGATCTGATAATCCATTGGATAAGTTCAATTTAGTGCCTTACATACAACTAAATCGAATTAAGCTTAAGGTGGAAAATAAACCTCTTTATGTTCAAAAAGAGTTAAATAAGTTTGGGAAGACAAAAAGAAAGCCTAATCGTACTCCAGATGAAATATTAGAGGAAACATTAAGGCTTTTACACTATAGGCTTAATCGAATAAGTGAAAAAAGTAAAGTTAAGAAAATCGGTCAACTGATATATTGGAATGATCGAATAAATCTACTTAAGAAAATTTCATATCCAAAATTTAATATCTCGGAAGGCAGAAAGTGGTTTTTGGGTAAATATACTTAAAATTTTCATTCTACTCAAATTAACACTTGAATCGATATTAACTGTTAGTGTTTTTATTCCCCATTAAATTATTTTACATTTACAATAGTACCTTCAAAACATGTTAGTAAAGGTATTTTAAATGATATTGGAAATATTACCAAGTTAACCAGTTTTGCAGATATAAGTTAACTAGCAATGGACAGAAAATACATTGATTTTATAGCAGGGTTTTCCCCAAATTGTTAAAGATAAGGGTATTAAACATGTACTAGGTTTATAGTCTGTAATAAAATTAACCGATTTACGTATAATATAGGAGTTTTCAATTTACAAAAATATATATTGGGTCTGTTACACCTTTTTGAGACTATACCGAATATACCCTACAAATTTTGTATTTAAAATTAAACCAATATTGGTGGCAAGATACCGTACAAGGAAAAGAAAACACGAAAAAATATTTTTTTAAGTTACAAACCTATGTAATATAAAAAACGTTTATTTAAAAAAATAGCCATTAGATAAACCAAAATTATTTTCACAATGTTGGCCTAGCGATAAGTTTGTAAATAAATAAAATTGTGTCTTAGAAGTTATGTATAAAAGTAGAAAAAGCAAAATATGAAATACATTTTGATAATATTTATTTATTTTTTGAATTATAATACCAGGGGCTCCATTTTTAGATCGAGTTATTATGTTGTATTTGTTTTGTTTTTAAGTTTTGGTTAGGTTTATATAGTATCGCAATGATCGGGATAGATTAAAAAAGAAATCTCGGGTAATTTTTATTTGAAAATTGTTGAAAACTGGCTCTAGTAGCATTACATTTGGAAATGTTACATATACTGGTAGTATTGACATATATAGACTATATGACTTCTGTCTATGGAGGCAGTTTAAAAAATTCCTTAAATTTCTCTATGGTCAAATTAGACATTATACTTTTTGCTTGTAGACTTGTGTATACAAATTATATGGATTTATATTTCTTATTAATCTTATTAACTCTAAATGTTTTTATTAATTTTCAGAAGCACGAGTTAAAAATATTAATACTCTAAGCAACCTATTAAAACTTACACATAATTATGTAGACCCAGACCTTCACATTTTTGTAGAAACTCCCTCGAAGACATACTTTTTTAACTATGGAGGATATTCTTTGGCAAAATGCATTGATATTCCTAAAAACCTCTCTAAGTTACAAATGAGGTCCATATGTCAGAGTTATAATTTAGGAAACAAAATAACTAGAAAGAAAGACGGTATTAAACGTCGCAAACTGGCTGTTTTGCAGAAACGAATTTTAAATACGCATAATAAAATCAAACAGGGTCATACTGCCGTTGCACCAATAAAGGAAGTTTTTGATGACAAAAGAGTATTAATTGCGAAGGTCGAGAAACAAAAATTGGAGGATGTATTAAGAGTCACTATGCGGGATATGTCGCACACTCGCGAGTCACTGAAAAAAGAAACTGTGGTGAATCCTGATCTAAAGATAAAACATGAAATTAGTTTGTTAAATGAAGTTCAGAATGCTAATATTATATTGCAGAGTCATTTGCTCCACTTAAAAGATTTTGATTTAGTTAAATCTGATCAGTTTTCTTTAAACGATTCTAAGAATCTTAGTGATGTTAAATGTTTAAATGCAAATACAAACATGGACGGAGATATCACAATATGCGATGAATTAAAAGAGCTACAAACCGAGAAAGTTTTAACAGCAATGAGAAAAATGGATAGTAATCTCATTTGTAACAATTTTAATAAATATTGCACAGCAAATCCAATTAAAGGGGGCGTAAAAAATCAAATATGCTTTAAAGGTTTGGGTGAAGATAAATTAATATACTGTAAAAATCAAGAACATTTTATCAGTTGTAGTAAAATGCCAAATATTCT
Source organism: Kuschelorhynchus macadamiae (assembly GCA_030620095.1). Taxonomy (NCBI): domain Eukaryota; kingdom Metazoa; phylum Arthropoda; class Insecta; order Coleoptera; family Curculionidae; genus Kuschelorhynchus; species Kuschelorhynchus macadamiae. The sequence goes on along the minus strand of JAUTXW010005299.1, from coordinate 60,726 downwards.
TTGTGATGAATTTAATAATAACTCCCCAATTGCAACGTATAGTTTGCAATGCAAATATCTCAGCCAGAAAGAAAATAGTGGCATGATCAACCAACCCGAGATATGTAATACTTTTTCTAGTTCATCTATTGAGCCAGACTGTAAGTTTCCTTTAAACATCTCAACTGAAAATACTTCTTACGGTTTAAAAAATGAATTTTTAGCAAATGTAGCAAGCCCAAATGAAAAGAAAACATGTGCAAGATCTATACCTTCCATTTTTTCAGATTGCGAATTTCGTTTGAATGACGATTCCATAAATAACTGTTCATTTAATTCAGGTACCGAGTTTTCTTCAAATTCACTTATCGCAGTTAGGATGGCACTTACTAGATCAGTGCCCAACCTTGACTGTACTACATTTTCTAGAAATCCATCAGACAACAGTTTGTTTGATTCAGAGCAAAAACAGTTGTTGAACTTGTCCGCGGTGTATAATGAATCGATTTCTGGCAATACTATAACACAAGAATCTTATGATTCAGAGAATAAACAAGACCCAGTGATCAATCCTCTAGGTAATAATCCCGGATTCAAGCCAAAACGTAAACCACAGGTCAATGTAATAAGTGACATTCGAATTCTTAATAATTTTAAACTCAAGATTGGACGCCGTAGTACCAGTAGCATTCCGTTTGAAAATGGTATAGGTACATTCATGTTCATGTGTTCATGTATTCAAAGCAATATTTTGTACTTATTACTGTTTCTATGTATCAGAATTACAGGTTGCTTAAAACTGCTTTGAAGACACGGAGTTCATGATATACCCCAACCCTATATTAAAAAATGAAACTCTGATTTAACGATAATATATTTTTTAGCTTCTGTCAGATCTTGTAATAAGGAACTTGTTAGTACTGAATCAGAACAGACATCTAAGCAAAATAGTTACCCCAAATTACTAAGCAATAGACGTCATTCAGTAGCAAACGTTTATATCAATTGTGATGGTGTCAATGATTCAAGCTCCGAAGATGATCAGACAGTGAATTTAAAGATGAAAGACAAAAGAAAAAAAAATGAGTCACAGTATTCTTCTTTACGAGTTACTCTTACCAAATCACCAAGGGTTTCGGAAAACTATGCGGAAGGTAGGTTGTGTAATGTTTTAAAAGCAGATTGCGATAGGTATATAAAAAATGCAGAAGTTATATAAGTTTTTAATATGTAAATAAAACCCTCTGGTTTATGCGGTTTTCGAGTTTTTGTTAAGCTTCTAGAAATATTTAGCATAGGATTTCTGAAACTAGTCCCAAGTATTTTTAAAATATTGACTGTAAAACTGACAATTTCAGATTTTGAGTTATTATTAAATCTAAACCGGTTGGAATAGGTTACGCATTGACTAATCTAGTGGTTGAGGTATAATAGTTCGCGGCTGTAATGTATGTCACGGCATTATTAGCCGAGATTTTTAAAAATCCTAGCATGGCATTGTTTAATTTCAGCCGGTATTCGCATTTACTCCGGTTCGTGTTTGCAAAAATATCCTGTTATTCATGTTTGATGTCGGAGGTACTAAAGACATAATAATCAATAATCAACGCCATTGTATAAAGCATTTATTTATTTTTACTATTTATAGATATTTAATTTGATTAAGGTCTTTTCAATATAAAGGAGTGTATGCTTAAAAACTCTGGACGTACTAAGCCAAGTGGATCCAAGGCGGTGAAGCCATGTTTGGTCCCCCGTTGAATATTTATTGTAGTTTGGTGGAATACAAATTTTAGAAATCCGTTGGTTCTAGAAAAAATCGACTCCGCCAGCGGAATGAGGCAAAATGAGAGTGGTGCTGAAAATCAGCTCTATGCTGTAACAACATTGATGTTTTACAATTGTTGAAATCATTTCAATCGATTTTTATTCCAGTCAGTCTTGGAATATTGCATGATGTATGCACTAACACTTGATTGAAGGGCAAACGATTGAAATTTATTTCCAGCTTACACTTCGCAACATTAACTAATTTTAATGCTAAACTTAAGAAAATAAAAAGTAAGATGTAACCCAACGGTTATAAGCAAAAGAAGGATTGCTTACTTCTTTTTACCTCTTACTTTGACCGTCCCATAAGCACGGCATCGTTGATGTTATCGTAGTTTGAATCAACCTGTAGCTGCATAGGATTTTCATATGATTTCACCAGTTTTATAAAATATTGTGCTTTATGATTTATAGTATTTAGTCGGTCATATGTTTTGTATAAAAATATTAAAATTTTGAATTCATTTGTAACGCCACTCGATAATTCGTTGATCTTCGTTAATCATCGGCCATTATGATTTATATCACTTAAAGTATCCAAAGTCTGAATCTCGGGCCCCACCTCTTTGGATATCTGTGGTAAAGGGTCCACAAACGCACACAGGAAGCTTTTATACAGTGGAGATGGTCAACCAGAGATCAATGCCCAAGACACAGACAGAAAATCACTAAAAGTAGACGGGAAAGAAAGAGAAATAAAACATCATTGATTCGCATTAGGTGTCGTCTGCCAAAGCGGTGTAAGAGGTACCAGTTTACGTCCAAAATTAAGAAAAGCCGTTGAGAACCCAGTAGAATAATGTCGGGGGGTATTAACGGCGAAAACCAAGTCTGGTAGATGCACATTTTCTATGATCGGCTTGACTGAATTGCCTTGATAGTTTTGTTGGTGCATTCTACGCGATTGGCTTACGTTGTGTACACTGGTGTGAATGGGTCATTAATGCTCATTTCTCTAAGAACGTGTCTAAAAACATGCCCGGTTTCTTTGTCGGGTGTGCGAACAACCAAAGTGAGTGATGATTTCTTCATAGAAAGCTTGACTAACGCCCCGATTGTAACTTTTCGAATCGCTCGGCACTGTACCCATTTGGTAAAACGGTCTTGAAAAATGACAATGTAGTTGTTTGTTCGATCGGGGCAAGGGTCCAACTCAATCGGTACTTATAATATCCCAAGGTTGGCCATTTTTTGAAGGTTGCTTCTTACCTGGTGGTTGTTGCTAAGAGGATTAATGTCGCTGACAGGATGAACAGCTGAACACATGAGAAATACCTCGAAACATTCCTAGCCAGTAATAACGAAGAGTAATACGAACCATTGTTTTCGCTAAATGTGTCCAGCGTTGGCTCTGTCATGATTTCCTTCTAGGATGGCTTGGCGAGCTAACTTTGGAACACAGGAACTTGTCAGAGGTCTTAACCCCCCTTAAGATACATGGAAAGTTTGTGTTTGAGGGCACGGATATTTGGGAAAAGATTTGTACAAAACGTCGGTACCAGGAGGCTTAAGCTTCGCAGGTTGGTGGGAGGCGGTAATTCCAGGATAGGAAAACTTTCGGGATGGGTATATTGACATTTTTTCGGGTTTAGGTTTAGAGTTGGCCCGTCGGAGATGGCTGAAAACTTCACTCAGATTGTTGCGATGCTCTTCGAAGGTCTCCTCGAGAACTATGTTGTCATCCAAATAGGCGAAGGAGAAGAGTTTAAGTTCTGATCCTATAATACTGTCTGTCAGACGTTGACAAGTGGCCGAAGAGGAGTTTAACCCGAATGACGACTCGAAACTGGAACAGCCCCATCTCAGGAACGGTAAAGGCGGTGCTGAAGATGTACCGGACCCTCTGAAGCTTGTCCACGATAGCATTAATATACGGTAGTGGGTAGGTATCTTTGCGAGAGACGGCGTTAACTTTTTTGGAGATCTATGCAAAAGCTGTGTTCTCGATCTTTCTTGCGCACTAACATTGCCGGTGAACTCCATGGACTTTTAGAAGGTTCAGTGATACCATCTTTAAGCATGGTTCGGACTTCGGTATTAATCCTGGCAGTTGCAGACGGTATTGTTGTTGATAGGCTCGGTATTTTCCAGGTACCTAAATGATCTGATCGTTGCATATGCTCCACAAAACTTAAAACGAGCCTATGTAGTTAAGTGTGTTAAAATAAAACTATAAAAGAACACAGATCAGTATCAATTGTCACATGACTGGTCCGTAATTAAGGTTAAAATTAAATAAACAATTCTAATTATTATTTATGTTAAAGATAAGATGGGGTTAGAAATCAAATACGCCATTTACATTCAGGTGAGAACTGGACTTTTCTTGTCTTTAGTTATTTTCATTTTTTTCTAATAAATCTAATTTCTTTCTCTTGGAACACTCATGTGAGATATTTATATTTTCAGGTACAGCAAAGGTGTGTCCTGAAGCTAATAGGTGGTTCACATATGCAGATTTAGTCTCCGTGATTTCCGAATTTTTATATTTAATAAAGAGATTTACATGTTCTTGTACTCTGGTAGATATTTTCCTCCCGGACTGTCCCACATACATACCAGGACAATCGCTACAACTCCACGAATACACTCCAGATTTTGAGAATCTATAAGTTTTATCTTTAATTTTAACTAAATCTTTTTTAAGAATGTTTACAGTTTTAAATGCAATAAATATGTTAAAATGTCTAAAGAATTTTGCCATTTGTAAGGAAATATTACCAAAAAAGGTTATATGTCTATATTGGTTGTTATTTTTGTTAAACTTAGGGTCTATTATAAGAGAATTTATATTTGTTGACAAATTTAAAATAAAGCTTATTGATGGAATATATAGAAAAATAGTTATTAGCTGCTATTTGTTTTATTGTGTTGAGTACTTTATAAAAAGCATTTTTAGAAAAATGGTTTCTTTTATTGATTTGCCTTGTACCCAATTTTCATCGTAGCTAAATAGAATTCTTGAAGAGGTGACACGTATTCAAAGCTCATATTCGACTAAAAACTCAATTGAATTTGCTGATTCTATCAAAAATATTATTATTCCTAATGATTTAATTCTTATTTCACTAGATGTTAAAAATCTTTTCCCCAATATACCACTTTTGGAATGTATTGACTTGATGAGAAGGTTATTGAAACATAAAAATACCCCTAAAATAGGCCACCTTATTTTGCTTCTATCAACAGTGAGTGCTAAATAAAAACTTTTTTAAGTTTAATGGGCAGGTTTTTCAACAAAAAACAGGTTTGGCTATGGGTTCTTTATCTTTCTCCCTTCCTTAGCGAAATTTTTATGCAAAACTTAGAGAATAAAATTATGAACAGCCCATTTTCGAATTCTCTACTAACTTATAACAGATACGTGGACGACGTATTTGTAATATGGAATAGTAGTGAAAAGGACCTGGTCAGTTTTTTACATTTTGTCAATAGTTTACATAATAAAATTTACTTTACATTGGAAAAAAAACACAAAATAAATTACCTTTTTTAGATTTGTTACTTATTAGAATAGATAATAAAATACATTTTGGAATTTACAGATGCCACTGATAATATAATTCAATTTACTTCTAATTCACCCTACTCATATAATGATCATGATAAATTTTTAGCTTCCAATTCTTTATTTTTGTAGGATATTTAAATTTCCCCTGTCTAAAAATAGTTTTTATAAAGAACTTAACACATTAAAACAGATAACAGCTAATAACGGTTTTTCTATATGTTCCATCAATATGCTTTATTTTAAATTTGTCAACAAATGTAAATTCTCTTATAATATAATACATCCTAATGGCCGGTTGCAGAAAGCTCAATTAAAGTTTAGAATGTTTAACGGAATGTCAAAATTGACAGCGGGTTCCTACATTTCTGTAAGCAGCTTGTCAAATCTGAAAGCTTGGTTAAACATTCTAAACAGCAATTAAGTTTTGTGCAACCGGGGGTAAGTCTTATAAATGGCAAAATTCATTAGAAATTTTAACATATCTATTGCATTTGAAACTGTAAACACTCTTAAAAAACATTTAGTTAAAATTATGGATAAGACTTATAGATTCTCAAAATCTGGAGTGTTTTCGTTGAGTTGTAGCGACTGTCCTGCTGTGCACAGTCGCACAGAGTACAAGAACATGTAAATCTCTTTAATAAATATAAAAATTCGGAAATAACAGAGACTATATCTGCTTTTGCGAGCCACCTATTAGCTTCAGGACACACCTCAGGTACAGCAAACCTGAAAATATAAATATCTTACATGTTCCAAGGGAAGGAAATTAGATTTATTAGAAAAAATGGAATTAACTAAAGCGAAGAAAAGTCCAGTGCTAATGACGTATTTAATTTCGAACCCCATCTCATCTTTAATAAGATAAATAATAATTAGCATTGTTTATTTAATTTTAATCTTATTTACGGACCAGTCATGTGACAATTGACACTGACTTATATTCTTCTTTTATAGTTTTTTTTAACACACTTAACTACATGGGTTCGTTTTAAGTTTTGTGGAGTATACGCAACCAACAATACTCAAGGATTCAGTCTCTTCTTATTATTGTTGTACTTCTAAGATGTAACGTGTGATTTGTTGTTTTGTATTATATTCTTATTTTGTACCTGGATTTGTTGTTTTATATGTGTTAAGGTAGCTATACTTAATATTACATTTTAATTGTATAATTAATATAGTAGGTTTTTCCAATATTGTAGGTCCGATGATGCTCGCAAGAGAGAAACACGTGTCACCTTAGGTTTTTTAAAATATTTGTTTGACTGAGACCAAGACTTTGTGTTTTACTTAATAGAATTATAAACAGGTCTCTTTGAGAAATATCGACGACTTTGTCCACCGTAAGTCTTGCTCGGGTCCAATATTACTATACCCCCGTCATGAGTTTGCATGTCGGTAATATAACGGCTGGACGGTTCATTAGGTCTCTGAAGGCGGCGAGTAATTTCGGTTCTCGAATTATTGGCGTAGTTTAGTGGAAAGTGAAAGGTGCGGAAGTCGGTTAGAAACGCATCCCAGGACTCATCGTTGTTTGGGAACCAAAGTGCAGCTTCTTGAAGGAGCTCGGGCAAACACTGTAACAAACCATCCACACTGGTATTTGTCGAGGTGTATATCTCGCAATGACTCAATGAAATCTGTTGTTCCATTGAAATGGATGACCCACTCGTGCCCCTTTGACGGAGAAAGTACTGGTAGTTTCGGTTCCGGGTGTCACATGTTGGTAAAGAAGTTGTTGCTGAAAGTGGTTAATGCGATCTGGGCCAAATTGATGGCAGCGGTGATGGTATTTGAGGTATTTTCGGTTGAACGGCTCGGTGTGAACTGCTTTTTTGATTGATCGCCCTATGTGATCCCGGGTTCCGTTGCAGTTTGCTTTTATATTCTTTACGATGGCCTCGGATTGTGAGGCTTTGCCATTAGAGGGGAGTGGGGCAATGTGCGTATACTCTGATCGGTTTTACTGGCGCCACACGGCTGAAGTTCACGACTAGAATAGGGCATAGGCGAGATTATGACGTGTATCTTCGAAACCAACGAAGATTTTGTAAAACCGGTGCGAAATCAGAAACCTCGATTTAGTCGAAAAAGAGGAATCACTTATGAAAATCAGAGAACGGGTTTCATACAAAATGATGATTATGCATATTTTTCGGTCTTGAAAATACATAGAAACAAATCTTCAAAATTTTATCATGACTTCTAGTTCTTTCTAGTTCTAGTTCTAAAAATCGAAAGGGCTACCTCGGATTAGTCGGAAAATAGGTGTCTCGTCTCTTTTTGAGGTGCGTATTCGCAGAATGAATTTTCCAAAATAATCATTCTAGGTTCTTATTGAAGGGGACAACAAAATTTTACCTAACTCTAACTTTTTTCCGATGTCTGCTTTTCCGGTGACGAGAAAACAGGGGATTACCCTAGATCCACAGAGAATTGCCCTAAATATCTGAAGATTATTGCAAAAGCACACACAAACCTACAAGAATCCAAAATGCCCTATCAGTCGCGCACAGAATGGTTTCTGCTCAGGAGCTAAATTTGTAAAGCACTCCACTACTTCATTGATCATCGGTAATCATCGGTCGCTATCTGTTATATTATTTAAAGTATCTAACGGCTGAATCTCGGGCGCCACCCTTTGGATTTCTGTGTTAAAGGGCCCACAAATGCACAGAGGTAACTTTTATACAATGGAGACGGTTAACCAGAGGACAGTGCCCAAGACAGATAAACTAAAAAAAAACGCATTGACTAGACAGAAAATTAGATATACGGCACCTATGTTTTAAACATAGTATTTGCGTTATGCTTATTATTATGACTTACTATTATGAATACCATTTTTTTTTTGTAATAAATGATTCAAATTTTCAAGTTTTATAAATAAATTCCTTGCTCAGACATGTAAAATCGAATTCCAGACTTTTTTTATAAAATTTTTCGATATCTCGTTAGCCAATCCTATTTTTACCAAATTGCAAAGTTTGTTTACTCCCATCTTGGATGTCAAATGTTATAAATATTACGAAACCGGTTTATTGATACACATGGCAAAAGCGATCACTGGCATAGTTTAATTTCAATGTAAAATTATGCTCCTGAACTTATATATATGTATATACAGTGTATTGCAATTTTTTTTTAATTATATTTTTTTGTATTTTTGCGTAATCGAAGCATCAAACATGAAGGTTTTTTTTTACTAAGATGTTCATCGTTATTTTTCTAGAGCAGACACTATGCATATTACTTCAAATTCAAAACTTTTTATTTGCCTTATAAGACATACAAATAATTGAAATACAGAATATTAGAAATAAATTGAAATACAAAATATTGGAATGTAAAAATTTAACAAAATATTAGAATATAAAAAATTAAATTTCATGTTTATAGGCAAACAGGGTCTGCAGACGCTTTCCGAGTCAGTGTAATGCAGCCCTTAGAAAATTGAAAAATATCAACGAGATTAATAATTTATAAATAATAATGAGATTTAAAACTAATCTTATTATTAAAAAGTGAATATTAAGAATGAAGTGTGAGAACAAAAACAAACAAAAACAATATCAATATTTTATAGTTATACAGCGGACACCAGGGGGCTCAGAATGCTGGAAGCATGCGCGGGCGGACACTTAAGAGGACGTGGCTAATATTAGAGTTATTATTAGTCAATTATTTGTTAAAAATTGGGCGAGTGCAGCAAACAAAAATATAATTAAAAAATATGAATGAATGAATATATAAAAATCAGTATGAATGAAGAGGTGCTTGTCAATAACTAATCAAATAAATAAGCAATAATAGTATTCATGGAATGCAAAATTTATCGGTTCAAATTAAATTAGGTTTGCGAATGCAAAAACATATTTTTTATATGTTTCTTGAAGCTGCGTAACGGAAGTTGTTTAATATTATTTGATAAATTATTCCACATCTGAACTGCGACGAAGCTGAATGATTTTTGAAATGCTGCTGACCTATGCTGTGTGATCCTAAAAGAATGTAAATATCGAGTACCGTAGTTATGCTCCTGCGTTGTGAATATAGACCTTAAATATGGAGGTTGATTGGTTGTTAATATGCGAAAAATAAATAGGAACATATGATACTCGCGCCTTCTCGCCATTGACAGGATAGAATATCTATTGAGATATGGTGTAATATGGTTTCTAAATGGTATATTATGTGCGAAACGTAGGCATGCATTTTGAAGTTTTTGTATGGAATGTTTAGTGTGCGCGCTTAGTGAGTTATGATAGACGACATCGCCATAGTCAAGTAATGCTAACACTAGAGAATCACATAATGAATATTTTGTACCACTAGGTAGATGGCGTTTAAGTTTATACAATTTCCCCAGACGCATATACGCAATACTAAGTTTCTCCTTAATATGAGCCTCAAAATTTAGTTTGTTATCGATAAAAATACCCAAATTCTTAGCTAGAGTTACAATTGGTACGGATAAATCATCTATTTTAACTTGGAAATTAGTTGACACATATTCCAAAAGATTTTTATTAGATCCAAAAAATATGACGCAAGATTTGGAGGCATTTAACTTTAAGTTATGATTTTTTGTAAACTTATTTTATTTGCTAAGATCTTCATTGAAATTTGTTTGTGAAGTAAGTAAAGTATCTATAGTAAAAGACTTGTAGAGTTGAGAATCGTCTGCGAATTGTTGCAGTTCGGAGTGTTTAATTATTCTTTCCATGTCCGCAACATACAAAGAGAACAGCAAAGGCCCTAAGATGGATCCTTGTGGTACGCCTCTTTCGAGAGGAATATAACTGGACTGTTTCTGAACCTGTCCACATTTTATGGCTACACAATGAAATCTATTAGTTAGATAAGACTTTAAAAACCCCATTGAATTGTTAGAAAAACCAAAGTAGTGAAGCTTAGCTAGTAGCATCCTATAGTCTAGAGTATCAAATGCTTTACTGAAATCAAGCAAGCAAAGGCACGTAAACTCTTTTATCTTCCTTATGTCTGATTTTATTTACAAGATTACAAAGACAAGTGGTTGTGCTAAATGCCTTTCTAAAACCCGATTGACATTCCGGAATTATATCATATAAACTACAAAATGAAATTATTTGATTATAAATATGTTTTTCCAGCACTTTAGAAATTACAGACAAGATGCTGACAGGCCTTAAATCTTTTAGTTCTTTAGGGTTAGGTTTCTTCGGCAGAGGTTTTATAATGGCTTTTTTCCAAAGTTTTGGAAAGACGCCATTTAATATGCAAGTATTAACAATATTCAATAACGGATTTTCACAAAAAGGCAGACATAATTTCAAATCTTTAAGTGAGAGACCATCTTCACCAATAGAATTAGTTTTTATGGAATGTATATATTTATGTAAATCAGACTTATCTAAGAGGGTAAAATTAAGTTCAGAAGTCACATTTCGATGAGTGTTTTGCTGATAAAATACTTGGGGCCATAGGGTAGTTCAAATTTTATCGAGTGCATTTCGATTCCCTGAAGAAGATGAAGAATTTTAAATTTTAGAAAATTGACCTTCCCCCTATTGTTAAAATCAAACATTTTTGATGTGGAGCCATTAACTGTTCCCACATAAACCTTTTACACAGTGTCGTAAAAAGAAAGTAACAATGGTCCAAAATAAGAAAGTTTTTTGTAAATTTTCAGAATAGTTGAACTTTCCAAATTTTTGCAGTCGACTAGTCGAATAAACCGGCAAATATATCGAGTGCAACAACACACAAAGTGATTTGTTTTTATTTTTATGCGTTTTACCCCCCCTCTTTTTCCCTTCAACCCAAGATCCGTGCGTGGGTCCATACACATTGTTTTTAATCATAGTATCCATTAATTACTTGTTAATCGTCACTAAAATCGTCAAGAAATATATAAAACTCCATTTTAATATATATATTCTAGTTCCAAAAATACTCGATTTTAAATTTTTCTTAAAATGTCCGTATCTAGCAGTTAATGTAAAAATATGTACAAGGCGCAAAGCAAGTATATTATTAACCCGATATTTTTTTTATTATCTTGTGATATATATATATATTACGCTTTTTGAAATAGATGAACTAATTCAATATTTCCCATTAGGACTTGCAGATAACGCGGTACGAAATTCTGGACAACGAAAAAAGTGAGTTCATTTAAAATATTTTGCAATTTGTCATGGTAGAGTAGGGGTGTTAGTTACTAGGTTTTAGATTTGTACTTTTTTCATTCATAATATTTCAGATTAAGATCCTCATAAAAGCAGTTTTCTTACACATTTTTACAAATGGAAATCTAAACATTGGATATCCGTCAGCACTTACCAGCTTAAGCGCAGCTAACAATTACATATCAGCAAGCTTGTGCTAATTTGCTAAAGATGTTGACTTGACATGATGTTGCTGCTCGGCAATTGCCACCATAATTTGGTAGGATGTACGGATGGCGAGCTCTAAACTCCCGAAACACCCCAAATCTTTCAAATATTTTTTAATTTTTGAAATGCATCTTGGCTTCCACTAGATGCCCCTTGAGAGTACTACTGGTCTCCAGAAATGAGTTTTTCTTTCAAGTTATCCACTTACCCCTCCCACTCCCGCCACATAGCGGCCATTTCGCTAATATTCTATGTAGAACTGCGGCAGACGAACGGGATAGAATGCAGGAACAACTAGGCCTCACACGTTCACAGCGTCTGCTCCCTTTCTAGCGGGGTCGTTAGTTGCCACTCTGAGAGGTTGAGTCTCCCATTTCCCCCCTGAAATAAAGCAGCAAAATCGAACACGCGGAACCACTTATGTTAATAACACAGAGGTCTGCCTTCGACGAGACGAACCGGAGGACTGTGCTAAAGATATATTTTTCATTGTTTTTTAGGTTATATATGTTTATTATTTTTTTACAGCAACGTCAGATGTTCTAGTATTTATTTAACCTATTTAAAAATGTTTTTGTGAATATAGGTTAATTTTGTTTAAAGTTCTGAATGTAAAAATATTTTGTGATTTAATTTTTTGTGTCCGGATAATTATGAAAGTTTAGGAGCACTTCTAGACAAGACTAGCAAAATCCTAAATATTCTTACCCATTCTCTGATACCTCATTATTTGCTTCCTCTTTAAACTGTTTAGGCACGTTCAGGCAAATTGCAAAACTGTTTTTTACAGCCACCCAAGTCATGGTCTCGGAAATAGAAAACGGCCTACTGAGTTTTAGTATCATCAGAAAATTAAATGCGCAGAAATATAGCCCAAAATATCTTATATTTAAATATTCATAGTTATATATGTATTTTAATTGGTTGTATTAACATAGTCAGATTGTGTATCATTTTTGGAGAAATATTTTTTGAAAACTTCATTTTTCCTTCTTTTTTAGGTGCATGGAGGTAACATAGAGGATCCTTTTGTTATTGTTGCTTCTGTAATTTTGTATGTTTGTCAATGTTTCTCATTTTGTAAAAACAAAAGTTTCTTTCCAAAGAAACGGCAAAATCAAAGTAAAATAGTTACCATTTTATTCGTGGGAACAGTTGTTTATTTTGGTAAGGATAACCTGTTCCTTTGGTGTTTGTGGTAGTAAAAAAAGGCAATACCATTTACGCGATCGAATGAAAAGTTAATATACTTAATAGTTATTTAGTTAAAGGAACGATATTAAAAACTGTGGTTTATGACCTATGTTGAATGATGGTTGATGAGACCAGCCCAGATTTTAATGAAATAAAATAAAAAAAAAACATAGTGTCACAATTCTAGAAAAACAAAAGGAGATCGGGACTTCACTTTGAATGCAGAAACAATGTTACTCTTGGGGTAGACAACTGTAGAGTAGAGCAACACGAGGAGATTGTCAAAAAAATAAGATTCCTGAATGTATATGTTTGCTTCTACATATATATTACAGTCAGTTTCTGGTTCCTGTAGCAGTTTGAAAAATCAGGAATAAAAAGTTCCGCTATGTTTCTTTCAGTGTGAACCCGCTGCATGATTTATTTTTATTGTGCTTTCATAATCTAAGCTGCTAAAAAACAAAACATTTTTTTATAAAAAAAAACAACTTTCCTAGTACCTACAAAAGTACAAAAGTGTCGAACCGTAATTTAGATTTTACGTGACTCAAAAGATAGTAGACACTCTTAGATAGTTCGTTAAACTTACTGGCTGGTCTTCATGTCCTCGAGTACTATGTTATTTCAGATTTCTACTATCTGTGACCATTATTAAGTGGGATTATTATCATCATCATCATGCAGTCCTAATGGTACACTGCTGAACATAGGCATCACCTATTCGCTTTCATTTTTGTCGGTCTTATGCTGAGTATAAATAATTGTTAACTATTTTGTCAATCCATCATGTTTTAAGAATAGGCAATAGTTTGGAGGTGCAACGGTTTTTTTCAGTTCCAGAGACTCCTAACATTGCTCATTCCATTTTTCTTTAAGCTGCTCTCAATTTTCACGCTGTTCGTCGAGTCGGAGTTAGTATTTCAGCTCCATATGTTAAAACTGGTAACAATACAGTTTGTATATTTTTTGTTTTTTCACCAGCCACGTATGCTCTCGTATATTTTTTCAAATTATTTTGTTTCTTCTGTTCCATATTTTGCTCTACGGTCACATTGACCATTCTATGACTCTTTCCCATAGAGAATCTGTTTAGGACTGTTTTTTGTCGGTTATGATATAATCGTTTTCATTTCTGGTTCGGTCACTCAGACTTTCCCGCCTCCAACTTCTGTCTTTCTTATGGAACATTCTGTTCAAGAAGGTTGTTTTGTAATAGAAATTCTAGATATGTATCTTTTATATTGTCACTGTTATAATTTATCAGTAGTATCTCCAACACATTCGTTTTACACTAATTCTTGACATTGAAGTGTCCATATACTACTGCAAATTGTGAGCATGCTTCATTTATAGCTAAGTAAAAACTGAATTTTAATGCTAAGGTACAATGCTAAATACTAGGTATGTTCGGCGAAGCGTAAGTTACTATTAATTATTAATTTACAGTAACTAATATGCCAGGAAGCTAAAGTGCTTGCTTTATGTAAGTACCAAGTTTCCAAATATTAGAAAATTTTAAAATGTACTTTTTATTTTGTCGAGCGAATGCGAGTTTTGTCTTTGTCTACAAACTTTGAACAATTCTTTTGATTCTTTCTGAAGTACTGTTTACATACGATAGTCATTATTGTGTTTGTGATCTTCTAGTTACTTGTTCCATCCTAACTTTTAGAGTTTGCCATCTCAATAAATGTCCTCATAATCATTTTTCATCAAATTTCCTAATATTTTGAACCTCTGCATCCAGTGATTGGGAGTTACTGCAGTAGTTGCTTGTTTATAGCTGTGTTCTGATTATGGCCTGTTTAGTCGATGCAGAATAGTTGAAGTTATAATAAAGATATTGGTCAGTGCCTGTGGGTTTTCTATATACTGATGTTTAATTTTGGTTAATTCTATGTTTGACGAGAAGATTGAGAAAAGGCAAACATGCAGTATTTTCTTTTTTCATAGTAGAGTTAATAGAAATGAATATTATTAATGTGATTAACCTGACCACATTCTAAAAGGGTCTTGAACATACTGAATCCCAATTTTTGGTTTACAAGTGGAAATGTTTTAACTTGATAGTATGGTTTTACTCACAAGGGGATAAACTGCCTTTTGCAAACCAAAAATTTGGTTCGGTATATTGATGAATTTTATAATTTGGTCAGGTTCAAACGAAGAACTCGCGCTGTGTTTTATTTATATTAACAATAATTGTCGATATGTTAAGTTGATTGTGGGAAAAGAAATGAGCCCGTGTTTGTCTTTTCTCGATTTTATCGTAGCAATGACGGAAACTGGTCAATACCCTCATAATAAGCCCAACCATTCTGCATCAACTAAACCCTCCGCTCAGTTATTCGATGCAGAACTTCAAAATATTAAAAGAGATTTGATAAGGAGCGGTTATGTGGTTATTAGAAGAAATGTAAAGACAGTCAATGTCAAGATGTAAGACAGGTATCTAAGAAAAGTAAAAAAAACCAATAGTAGTTCAATGTAAACAGAACAATATGTAAAGGATATCTAAGAAATAAATTAGGAGAATTATAATATATTTAAATCAGAAAGGACCCTAGAATTATGTTGACAGAAACGAAACCCGAAAGAGAAAGTGATAAAACGAATTGCCATTTATCAAATATCACAGTGGCCTAATTCTCGCAGAGTTCACAAAGAGTAAAACCGGCGATAAAGGATATTTAAAGAAACTGGTTTTATTTAGCAATATGGAAAATTATGTAGTAATCCAATTATAGAAACCCCCAATTACATAAATGAATTCGGTTATCCTTCACTGAAGATATCTGCTATATAAGCCGTGTACCTTAGCATTAAGATTTAGTTTCTATTTGATAAGAGCGAGAAGTCCGTTTTTGAGTTTGTGAGTTTAAAACTAATGTAATTAAGTCTTTCTGTAACATTTTTATATGGTACTAACTTACTAAGACCTTAATCTCATTAAGTAACAGTTTTCCTGACTTCTTGTTATGACGAATTTCAAGTACAAACTAATAATTCGGTATATTTTATTTACAGTTGCCAAGAATACAAATCTCAAGTAAATCAGTCATTAGTAGAAAAAAGTCTTATTCCCTATAAACGTAAATTGGTGTTTGAACAAGAAATAAACCTAAACCACACAATAGCTGAAGAATTTGTATCGTGTTCATATTCCCGCAAACCTTTTTTAAATACTCAAGTTACAAACATGAATCCCCATCTTGAAAATGCAGCTGTAGTTCATATAGATTTTGCACAGCGAAATAAAATTTCTACTAAATGCGAAGCGGAAGACCCCCTTGATTCACAGAAGATTGGTAGTAGTTCTAGTGATTCCGATTTATTCCCAGAAAATGAAGACTTAAACAGATCATTTTTCAAAACGCACTACTTAACTGTATCCGAAACGTATGACAACAAATATAAGTACAAAGCTAAGGAAGGATGTTCTACACTTTTTTCACCTAACAGCATAACTAATTTATTGTCTTCGACAAGTCATGAAGCTAATATTTTATCAAACAGCACAAACTCAGATATTCCTCCGTATCAAAAAATTCCGAAAAATAATGCATCAATATCTGAAAATATCTCTAGAAAAACTGTGAACATTTTAAAACCTACGTTTAAAGCGCCAAGCAGATCGCGAATCGAGATGTCTTTAGCCGATTATGAAATTCCCAGCAATCAACATCAAGAACCTTATTATAGTAATGTTGAAGACTATACGGGTTCTGTAGAAGTAGGACATAGAGTCATGCGAATAGTTACCAAAACAACAGCTCACCTCGCCGAGTATGATTCAGAGTTCAATGGCCTGAATAAATATCGAAAATATTTTGTCGAATGTATTGCAAAGCTAAATTGGAATTCCAATAATATAAACAGTCTAAAGTTAACTTATTGTAGTAATAAAACTGTTATTATATTTCCAATAAAAAAGCCACCTTGCTGCAAAAGAGTTGTAGAATGGGTAAAAATACATTCAAAACCTTCCAAAGTGTCTTCCCCTTTAAGAAAAACTGAACGCACTAGAATATATATTCCTAATAATATTGGTAATAGTTCTGATTTGGATTTATCTTTGACTTTAATCCCATGCACAAGTTCACAATTATCTTTATCAGAGTTACCTAGAGTTAAGACAGATAAGTCTTCTGCTAATTCTCAAAGATCGTCGAGTCCAGTCTTAGACAAACAAAAACGTAGAAAAAAACTAGCACAGGCTCGCAAACTACCTAGTTTACAGGAGTCCATTTTGTTATCAGACGAAACTATTAGGTCCTGTCAAATTACTGGTATTTCTCAACACAATAGTTTCGGATTTAACAAGTCAGTTCAAAATCTACAGTCTGTCAGGGCCTTTGGAGAACACTATCAATATTTAACGACTATGGTAATGGAATTGCATATTCGCACCCGTGGTGAATTTAAACCCGATCCTCAATTTGATTGCATTTGCGCAATATTTTATTCAATATTGAATGACATACCTGAAAATTGGCGAACAAGTTCGAAGACTAGAGGTCTAATTGCTGTTAATTGTCGCCCAGCGGATTTGGGGGCTTGTAGGTCTGATTTTTTAGATGGTACTGATATTGAATGTGATATAACGTATGTGAAAACAGAAGAAGCTTTAATTAATGGTTTTATATCCATTATTAATTACTGGGATCCTGATATTTTCGCGGGATATGAGATAGAAATGTTATCCTGGGGATATCTTGTCGAGAGAGCTTCTGTGATTTCTATTAATATCTTGCCTTTGCTCGGTAGAAGTCAGCTACACAAATACGGCAAAACCAAATTAAAATCCCTTACATCAGAACTAGACACTGGAATTATTGGACGCATACTTTTAGATGTATGGAGAATAATGAGACGTGAAATAGCTTTGCAAAGTTATTCGTTTGAATCTATAGTATATAATATATTACATAGGCGTGTTCCCATGTATATGTTTAAAGATTTGACGTTTTGGTGGGATCATCGTAGTAATCTTCATAGACACAAAGTTTGTAGGTACTATTTTCAGAAAGTGGATACTATCTTAGAATTATTTGATAAATTAGATTTTTTAAATAGAACTAGCGAACTTGCAAGGTTGTTTGGCATTCTGTTCTATGAAGTTTTATCAAGGGGATCGCAGTTCAGGGTAGAATCCATGATGTTACGGTTGGCAAAGCCACTTAATTATGTCCCGGTATCACCAGATACAAAACAGAGAGCACAAATGAGGGCTCCAGAGTATATTCCTCTAGTTATGGAACCTGAATCTAAGCTATATACGGATCCAATAATAGTCTTAGATTTTCAAAGTTTATACCCTTCGATTATTATAGCGAACAACTATTGTTTCACTACTTGCATAGGAAGAGTTAGTAAATTGGGAACAAACCTTCCATTTGAATTTGGAGCAACTCAGTTAAAAGTGCCGAAGAAAATCGTGGAAAAACTCTCTAAAAGAAACTTGCTTAACTTTTCACCTTGTGGTGTAGCTTTCGTGAAACAAAGAGTAAGGGAAGGAATACTACCTAGGATGTTAAAAGAAGTTTTAGATACGCGATTAATGGTTAAAAACTCTATGAAGGAAAATAAAGGAAATGAGAATCTACAAAAAGTTCTCCATAATAGACAGCTTGGTTTGAAGCTTATAGCTAATGTTACTTATGGATATACCGCAGCCAACTTTAGTGGACGAATGTGTTGTGTTGAAGTTGGAGACAGCGTTGTGAGCAAAGGTAGAGAAACTCTGCAACGAGCTATTAGTTTGGTGGAGAGTACCCCAAAATGGCATTCTAAGGTGAGCATTATTAAAATTAAAATTATTATATGTTAGAGAATGTTAGGAATATGGCTTGATTTAGGTCTTAAAACTGAAGGATTCGTATGAAAAAATTAGCACGTGAGTAATTGTTTCGTATAGATCCGTCAACAGAAATTTTTATTTTTTATATAAGAAATGTTAGAGTTCATACATTATTACTTTTAATAGATTTATCCAGAGCAAATTATTATTTTCCAAAATATGGATTGATTTAAGTCGTAAAACCTTATGTGTAATTGTTTTATATTGGTTCATTGGTTTGGGTGATCTATCCGGACATGCACACTAAATATCAGAATTTGTACACATATTATTTTTATAAATTAAGTTATGTTACATACAACTAAATTGAAAGATTATTGACCATTCCAGGTCATTTTTCTAACGTTGTATTATGTCTAATGTTATATTTCATCTTTTGGAATTTGCATCGCCATTTCTTCACTCGAACCTCTAGAAGTGTTTATTATATTTTTAACACTTTTAAATATTTTTATAAAAAAATATATAAACAATGAGTTTTTACACGCATTTGTAAAATGCATTGTATTGTTTATGCAGCCACCCTTAGAGTAAGAGTTAAAGTAGAGATGACAATTCATTCATAAATCTCGTTGGGGGTATGCGCCAACATGGTTCCCCTACTTTTCACATTCTATCGACCAATGTTTACAATAAAACAAGATATGAAAATGGCCCATGTCCAAGTACATGACCATTTGATGACGACCAGTGGCGGCGCGACTTTTTACTTCCCACATAGGGAAACATTATTAATCGTGAAAAAATCATCGTTCCAGGTTTTTACAGATCTTCATGTTTTTCCGTTTATGTTGATCGGTCTCTCTGTTCCTCGTATAGCGTAAAAATCTACTTACTCGATTAACTTTAATTTTATTTAATTTTCCACAAAATGACGATCTTTTAAAATATTTGTTGTACGAAAATTAAGAAATGGGCCATGCTTCCTTATCCTTGACATGAGGAAGGATTCTTACCTATGCCTTAATTAGGTAAATACGTATTTTTACCGTTCTATGGCATCATTTTCAGTGTTTTCACAAATGTCTGCGGATTTTATTACTGTCAGTAATAAGATTTACGAATATCATTTTTGTGCAATTTAAAAATTCAAAATGGTAATGCCAACATGGCGGCGGAATTTAAACATTTATATAGATTTGATTTAAATCAAGTCGGTATCTGGGGGTATTTGAGAATACATATCGTACATTTTTAGTAAATATTTAAAAAATCAGAGTAGGAATGCGAGGATTGCGAGCGAATTTTTTAACATTTATGCAGATCTGATTCAAAATCGCTATTAACAGTGCAATTCATACATTTTTAGTAATACATATTCAAAATGGCGATGTCATGAATCAATCAATCCGACAAGTACTTTTTTTCAGTAAATTTTAAACATTTAATTATGCCACCATTTTATTCCACCATTTCGAATTTGTCTCAGAATGTTTACCAGTTCATCCCTATATAATATTCGTTTTTTGAGTAAAGTTTTAACATAATCGATGCAGTAGTTTTTTGCATTTATAACATTTTATTTGGCCGCCATTTTGGATTTGTAGTAAAACTTGTCCATTGATAGTCATGCCACATCTAATTTTTCTGCAAAATTTGGATACAATGGATAAGCAGTTTTTAAGTAATAATTTTTTAACATTTCAATAGGCCGCCATTTCGTTCTGCCATATTGGATTTTTACCAAAATGTTACCACGTCTTCCATATGACCTTTAATTGTACTTTGTCGCGGACAGACATACAGATAGACCGACGGAACTGAGAAAACATGTTTATTTTTGCAACTAGAATACTTTCCTCTTGCAAGGAAACAAAATGAAGCGAGATCTATAAGACAAAAATAGAATAGCCAATTGTCATATTGTTATTCCGTGTTAACAGCTGAATTAAAAAAAAAAGAATTTTTTTTTTAAGTTTCAGTATCCCAAATCTTAAATTCTAACCAGTTTAGAACATGTTTACTAACACAAAGAAATCCCCGTTTTAATTCCGTTACCTCACAACACTTAAAAAAATGGCCCAACTTAAGTGAAAATTAAAAAAAGGCCCGAAATCATCCGAAACCTTATTATATCCCCAGATTTTATCCAAAATCTGGTGATTTTCGAAATCGCAGTACGTTTTTTTTTGGCGTGAGGTGCCCTTCGACCATTACCCAGTAAATAACAATACTTTAACTTAGGTTAGCATATAATAGCATCTAGGTAATTATTGAGAATATTTATAATTTTAATATTTTAATATACGTATAGATATTTTTTATTCGAAAGGATAATTAGTCGAACTCGTGCGCTATGCCATTTTATTCTATAATTATTGTAATTCTCTGATAGGAAATCGTCAAAAAATCACCTCAGAAACTTTCTTGTATCATTTTGCTTCTGAAGATAAACGTTCTATTATACTGAACCGGTTTGGTCAATACGTCATGTGTATTCTATAATTATTGTAATTCTCTGATAGGAAATCGTCAAAAAAATCACCTCAGAAACTTTCTTGTATCATTTTGCTTCTGAAGATAAACGTTCTATTATACTTAACCGGATTGGTCAATACGTCATGTGTCCCAAAATAAGTGAATAAGATATCTTCCATTACATATTACACGTCCCCTGTTTATTTAGTGATTAAAAGACAATTCCAAACTTAAACGGCTATTTTTTTGCAAACTTTTGCCGCACCATAGTTAGGTCAACTAAAGCTCCTAGTTTCGCAATGTTCAAGATAACGTAAATAAAACCTATTTATTAAATATTTAAAAAATCACTGTTCTCCTAATCTCACCGCACCTTTAAAATGCTGCTTCTTGAAATAAGGCAACATATAATTAGAAGAGATTACATTAGAAGACCATATCAACAATTACACAATAATACATTAAAACCCATGCAGTAGTGAAGCTAAGAAAAGCTTGGTACCTAATGACAATTTAAATTGAATTAACTTCTGCGTTAAAATATTTTTTAGCAAATTAATTTCTTTAATGTTAAAGTTTATTGTAGGTTCTCAAACCGCCATTGGTTTTTAAGCCATGCTGGTCACGTGACACTGTAACAATTTTTGCTATAGACTATTGTATTATTTTATTATAAGAATTTCTTGCCAATGAAAGTGGGATGGTGTCATACGACAGTGGCATGGTCTAATATGTGGAGTAGTCGATCGGGGTTGTCATATCTAATTGAAACTTTTGTTACTGGTGTAATTTAATCTGAGGCTTTGGGTATTTTAGCTTGTATATACTATTTTGCAATAAAAGTAATTTCTTTATACTGCTTAGAAACTAATACTGGAAAAACATTACTATTCTTTGTACGAAAATGTTGTTGCATCATGTTTAAATATATTGACCGTAATATAAATTCCTGTAAACATTGGAATGCCTGGTTAAGCTTGGCATCGTCGTACGATCCACCTTATACCGTGGCAGTGGCTAAATATGTAAGTAATGAACTCTATTTTTATTCTTACTTTAAGCAGCCATTTATACATTTAGTAGGTTATAGAGGTGTTGAACAATGTTGTTTTTATGTTAATTTGATATAGTAGGTAATAAATGTCAATATTATTTATTTGTCTAGATTTTCTGCTATTTTATTGAAATGGTTTTTGGAAGTCAACTTAATATACAAAAGCTATAAAACCAAATCTTATTCAGCTTAACCGAACCTAATCAAATAACAAAATTATTATATGCCCCTTAGAGAAAGAAATACGTCAATGCCACGTACCTAAAATGGTCAATAATCCTGCAAATTTATTCTCACAAAAAGCATCTGCGCGCTTGTTTTTTTCTTAAGAGTGCAAATCCACGCTATAAAATTTCTCGTGTTCATTTTTTGAACTCAAACCTCAAGCGCCACTCTGTAGATGACGCATCAATGTCGGAATCCGATTATTTTTTAATTTTTTCCAAAATAGGCCATATAAATAAATTAACACGTTCAATATTTAATGTTATAACATATTTATGTACAAACATTACATAAAATCTATCAAATACTATGCAAATAAGTAGTTTCACTTTTAACGGAAAAATTCAAATATTTCAGAAAACGCTTAACAGTGACGCAACATTGTGGTATCCCCTCCATCTCAAGCAAATAACTTTATGAGTTTTACATTCCTTTGATAGAAAATTTCAAAATATTGCACATGGCATGTATTTCTTGCCTCGTTGATATATCTATCTTTGTTGCGAAATGAAATAAAACGAGAGAGTGCTGTTAAAGAACAGACTATAATATTTATGATCTCCCCTACTGACTGTTTTTTTTATCAGCTAGCCGAAGTAATAATTGCAGGGCCTTTCAACTTTCGGCACCTTTCGGTGTTTGCCGATAAAAACAAGTTTTTTTAATATGTAAATACCCGGAATATTGGTTTCCTTATATTTTTATGAACATGATTTTATGATAGTTTGAGTCTTGGATTGAGAATTTCCTGTTTGTTTATTATAGGTGTGTTTAAAAATTTAGTACTTGTATTTTTAAAACGTCGACCTTTAGTTTAGAACTTCTCACTCTTGTGACTGTGTCTAAGCTTTCTAGATATTTGTTTATGAACTCCTGTGTTACTTGTGTAAGTAAGGATATGTGTAATGAGTGTAAAGGGCGTAAAAATACGAGAGCAGCAAGACCTCGGCGCCGAACTACAAAAACTTTTGCAATGAGAATCCTGGGAAAATGCAGGAATAAGGTAAGTTCAAATAATATAACTATAGGTGCTCGATTTTGAGACCCTTCATGAATTTGAAGAATTAGAAATGGACAATTGTAAAATATTGATCACTTTGATTTTCAAAGAGATTACTTACATACATATTACTGATTACAGTACATATATATTAAAAATATCAACATATTTTTTACGTTTGGGACTACTTATATAAACTTTTATCTGTATGTCCATGCTATTGTAATTTTTTAGAAGGTACATGGTGGATGTATTTCTGAAGTACATATCTTTTGTTTGAAACTTAAAATAGCCCAACTTTGAAGGAGGAAGACTAGTTTGTTTTCAAACAATGATGAAAATAAATAAAACTAATAAATGTGTTTTTATAGGTACCTAGGCAACACGATTCTTTTAGAATTTTCTCGTTCATTTTTATTTCATATTCATATTTTTATACATGAGGTGAATTCTCTCTGAAATTCACATAAATACTTATGGTTTTTATATTTGTAAAATTTATATATGTTTTGTAGGATTAATTTTAAATTTT
Source organism: Kuschelorhynchus macadamiae (assembly GCA_030620095.1). NCBI lineage: Eukaryota > Metazoa > Arthropoda > Insecta > Coleoptera > Curculionidae > Kuschelorhynchus > Kuschelorhynchus macadamiae. The sequence goes on along the minus strand of JAUTXW010005299.1, from coordinate 36,740 downwards.
AACTTTTAACAAAGATAGTGTACCTTTAGGGGTATAGTAATTCGGAAGGTATAAAAACTTATTTCCTGTTGGTCACATAATTGTGGTAGAAATTAAAAGCTCATAAAGTTAGATACTTTTTATGCAACACTAATACTTTCATAGTGGTACTCTCATAATGCTGGCTGATGCAATTTAACTCACCGGATCCATGACAATCTGTGAAGAATAAAGCTTTTAGTTATCAGTATTATATTGATCCTTTTTATGTGACTTCCACTTAGAAAGTTTTGCTGTTGCAGACAGTAGCAGGCTTTAACAGTGTATACCCCCACAGTTATCATATCACAAAGAGAAAATTATTGGGAAGCAACTTTTTATCGCTACCTAATTTACTAAGGCATTGCTTTCTAGTGAGAAAATAATTCTTGCGCATGGCTATGCATATGTAACATATTAAATATCTTAGTCTTGTTTCTACAAACAAATAAAAATTGACCTTTTATATATTCTTGACCAAAAATGTACATACAGATTCCTGAATCGCTGGAAAAGTAAGAAAAAATTTGGGATATTAGTTTTCATTTCTCAAGTAATTTAGTGTACTGATGTATGTTACTGTATTTATGTATGTACAGTGTGATCAGTGTATCTTGATAGCATTTTAAATGTTAATAACTTTTTTACTTTTTAACTTTTTTTCTGGTTATTAGAAAAACAAAAGACTATTAATTTTACAAGATATCACCATAAGTTGTATGTTTAAATCGGACACACCTCGGCACACACTCTATACTATATTTCCCTCAAATGGAATTCTTCTTGCAGATTATAAATATAATATCTGGTTTGATAACTTTATCTTCAAAGACACCTGATCAATTTAAGAAAAACCATATGAGGCAGTGTGTTAGAGAGACAGACAACTTTATTACATAGTGGAGTGGATAGGTATCAAACCAGATATAATTATAATCTGCAAGAAGAAACTCATTTGAGGGACATATAATAGTCAGGATGTCCCATTTGAAAAATATAATTTATAGTAATATCTTGTAAAATTGACAGTATTTTTTTTTTAATTTTTTACAAGCTTGGTAATTTATGTAATTTTTTTTAACAAGCATTTGACCCTCCCACACTAATAATATAACAGACTTAATATTTGGACAGCACATATTTAAGATTTTCCCATAAGAGACAATGTTTTAGAGAGAGAGGGATAACCTTGATTTCCTCAAATTTTAAATACTTTTAATGTATGAGTGCATTACATCATTGGATTTTGGAATGCAAAGGTTTGTTACAAAACAAATTAAAAAATCCAGGTGTGTATTTAAAAGTTGATGATTGCTCCTTATTTACGAAATATCAGATTCAAAAAATGACATCCCCATAAAATGTTAGACAAAAAAAATGCTTTGGCAATATGTTTACAACTTTAAAAATTTTAGGATTAAAAAGTTACTGCATAATTTTAAAAATACAATATTTTATTCGTTTCTAAATATCTCAAGAACATAATGGCTAGAATTTGCCTGCAGGTGCTATTAGACTTGTAACGAAATTGTCTAAAACTTTCTATATGTAACCATTTTTCTATCTCTTGCAATAAGCGAGATCTGTTTTGTGATGTTACATCCTCTCCAAATATGAAAATTCAAATTTTATGAAGTCAAAATCTCAAAAACAAGTAAAGATACTACATACAAATACAAATTTCTAAAATGTAACAAAAATAAGTAAAGAAAATAAGCATCCAAATGTGTATTCCTCTTTTTTTTTAACTGGCATGTTTTTTAATACAGAATTGTTTCTAGTTCAAAATTCCAGGTATTACTAGTATGACTCTGTATTGTCATATTTCTTATCAACTTGAACGAAATTGTGCCATCCAGAACTGGTATTTTATTTGTTAAGGTAGTGTGCAAGTCAACAAATATCACAGGAATAAATACACGTTTATTATTAAATCCATTTTTTGAAAAAAAAAAGTATACATGTTAAGAAATCTGGCCTACAACACAACTGCCTAAAAAAGATATCGAACCTCTAAGTTTTACACAAATTCAATGAAAATTGAATAATCATTTTAGACAGAAATACGAGCAGAAATATTAAAATATGTAATATTATTAATTGCTTCTTTTTAACATTATCACTATACAAGGTTCAGATGCTAATATCGATGGTAATTTTCTTTAAATATAATACCATTATTTTTCTATTACATGCTTAGTTTTTTAAGGTCTTTCCAAAGGTCTTTCTTATAGCATCAGCTTTTATCTATACATATATATATATATATATATATATATATATATATATATATATATATATATATATATATATAAATATATATATATATATATATATATATATATATATATATATATATATATATATATATATATATATATATATATATATATATATATATATATATATATATATATATATATATATATATATATATATATATATATATATATATATATATATATATATATATATATATATATATATATATATATATATATATATATATATATATATATATATATATATATATATATATATATATATATATATATATATATACAATGTGTCATTGCTATCTCGTAAACCGCTATAGCTACAGGGTGGGTTAAATTAGGAAAGTTTTAGAGAATTTTATTACAAATTTGATAACGTTTTGAAGTTTAGGATATCTTTTGTGGTTTTCAAGATAATTGGGAAAAATCAAAATGGTGCATTTTCAACTTTTGCCCGTAGCTTCTAAACGACTCGTATTATGGTTTTATGGTTTATACATTATTAGGGCACTTTTATTAGAGGAACATTATGCAGGTAAAACGAAGTTTCTAGCTTCAATTGTTTTTGAGATATTGGCATCAACTTTTTATTTTCTTACCGACGCCATATTGGATTATTGTATTTTTGGAAAGATCTTTTTAAGAGCTTTCCAATGATGTATAACAAGGTAAGATTATTATTTTTCTTGAGCTCTAAAAACCAAAATAATTGTTTTTTTTTAAGTAGGCTTTGATTACGCATGGCGGCCATAATGAAACAAAAGAATGCCGCATGTCAACAATCATTTTGTATTCCTGAATAGTACTTGTTATCATTTTCTCATTGTGCCGAGTTTTTACAAAGTTTATTTGAGTTTCTTATACTACTTAAAATGGAGGGTAATTATTCCAACGAAGAGAATTTGGATATGATAGAACTTTATTTTAAAGCAAATAGAAATACACAACCAAGCCAAAGGCATTTCAGATTTCTAATTGTAAACTTGTTAGCTTATGGTTAAAAATATTAATTCAACCATCGATGTTTCAGATTTTCAACTAAGATATTATACTAACAGTGAATACCTAGTGACTAAAATGTAACTATCACACTATTGAAAATACCTAAACTAAATTTAAATTAACACATAAAAAAAATATAAGTTACACCACATGCCTCCCTCCATTTTCCACACATTTTTGACATTTCTCCAATACCTTCCGTGTAACCCTTCTTAAGGTGTTCCTGTTAATATTAGCAAAAACATCTCGGACTCTGTCTTCTAGCTCTCTGAGACTTTCTGGCGGAGAAAATTCGTAGACCTCATTTTTTGCGTATCCCCATAAATAAAAATCGGGAGGAGTAATATCCGGTGACCTTGCCGGCCAAGCAACAGGGCCATTATTAGCGATAATATTTTCCCCGAAAGTATTTCTGAGGACCGCCATCACCTCTCTGGTACCGTGAGCCGGACAGCCATCTTGTTGGAACCAAATATTTTGCAGGTCGTTTGGGGGAACAGAATTTATAACTTCTGGAATAATTTGTTCCCGTAATAGTTGCAAATATCTGTTACCCGATAAATTTTCTTGGAAAATGAACGGCCCAATCAAACGCGTCTAAAATACAAATTGTTATGAGTGATTTAAAGCAGAAGTGCATTGTTTGGAATTACCTATAATGCCGCACCACACATTGAACCCAAATTTTGTTTGTAAACGTCTTTCTTCTAAATTATGAGGATTCTCGGTGCCCCAGTAATGAGTATTATGTTTATTGAAAATTCCACAGTTTGTAAATCGTGTTTCATCTGTCCGAAGTACTTTAGAATGAAAGTTGGGTATTTGCTGGCATTTGTTGATGAACCATTCACTAAACGTGATTCTTCTAGCAAAATCATTTACCTGAAGACCCTGTACAATAGTAGGTTTATAGGGATGAAAGTGAAGTTTTTTCAAGACTCGTTGGACGGTTGATTTGGGAATTGCCGTTTGTTCTTCAATCTTTCTTACTGAGGTTGTTGGGTTGTCCCTGACACTTTCTATTATAGCTGCGTTTCTTGCTTCATTATCTATTGAATAGGTCTTTGGTTTCGGTTTCAAAAAAGACCCGTAGGCTAACAGGTTAACAATTAGAAATCTGAAATGCCTTTGGCTTGGTTGATGTCGGTCTGGAAATTGTTCTTCGTATGAACGCGCAGCTGCTTGTGTATTTCTATTTGCTTTAAAATAAAGTTCTATCATATCCAAATTCTCTTCGTTGGAATAATTACCCTCCATTTTAAGTAGTATAAGAAACTCAAATAAACTTTGTAAAAACTCGGCACAATGAGAAAATGATAATAAGTACTATTCAGGAACATAAAATGATTGTTGATATGCGGCATTCTTTTGTTTCATTATGGCCGCCATGCGTAATCAAGGCCTACTTAAAAAAAAAACAATTATTTTGGTTTTTAGAGCTCAAGAAAAATAATAATCTTACCTTGTTATACATCATTGGAAAGCTCTTAAAAAGATCTTTCCAAAAATACAATAATCCAATATGGCGTCGGTAAGAAAATAAAAAGTTGATGCCAATATCTCAAAAACAATTGAAGCTAGAAACTTCGTTTTACCTGCATAATGTTCCTCTAATAAAAGTGCCCTAATAATGTATAAACCATAAAACCATAATACGAGTCGTTTAGAAGCTACGGGCAAAAGTTGAAAATGCACCATTTTGATTTTTCCCAATTATCTTGAAAACCACAAAAGATATCCTAAACTTCAAAACGTCATCAAATTTGTAATAAAATTCTCTAAAACTTTCCTAATTTAACCCACCCTGTAGCTATAGCGGTTTACGAGATAGCAATGCATGTAAGCCAAATTTGGGACACATTGTATATATATATATATATATATATATATATATATATATATATATATATATATATATATATATATATATATATATATATATATATATATATATATATATATATATATATTTATATATATATATATATATATATATATATATATATATATATATATATATATATATATATATATATATATATATATATATATATATATATATATATATATATATATATATATATATATATATATATATATATATATATATATATATATATATATATATATATATATATATATATATATATATATATATATATATTACATGAGACTGTTTGAGAAAACATATAAAACAATATACATTGTTCCTTTAGTAGGTCATTCCTTGACGTATTTTATGAGAATTCATATAAACATGTTTCCTATAGTCTATGTTCTGTTTTGTCTTTGAGATACAGGCTGTCTTAATAAAAAGAAATAATTTTTTATAGATATTTTAAATATATTTCGCGACGATTTTGGTCAAGCATTGCAAGTTTGATTGGATGACAAGGGGCTGAAAGTATTAGGATTATAATTATCCATTTTATGGCGTCTAGGGGAAGGGCAACATAATTCATATTAAAGAAAAAGTAAAGTATGCCACTGATTTATAAAAAGTATTTATTTTTGTTTAGATCAAGAGATTAAAACTACAGTTTTTTGAAACTCGCCTTTTTTGTTCTCTCTCTTTAGTCTATATTTACTATATCTCAATAATATTAGGTTTTTCATTTTGTAACTTCCATCCAATGTTAAGCTTGTTTTTGGTATGCATTGGAGGGACTCGCGCAAGGCAGAAATTAAAGAAAAAAAGAAAAATTAAGTAAAATTATTAATTAATTGAAATAGTATATAGCTAAAGTTGGTTTTTAAACAACGATGCCTGAAGCATACTGCATTTCATATAGGATTTACTTTAGACATTGCCTCCTTAAGAATTACATTGACCATCATTAATTTTAGGCTGAAGGGCAGCAATATATGTATTGATTTAGAGAAAATGTAGACACATCTTTCTATGTGACTATATTTTTTTATAGCTTGCATTTTCTGTAGGCTTGGTTCATTTATACTTATACTGATTGTAATAGTAGTGGGAGGTACAACACAAAAGTTTATAGTTTTTACTATTTTTAGAAATATATTATATAGAGTATTAAGATTCTGGGGCAACTTAATATAGTAAGACAACTGAATGGCATTTATGTATTGAGTAGGCACATCTCTCTTTGCGAGTATGTTTTTGCATAGTGTTCATTTTCTGTTAGGCTTTGTTCATTTATACTTCTATATAATACTCTAAATATCTCTAATATTTTGAAATATTGAAATATATGAAATGTTTCTAGGTTACTTAAGAAGATATGCCTATAGAAAGAAATACAGTTGGGCAGTGGAATAATCCATTTTAGAGAGAAATTAGAAAATACATATTAACAGCACAGTATGTAAAATGCGACATAACTCTTCCTGCAATAAGCTGGTCAGTTCCATTATAAATCTAAGGCATTTTAAAACCTATTACACACTTTATGAAAAGCAAAAAGAGAGTGTTGCAAGGCAGAAATTTGCACATTCAAGACCAAATGCAAAAATCAAGGAACCTGCCAATTTTATTCATGAAGAATTTAACCACTTAACTGCTACACCTGATGGTAAACTACTTTTTATTATAACTATTAAATTCCCAAAATTCTATTTCTTTATTTAGACTTTTTACATATTAAGTACTTGACTAAACATTAAATATAGTATAGAAAGAAATCACATTTATTATTATCAGGTAACATAATTATTCTTTCAAAAGATAACCTTTAAATCATATTAAAGCAAACTAAAATATTATTTTTATCTCCAACCATTTTTTTCTTTGTATGTATTCAAAATACACAAAATGTCGATTTTTTTATTAAAAAAAAATAAATAAGAATTTTATGTCTAATGTGTGGTACATCAATTATTTTTTCTTTCAAAGAACTTGCTAAATTTTTTCTGTTCTATTTTGAGGGTTCTGTAGCTTGTCCTAATAGTAGTTATAGTTTATAATTTACTTTTATATGTATGACAACAGTTGATAATGATTAAAATAAACATGGTTTTTTATACACACTTTTCCCTTGCTTTTCTTCATTTGCTTGGGCCTTGCCTAAATCTAATGGAAAACACCTGTTAAGTTGAAATTATAAATAAAATTGTTTTCATTCTTTTCAGTTTATATAAATAATATTTACATATTCTGGCTTTATTATTACGTCGAGCCCATCTCGCTAATGAAGCTAGTTTTTGCGTCTTTTTTTCCTACTAATTAGTATTAAAGAAAATTTGTTCTATATCATTACTGTTAATAATAGGCCAAAAAATATATGTAAGGTATTTTGCCTATTACTAATATGTAGGAAAGTAAAATGCAACAAACCCTTCTTAAAAATTTGCTTACTACCTAGTATTAAATTAAAACTTTCAAAGCTTTTACAATTAAACATTAACTTATACCTATTTTACTTGGACCTCTTTTGTGTAGTACTGATAAAACATATTTAATTTTGACCCAGAATTTAATTTTTTTATTTTGTTAGGTATGTATTAAGGTTATTTTTAGAGAGTAAACACCATATTTTCATATAAACAAGGAAAAAACTAATTCTAGTTATTTTTTCTTTAGGTACAAAGAAAACTCCATATCATAAGAAAACTGTTATTGCTACGAACTGTACAAGCCAATAGACCATGTAATTTTGAATCTCACTATCGATGAAGAAAGCAGAAAAGGAAAATATATTTTAATTTATAGATTTAGAAGTTTGTAATCGTTAGTAGAACAGTTTATGCTTTTGTAGTAAATGCCCATGACTAATTAATTAATGCATCTTATGAGTAAGAGTAGGCTTGTTTGTTGTGTGCAGAATTTAGTAATAAGATCTCTTTATGCAGATATATTTGAATTATATTTAATGCAAAAAGTTTCTAATTAGAAATGGAGATAAAGGTGACCCCATAGCTATCCCAATTTTGTTGCTGATAGTCATGTTATATTGAGAGATTGTTGTTTTGTATATGCTGTAAGTGGTTCAGTATTCATGCATTGTTTCACTACTACTTATTTGTGTTGTTTGCCAAGTCATACCATGTGGTATGTGTAGCAAAGTTATTAACTATTAACTATTAAGTGGCTCTTTCTAAGAGTTTGGCTGTTTTTGTGTTGGAGTATGGAGGTTTTAACTTAAATCCTTTCAGAATAGGCTGAATGTTACTTCTACACTACAATACACACAACAAAGTCAAACTATTTTCAGAATTTTATAATTTAATATACCTACTATACATTTGTAGTGTATATGTTCCACAGTTTGATAGCATACTCATGAATACCCAGGCAAACTACAAAAAATATCTTTCAATTGCTACCAAAATGTTATCTTACATATTATTTATTTAAATGCTAAAAGCAAAAAAAAGATAATTACTGATTTGTAAGTTAGGAATATTTAGTTTAGTAATTTTAGCATACCAATAAAAAATATGTTCATTTGTACATTTGGTTATATATGTAGTTCAAAAATAATTATTTTATATTTTAACCAACTCGAGAACATAATTTGATTTATTGTTTTTTTTTAAATCTAATCAATGCCTAAATATATTAATTAGACTACAAATATAGTTAGTTCGTTCTGTTAGCAACTAAGCAACTACATTTTATATAAAATAAAAGATCTATTGGTTTCTTCAATAAATCATTATTACTATAGATAGATACTATTTTCCTACTCTTAAAAATGTATATGATGATATTGTAATATATAAATACCATTTATGTAAATGCTATTATTCCCTAATAAATTAGTAACCCGCAAACAGAGTTTTTTATATTTTCTCATTCATCTTCAATATTTATAAAAGAAAAAACTTTATATTCAAACTTTTTCTCTTGCTATCTTTTAGACCTATCAGAAGATAGAAAAATCCCATCAGAAACTTGCAAAACAAATTTTTATTTTTGTAAAAGCAGAATAATTTTTTATCTGCTTAGACTAGAAGTTACACCATTAGTAGAACAATTTTCATTTTACTGGCATTGCAATTCTAAAATTTCAAACGAGACTAAATATGTTTAGAATCTTGGGGATATTTTTTAAAATTTGTATTTGAAGTTTATTTTTTTCTGACCTTTATAACAAATTGTAGACGTTGGAATCAAAATAAAAAAAAAACACTCTTCTACCCAGATATACCTGAAACATTTCATGACTAATAAATTTCAGTGCTTAATTTATGCTAAAATAATTTGTGTGTGGTTCATAAAAAGCTGTTTGTAATTTTACAAAAAAAGAGTAGAAACAACATGCTTATTCATGTTTTGTGCTATGGCAGAATTATAGTACATTTAGATACTTACTTTATTTTTAAATTCTATACAACTGTTCCTATTTTCTTAACAGTTTGAGGGAGAAGGATTTTCACCCGCTCAAGGCGTATTTAGTTTTTTATACAACAATGGACTATTTTGCATACTCGATATAAAAATGATAAACTACATTTGAGGACGTTTAAAGGCATGCAGGAAATTGTATAAACTTGTTTATTTTGAAATTAAATGTCCAGTTAGGGATACTTTACTAAATACATATGAAATATCAATTCGTTTTCTAATAGGGTCAAATACATCTATATATTTCTATTTTTTAGAATGGAACAATTTTGAGATAAGAAATCCTTTCAAAAATTTAGTATTTGGCATAATTTTTTGCCACTAAGAATAGTTTGATTGATTTTTCTCTATGTTACATGACAAAAAACAACCAATAACGGTGTGAATTCTTATTAACTAAAGAAAAAGATAAAACTAAAATTTGTTACACGAACCCACCGTAACAAACTAAGATATGACCTAAAGATATATTCCTCTTCCTTAATATCCCACATAGTTCAAGGAAAGATCGATTTTCTCCCTTAAAATACAAATATTGTTTAAAAAATTATGTTTTTCCATTTGCCCAAATCTACTGATTACTTAGTTTTTCCAACATGATATGTATTAAAACATTCTAAACGTTATTTAAAAGAAAAACCATAGAATCTGATAAAATCCTTTCAAAAATTTAGTATTTGGCATAATTTTTTGCCACTAAGAATAGTTTGATTGATTTTTCTCTATGTTACATGACAAAAAACAACCAATAACGGTGTGAATTCTTATTAACTAAAGAAAAAGATAAAACTAAAATTTGTTACACGAACCCACCGTAACAAACTAAGATATGACCTAAAGATACATTCCTCTTCCTTAATATCCCACATAGTTCAAGGAAAGATCGATTTTCTCCCTTAAAATACAAATATTGTTTAAAAAATTATGTTTTTCCATTTGCCCAAATCTACTGATTACTTAGTTTTTCCAACATGATATGTATTAAAACATTCTAAACGTTATTTAAAAGAAAAACCATAGAATCTGATAAAAAATAATCGAAAGACCATGCGAGAGATAAATGTTTATTTATCTGACGTCATTGACAACACGCGATCGGAATTCCATTTTCTTTGACGTCATTGCGCTCTCCCTTCCATTAAAAAATATTGAAAAATTTGGGCCGACCTCTTGCGGTAGGGGTTCAAACTTTACCTGTTACCAACTGCAATTGCCAACCTAACGTGTTCTCCGAAAAATATTCCAAGATTTTAGTAATTATCTTTGGTGATAGTTTGGAAAAAAACTACTATGTTTTTCGAATCAATTTTTTTTCAGAAATGTACCTATATGTATGCTCTCCAATTTGAGTATTTTGGAATTTGACGAAATTACTTCTGAGCATAGAAAAGCTCAAGGTTAGTACCGCTATTGTTTTCGAAAAATTACTAGACATATAAACAGATTTTTTTTTTACTTTTAAAGGCTAAAATGAAAAATTCAACATACTCAATTTAATTTAGAAGTGTTTTAGAAGTTAGAAGTTAAACTCTGATCCTCAAATTCCTTTTTATAACTTCGCAGACTATCACAGAAAACAACCTATTTTTGGTCATTTTACGCGATATTTTCTCAATGCTAATTGACTGCAACTGCCCCCTTAACAAACTAAATCTAAATAAAAATAAGGAAGCCTAAACGCGTCTGTTTTTTCAAAAAAATCTAACCTAACCTGTCATCATAATTTCATACTTAAAAAGTAATTGTTTCATATGAAGTTCTAACACATATAGTTGGCGCATTACCTTTCTGGAATGACGTCACGCTGGTTTCAAATAACGTATTTCTTATATTATTTATATTTCAGCGATGATTCCTAACCTAAACGTATGCAGTGATGTAGATAGGAGGGGTGCGTTCAGCACTGGCTAAAGCGAATTTAAAATTGGCATTTTCTGTACAGAAAGCGCTGCAACTTGTCGAAAATGGCTGGCAAAAAATTAACACTCTCATTGCCATAAAAAAACCCTCATTTTGCACACTTAATACAAAAATAACTATTATAACTTCAAAAACTAAAATTATTTTGCAAATAAGACTTTACTAATATAAATTCTTTCATCTTAGTCTTATTCTTTGTTTGCAATGTAATAAATTGACGTCAGTTACCCATTTTCATCAAAATTATTTTAATTCTCAATTACAGACAATACTGAAAAAATATTAAGAAAAGGGGAATAACGAACGATGAATCCTTTACCTCCAGAATGTTTCAAAAACAAAAAGAGGTAAAAACAAAAATCACAGATTACTTAAAGAACAAAATAAGAGATATGATCTATTGCGTGTATGCTAAAAATGAATATGTTACAATGCAGACTTTGCTTTAAAAACCAAAAGAGAGAAATTAATGTATAACTAACACCCTTTCTGTGTGGCTGACATAATTTTTCCAATGCTCTGAAGATACTTCATTTATCGCTTTTTCCCACATGGCCAAAACTTCCGATGGTGTCCCCTTCAGACTAGCAATGTATTGGTCGTATTTCCTCTTACACTCAGACCATACCATTTCAATAGCATTAAATTGACAATGGTATGGAGGAAGTCTTAGTATTTTGTGGCCCAAAGGTTTCACATATTCGTCAAGGTAGAATGTTTTTTCAATGTTACAATTTTTTTCTACAATGCTCCATATTTCATCCTTCATGGCCCTCTCTGGGAAGTCAATGTTCTTTTCTTTTAACCATCCAATCAATCTCTGCTTTGTCCATGATTTTCTTGGAATATCCTCTAAAAGGCCGGAATGATAGCTTGCGTTGTCCATCACTATCAAACTTTTTCAATTTTCAAAATTTTGCTTGTTCATATTGTCATGATAATCTCTTTTTAGTCCACTTTTAAATATTAAACTGGCCCCCTTAATAAATCCTTCCTTTGATCCAGCGTGAACTACAATATATCGATGACCTTCACTAGCTTTTTTAGAACTTGTAGACATAGTGTTATCCTGCCAGCTGTTTCTAAACGAACCTTTACTAAAAATCCAAGTCTCATCAATAAATACGGTGGTATAAGCATCTTGTCCTAGATTTTGATTTTTGACATATTCCCTCAAGAAATTGATTCTCTTGTGTTTTTTAAGCATTAAGCAATTATGTCAGCCACACAGAAAGGGTGTTAGTTATACATTAATTTCTCTCTTTTGGTTTTTAAAGCAAAGTCTGCATTGTAACATATTCATTTTTCGCATACATGCAGTAGATCGTATCTCTTATTTTGTTCTTTAAGTAATCTGTAATTTTTGTTTTTACCTCTTTTTGCTTTTGAGACATTCTGGAGGTAAAGGATTCATCGCTCGTTATTCCTCTTTTCTTAATATTTATGATTGTTGTATGGCTAAGTTTTGTTGCATTTGAAGCTCGTTCAATTATATTATCAGTTTGCGGAAGGATTCCATTTTTAGCTTGCTCTTTTTCCAATTGAAAAAAAGCCACGATATTCAAAACTATTAGCTGTGATTGCTGATTATATCTTCGCGGCATCTTGCAAAAGTTTAAAAAGAATCACAACAAATCAATGTCAATTTTGACGAATATATTCTGAAAGACACATAACCAAAACCGGCATTGACTGTTGTAAAGAAACGACAATGAGTTTTTTCAAAATGTTTTTGTCACTGTCAGTTAACATAAATCAAACAAAAATAACCAAAAATGACGTCATTCCAGAAAGGTAATGCGCCAACTATAGTCATATTTATAAAAAAATACTCGCGCTGAATAAATCTTTTACAAAATATTATCTTCAAAATTTTTGTTTAAAAATATTTTCAGTGGACGGACCTATATGAAACAGTTACTTTGGGGTAATTGTTTCATATGGATCCTTCAGTTAAAAGACCTAAATTAATCTATATTTCTAAAAATACTAAATTTTGCTGGATATTTCTATTACAAAGTATGAACTATCATCATCTCTAACATCTCATCATTTCCATAAACAATTTCTTTTTACGTACCTATATAAAACAATTACCCTCTAAAGAGGGACATGTAGCCTATATCTATTTTTTTAAGCAAAAATTTATATTTGTTTGAATGTTATCGATGACAGTATCCAGTATGTGAAAAAAAAATAAGTTTTTATTTTATTTTTAGGTCGTCTATGGTGACACTGATTCTTTGTTTGTATTGGTGGCAGGGAAAACTAAAGAAGAGGCATTTGATATTGGCAAAGAAATTGCAGATGCAGTTACAGCGGATAATCCAGATCCCGTAAAATTGAAATTAGAAAAAGTTTATCAGCCCTGTATTTTGCAAACCAAAAAACGTTACGTAGGCTACATGTACGAAAGTCCAAATCAAAAAGAACCTGTTTATGAGGCCAAGGGAATAGAAACTGTCAGGAGAGATGGTTGTCCAGCCGTTTCAAAGGTATTAGGTTACCTATAAATGAAATATACTAATGTGTGTTCATTTTAAAATGTACCAATCCATTAAGTATTTAGATAAATTTGAAACAATCTCCGAGTCATGTAAACATTATTCTTTAGAGGGAGTAATTTTTATGTAAAAATCAAGGTACCCCTTTCATACCCCTCACCTCCAGAGCCAATCCATAAAAATTATAAATTGAAAGGAAGGAAATTTATCTGTATGAAACTTGCTTGAGGGGCTTCTCAATCAATATTAAGGATGTTTTGCAAAATTGTGGTTAGATATTTTGCTGATTTAATTCATAGATATTATATTAAAAATATTACTTTTTTTAGATGTTGCAGAAAAGTCTTACTCTTTTATTTGATACTAGAGACGTAAGTCTTATTAAAAATTATGTGTTGAGGCAATTTAATAAAATACAAATGGGGAGAGCAAGTATACAGGACCTTACTTTTGCTAAGGAATATAGAGGGTCAAGTGGTTATAAACCAGGAGCGTGTGTACCTGCTTTGGAATTAGCACGGTTAGTTACAAGGAATTTATATATACATATATTATATATATATATATATATATATATATATATATATATATATATATCCTTTCTTAAAATTACCCAATTTTCTGCTTGCATTTTATTTAAAATATACATTCTTTTATTTATCAAAAATCTTGAAATCGAGCTATTAATATGTGAATCCCGAGTGATTAATCGAGAAAGGTAAAACACCAGCTATATGTTAAGAATCTGGTCATTCCAAAAATGCAAGTGCACAGAATTCGAAAAGCTGGAAGTAAAGAGCGGGGACAATATTAATAATATGACTACTATTTATGTAATATTTTATTTTATTGCCTATACCATGATCCTTGTTTAAAAAAAATAATTGTAAGTGGTGATAAGAAGAGTTATGACCGAAAAGTGAAGCATGTGTAAAATATAGGGGAGAACATTTGGAATCTGCGTTTGAGCAGGCTATGTCAAAAGTGTATTTTAATCCACAAATACTATAGGCAACTTTTACAAATTAAGTTTGAAAATAAATTTTGTTCATAATAATTTATATTTGCAATATTAAGAATCAACAATCGCTACAAAAAATATCAATAATCTAGACAATATCACTTAGCTTTGTATTACGTCTGCAACAATTGACTACTGTGATTTCCTGCTCCCTATGTGACAGCCTGCACGTCAGTAAACTACGGCTCTCCTTATCTGACTAAAGCACCGACCGACTCCGACATGCGGCTGCCGCTAAACACAATCGAATTCCTTTTATTTGAAGCAGCTAGGCAGGACCGGCGTTGTTGTTTAATACAAATCTTCCATTATGACATTTTTTTTGTTTTTTATATATAAGTTCGATATATATCTAAATTGTAAAAATCAGGTTTAATCGAATATAAGCTGATGGACTCTTTAAGTGGAACATGCAAATTTTTAATCAAAATCCAAAATTAAATATTTTCACAACAAATTAGAATAAGTATTTAATGGCCAATTTCAAAATATGTTTGCCATACATGTATTATATTACCTAGTAACAGGGCTAGAAAGATTCATAATAACTACATTCTCCATGGTGTCCAGTTTTCGTTGATATTATTAACAAATATACGAGGTTGAGGTTTGCATTCTGGGATCCCCCCAAGAACCTTAAACCACACAGGATAGTTGCATCGGCGATTTATTTCCATCAGTTGAGCGGGAGCGAGCCTTGCTGCAGTGACGTCGCCTGGCCTGCTCGAAACAAGTTTATTGCGTTATTTCTATAGAAGGATATGTTTTAGCCTTTTGGTGCTGTTATTTTGATTTTTAATGCAATAAATTATGCGAAATTTTATATTAAACTAATAGAGCAACATTACCATATGAATTTCGGTCAATAAGCAATGGTTAATTGCTCATCAAAATGTTTTAGAAATTCATATTTGGACATAAAAATAAATGATTAGGAAATAATTTAAACAATTTATGTCAAGACAAAAATATAATATTATGAGTGCCTTCTTAATTCATGAAATTTTGTTATATATTTTTATGACAGGCTGCCCCAAATCGTTACATAGAAATAAGCACTTTTCCGTAGTTTAGGTACCTAAATGTATTAATTTAAAAAGCAAATAGGTAAAGTCATTCTTAATTAGGAAAGTAAAAAACATGATATTACGATTTTTTAATAATTTTTACTATTGTGATACATATTTTTTTTTCAAAATTAAAAAAATACCTTAAAATAACCACTTTTACAACGAAAATGGAAACAAAAAACCCAATAACTACAGAGGCTTCTGATGCCTAAGTATAAATAACTTTTAGATTAATTAACAAGTTAATTGATTAAGGATATTTTTATTTAAAATTCATAGATATAGTTTTTTCTGTTGTAAGCTTTATCTTTTAAGAAACATCAAAATTATATTTTATTTATTTATAGGACCAGTCACATTCCCGTCCATAAATGCAAAAAAAATCTCTTTGGACGATTAAACCAATTAAGCAAAGTTTAGCCGTGTTTAGTACACAAGTAATACTACATGTATTAGTATAGGGCAAACATACTTGCAGAATCGTAATAAAGTGTTCTAATTCGCATTTAAAGTTATTTGAATTTTGGCTAAAAATTTGTATGTTGCATAGAGGAGGGGAATGCATGTCGGCATCATCAGCTTACGAGACGCTGCAGCTTGCAGATATTTCAGCCTCACAAGTTCGCTTCTTACGAATGTGAGAGTGTTTTTACGTTTGCCGGTGTTTTCGTATTTGTGACTATTGTACTACGCTATATTTCTTTGGATATAATAACTTTGAAAAAATGGACAGAAAGTCAAAAATATTAGGAAAATCAACAATTGTTCGTAAAGTACAAATGGAAGTAAGTTATTTATATATAGTCAATATTTTGAATAATTAAGAGTGTATTATGCTTTTTAGAGTGTTAACTCTAACATTTTTTTATGATATATTTTTCATGCAGGGATAGTTATAAGATGACGGGCCTTATTAGTAAGTTCTACTTTATTTCAGCGAAAATGAGAATTCGTCTCAACAATTTAGTTCAGATCTATGCCATTTTGAAAATTCCTCAGAAGTAAAACCGATTATTATAACAGAATTCAGGTAAACGGATGAGAAACTGATTTTATTTTTTTTCTACGGCCGCTTTCAAAATGGCTAAAAACAGACTAATAACTATTCCTGAAAACTATACGTTACACATATCTTGTGAAAATCTATATTGCCCTGTTAATAGGCAACGAAATTCAAATTCAATATTTATTTTCATAGGACTTGCACACCAATTATCGAAATTACCAGCACTAATAAAATACGATATAAAAATAAAAACTAAAGAGTAAATCTCAAAAGCAACAAAATCATAAGAGGTACAGAGAAGAAAATACAAAATAAAACAGTATCTTATATTCATACCAAAATGTTACCTGCTCATTCCTATGTAACACTTGATTTTGGTTCTAAATTTGAGGTAAATTGGATTATTAGTTTTTTTAGTCATACAGAAAATATTATCAAGGCATCCCAATATGAACCTTACTTAAATGTTGATCAAAATTTGAAGGCAATCGGGTAAGTAGTTTTTTAACTAGGCCGCGAACAAACAGATAGCTACCGACGGAATTGAGAAATCTAGGGAACGTGAAGATCTGAAAACAATCTCGGAGGGTGATTTTCTTATGATTACAGTATTTCTCTTTTACGAGGGAAGTAAGAAAAGAAGGATATAGTGGAAGATGTTTTGCGGTCGACGCTTCCCTAAATTCTCGTGAAAATTTACTGCGTGTCGTACACGAAAATTACAGATCGAAGTCCCGGAAAACACCCTTCTCCATTATTGTCGAGAAGGCATAAAATACGATCAAGAACAATGCCGAAAAAAAGGAAATTATTTGCCATTCAGGAATGGACAGTGACTAGGGCATCATTGAACCTACACTTAAAAATAGATAAAAATGAAATGGAAAGACTAAAGCAAACATACGTGGAAGATATTAAAAATGTTTGAACAACTCAAATATTTAAATTGACAATAAACCAAAACTTATCGGATATTTGGCACCAAGAAAGAAGAAAAAGGATAACTGCTTCAAATTTTGGACTCATTTTTAAATTAGGATCTAGTACAGATAAAAATAAAATTGCAAAAAAAAGTTAAAAAATAAATAAAATTAAAAACTTTCAGTTATTTCTCAAAATTGGAAAAATAAGAAAGAAAAATCGGTAAATTTCCTTTACCCGGAACTTCCCTCGTTATGATTTTAACTTAGTTAAGAATAGCGAAGTGTATATGTGATACATATACTGTCTTTTCAAATATTTGTATTGAGCGCCATTTTGTTTTATCATATTGGATTCTTACCAATATTTTACCAGTTTCTCTCCACTTTCTACCTATGCCTCACTTGACTTTGGGGCATAATTTAAAATAAATTTCATAAGTAGTTTTTGCATTGACACATACCGCCATTTTGTTACGTCATGTTGAATTCGTACCAGTTTGTCCCATTTTCACATTTATTTTTTCAATCAAAGTCAATTGAAGATTTTTTTACGTTGATTTGGCCGCCATCGTAGCTTCTCAACACAATTTTACCAGTTCACCTTAATTCTTGCACAAAAATTGAAATTCATTTAATAAGTAGTGTTTTTAGGCTGATTCTTTTTAAATATTTTAATAGGCCGCTATTTTGTTTTGCTATCTTGGATTAATATCCAAATGTTACCAATTCATTCCTATGTAAGACTTGATTTTTGTGAAAAATTTGAGGTAAATTGAATAGTTTTTTAGTAATAATTTTTTAACATTGTTCCACGATATTGGATTTTTACCAATATATTGCCAGGTCATCCCCATATGACCCTTAACTTTTGACAACAATTTGAAGTCAATCTGTAGTTTTTAAGCTATACCGGGAACTGATAGATAGATAGACAGACAGACCGACAGACGGACCGACGGAATTGATAAAACATATTTTTTAGCATCTAGGGACGTTAAAACGTGAAGATATGTAAGTGTAAGGTACGGTGTAAGAGGGTGTTTTTTTCACGATTACAAAAATTTTATTTGGCCCCCATTTTTCCGCCATCTTGAATTCATACCAAAATGTTACTAGTTGATTCCAACATAATACTTAATATTTGTACAAAATGTGGAACAAATTGGATAAGTTGTTTGTTAATAATAATTTTTTTAACATTTCCCTAGGCCGCTATTTTGTTTCGCCATATTGGATTTTTACCAAAATGTTACCAGGTCATCCCCATATGACCTTCAATATTTGACCAAAATTTGAAGTCGATACGAGAGAAGTAAAAAGCTTTCGACGGCTTTTGTCAATTAAGAAATCGTGGTTATCGGGACTAGACCGTGTCATATTGGAGTTTCTATCCGAAGTTTCACCTTCGATTGCACGAAGCATCTTCAGGGATCTTTACTCGACGAGATTTGAACACTGAATGTTCAAATTTCGTGGAATAAAGATTCCTGAAGATGCTTCGTGCTATCGAAGGCGAAATGTCGAAAGTAATTCAATTTTTGACACGGTCTAAGCCCAAGAACCATGATTTCGTAAAGAAAGAGGTTGTTTATATGTCAATTTTTTTTATCCATATACCAATTTCCAGCCCTCTAGTGTTGTATATTTATAATTAAATATAGATCCTCTGAGTGTTAAAAAAAGTGAATTAAAACTTCACATTTTTATGAAATTTTGACGTTTTTTTGTTATTTCTAAATACGTTTTGTATATATTTTAGAAAGAAAAAAAATAAGATAATAGACTAGTTTAGGATCATGACTATAGACTGTTTTTGAATTCTCTTAGAAAAGAAAAAACATGTGTGTGATTGTATTTTGTTCCAGAAATTCGACCAAAATCGTGCTAAATTTCAAGCGAATGTTCACTCTTTTTTTCAGATTTATATTCGTTAGCTGCCTGTATTTATTTATAATGGAAACGTAGTCTAGTAGATAATTATTATTTAATCAACTTCAACTTTTCTAAAGAAATATAATAGATATTTGGCAACCATGTAATATTCTGACACTGGCAATGACTCTGTTTACATTACCACCTTTAAGCCGATTTTAAAGACGTTACTGGCAGTCGTGTACTCTAAGTAAGGAGGAGAATTATATCAAAATGTTTGCACCAGAATATTTTTTCCAGTATAATCTGCATACCTGTGAATTACAAAATTCATGGATACAAAATTTACTTCCTAACAAATGAAGACAAATATGCATAAAATAAATAATTATTCAAATGTGGTCGTCCTGTATAAAAAAAAAATGTTTTTCTTAACGTAATTCATATTTTTTTGGTAACCAGCAATTTTCATCAAAAATGATTTTTTCTTAAAAAATTCAATTTTTGGTCTATTTGTCCTCTTATAAAACGTAACCGTGGACATACAATATATCAGGTCTCATAAATATATGGTTTAAAATTATATGCTTATAAAGAAATATATAATCATCAATTTATAATATCAGAGGCGTAGTTCGTAAAACACCGACTTTTTCCTTTATATCTAGTACCTAACAGATGACAATTAATAAAAAACTAAATTTTGGATTTAAGACATCTAAAACATGTATCGCTGAAATTCTAACAAAATATACAATAATATCATTATACATTTTGCTCTTAAAAAGCTACTAGCTGGCTCGGCAGTTCTTGCTTTGCCTTTTCCGTTAGAACTCCGATGAGTTTCCAGTTGAATTACAAGAATATAGGGCGCATTCACCACATCGCCCAAAAATGTTATTGAAGAAAAATCTATTGATTTTATAAAATAAATGCGCAATAAAACAATACAAAAAATAGTATTGAAAGATCTCGGTAAAAAAACGATCATTTAAAAATATATATATATATATATATATATATATATATATATATATATATATATATATATGTTTTCATTCCGGGTGTACATCCGTTCACTACTGTCGTTCTGAAAAGAACAGTTTTGCTGACGTTCCGCCAAAATCACATTTGGCATTTTCGAAGCTTTCTTTCTCGCGTCCGAATGAGTCTCTATTCGGACGCGAGAAAGAAAGCTTCGAAAATGCCAAATGTGATTTTGGCGAAACGTCAGCAAAACTGTTCTTTTCAGAACGACAGTAGTGAACGGATGTACACCCGGAATGAAAACACATTGTATTTTTCCATCCGTGAAGGAGTAAAAATCACACATATATATATATATATATATATATATATATATATATATATATATATATATATATATATATATATATATATATATATATATATATATATATATATATATATATATATATATATATATGTGTATTCTTATGAGCAGTATTACCTTAAGTAACAGTAAGAGATAACAAATTCTGAGAAGAAGCTTCGGCAGGATCCTCCATAAATACTGAAAATTGTAAGTAAAGTCATGACTCATTTTTAAGCTTTAATAATGTTAGTTTTGATTTAGTAAATAAAAGTTAGTTTTAAGTGATACAACAAATTGGCGCAGTCGTGGTAGGATCTGGCAACATTGACAGCGAGAACATTCCAACTGGTAACGGAGGATTCCAATCCTTTGCCAGAAGAACAAATAAGCTTCATTTTGTGCAATGTGACGTCATTAAGTTGGCAAAACACGCATCTACAAAAGGAACAAATAGTGAATGCCCTTGTAGTTCTTACTATTGAGAACACGAGGGATGTTTCTACTGTTTTTGTAAATACATTAACGGATCATCGCGTTTCTTTTAAAATAATTAATCAGTACCCGTTCCAATTTTTAAAATCGATGTAATATTTTACTAATTAGTAATTGATTTGTTTTACAATACTTCTCAATATATTAGCTACTAGAATAAACAAATTAATTATTCAGAAAATTCGTTAATTTTACAATATTTTTAGGAACAACGTATAAGAGCTTTCAAAATAACTTTTGCTGATCAGTTCTGCTAATTGATCCTCTGATCATATGGATACCTCTGTTTCAGATAATATCTAACGGTTCGTGTACAATAATATTGCGGCTATGTGATATATGCTTTAGACCAAAGTTGCTAGACCATTGTCGTATTCTACTGTTGATGTCAACAAGTAAAAACTTTATAATGTAAACATCTTGCATTGCTCTCTTTGAGATACAGGTTTTGATTTTTAATCATAGTGTAACATTTGTGCGAGAGTTCAGTTGCAATTGCTTTTAAAAAATGGCAGAAAAGAAGTTTTGGTCAAAAGGTGAGATATTATATTTAATTACAATATGGTAATTACATCCGGAATTATAGGATGTAAAAAGTAAAAATTGTAGAAGTAAAATTTAAAAAAAAACGGCGATTGAGATGTCTATGTGTATCAGATCACATGGAAAATTTTAATGCATTGATATTTATTAGTTGTGATCATTCGGATCCTAGAGCTTTTGAACTCTGAGATTATATCTTAATACCCATATTGTATTTTTTTCTTAAGTTTTTTTTTATATAAAGATAAGATTTTATGTTCAGCAGCATATCTAGTTTAAATTTTATTTTTTTATATTTAGATTTTGGCTTCCAACATAAACAACTAAATTGTAATATCAATGTAAATACACAAGACATATTTTCTGCGAAAATACGCGACATCTCAAACATAATTTTGCTAATATACATGAATTTTAACAATAACATAGTTAATCAATTATTCTGCTAATCTAAAATTAGTTAACTAAAACTGTCTAATTTACTTTGGTTGGCATACTACTTTATGTACTGTATATTAATAAAAATATTTTAAAAAGCAATTTGTGCTTGTATTCTTTTGATAATCCTTGTGCTAGTGTTTATTGTGTTGTTTTATTGAAAAATCATGTCGGATAACAGAAACGTCGCTCCACTAGCAGTAGCAGAAATGGAACTGTTTTCAGTCATTCCTGAGTTCGAGGGCGATCAAATATTTCTGCAAACCTTCCTGAATGCCTATGAGTGTGCATATAATATGTTTGCAGATAACCAAAAGGATATTTTAGTGATTCGCATAAAAACTAGGTCGCGAGGGCAAGCAGCGCAGCTAATATACTCCCCAATTTCTTATCTTGAAATAAAATAACTACTTAATACTTATTTCGGAGATACAAGCGACCCGTGCTCATTAATTCATGACTTACCTCCTTAATAGACTCCAAATCCTAAACGCTAAAATGCACGCAACAACCTAACCTAACCAAACGTCTTTAAATGCAGAAGACATGGCGGATATTTAGAGCAAAATACAGTCAATTTGGACAATATGAAGATTGAGATGTCTATGTGTATCAGATCACATGGAAAATTTTAATGCATTGATATTTATTAGTTGTGATCATTCGGATCCTAGAGCTTTTGAACTCTGAGATTATATCTTAATACCCATATTGTATTTTTTTCTTAAGTTTTTTTTATATAAAGATAAGATTTTATGTTCAGCAGCATATCTAGTTTAAATTTTATTTTTTTATATTTAGATTTTGGCTTCCAACATAAACAACTAAATTGCAATATCAATGTAAATACACAAGACATATTTTCTGCGAAAATACGCGACATCTCAAACATAATTTTGCTAATATACAAATAACATAACATAGTTAATCAATTATTCTGCTAATCTAAAATTAGTTAACTAAAACTGTCTAATTTACTTTGGTTGGCATACTACTTTATGTACTGTATATTAATAAAAATATTTTAAAAAGCAATTTGTGCTTGTATTCTTTTGATAATCCTTGTGCTAGTGTTTATTGTGTTGTTTTATTGAAAAATCATGTCGGATAACAGAAACGTCGCTCCACTAGCAGTACCAGAAATGGAACTGTTTTCAGTCATTCCTGAGTTCGAGGGCGATCAAATATTTCTGCAAACCTTCCTGAATGCCTATGAGTGTGCATATAATATGTTTGCAGATAACCAAAAGGATATTTTAGTGATTCGCATAAAAACTAGGTCGCGAGGGCAAACAGCGCAGCTAATATGCTCCCCAATTTCTTATCTTGAAATAAAATAACTACTTAATACTTATTTCGGAGATACAAGCGACCCGTGCTCATTAATTCATGACTTACCTCCTTAATAGACTCCAAATCCTAAACGCTAAAATGCACGCAACAACCTAACCTAACCAAACGTCTTTAAATGCAGAAGACATGGCGGATATTTAGAGCCAAATACAGTCAATTTGGACAATATGAACCCATCACTGAATTTCCCAGAACAACATTTTTTCCAAATCCCCGTCTTTCTTTTAACCCTAAAAATGTATATTACATTCAAGCTACTTCTGACACTTTTAAACTAATTATATATTCCGGAGTAGGAATAACAATATTTGAAAAAATATATAGTAAAAAGATTTCCTTACCGTTTTCCCTAAAACATTACGACCCAAGGAATCACAGATCAAAAATTTCTTATCACTGAATCAACACTTGTCCCTTTTCAAGACGGAAATCCACACACAAGTTTTAAATATTTATTTCGATGGCATTCTTGGACTCAACTTTTTAGAACACTACGAATGCACCATAGACTTAAAAAATAAACGGCCGATTACAAAGTTCAGAACTGTATTACTTTTTAAAGCACACGAAAACTCGAGCAAAAAATAAATTAACTGAGGCAAACAACCGAACAAATCTTTAAAATACGATATGATATAGTTAACACCGATAGTATCCTATCCGAGCAAGAGATCGAAAAAATTTGCATTCCAAATAGTCAATGCGAATGCCATTTCGAAACCTATTCATTTTTCCGATATTAAAATCGAACCTTTTTCTTCCCATTTGCTAAAAGGAGAATAATTAATCAAAATACAAGAGTTCTAACCACACTACACCACAACTTGTTACGTTCTGGTTTTGAAAAAAAAATTATAACAGAAGAAAAAAGTACTTTAAAACAGTGTAAAAACCTTGTGTCCGATAAACTAAAATTCAAACTAACACATAGTAACCCACAGTTATCTAAACTGCATTGCCTTCTCAAAATCCATAAACCTGGGAAATCCATGAGACCTACTGTTTCAGCTGTTGGATCACCAACGTACACTATTTCAAAATGGTTAGTAAAAGAATTCAGCAAATTAAATATTTCGTATGATAACTTTGAGGTTACTAACTCGTTAGAATTCTTAGATAAAATTAAGAATGTTCACTTAAAAGAAGGTGAAATTTGAATATCTTTTGATGTAAGCTCATTGTTTCCTAGTGTACCCATACCACTAGCTTTAGAGTACCTAAAGGAACTACTTGAAATCAATAATTTGAAGAAAGAAATTATTGATGAATATTTACTTCTCACAAAATTATGTATGAATCAACTTGCTTCTCACAAAATTCTTAAAATTTTTTTTCAGTTCAACAATAAATATTATAAACAACTTAAGGGAACTGCGATGGGCAATTGCTTATCTCCGTTCCTTGCAAATTTGTTTATGGGCAGATTAGAAACCCAATTCAAAAAAGAACTCAAGTATTTCCCAAGGATGTGGTATAGATACGTAGACGATATATTTGCTATTTTTGATACTAAAACAGAAAATTTTGATACTTTCTTAAAAACATTAAACAATAAATATTCTTCCATTAACTTTACGTACGAAAAGGAGAACAATGGGCAATTACCTTTTCTCGACACGTTAATTATTAGAAATAACGATAAATTAGAATTTGATATTTATAGAAAATTTACTAATACTGATAGGTATATAACATCCGACTCATTTCATTGCCGTCAACACAAAATGGCAGCATTCTATTTCTTAACTTCCATTAAGTAAAGAACTTTTTAACAATGAAATGAATCGGATTAAAAATATAGCTAAAAGTAATGGATATAGTGACAATTGTGTACATACATTAGTAAATAGACATAAGCATAAGAAAATGTTAAAATATGCCACTACCCTTCAAACACCTGAGGCTTCCAATAAGTGCATAGTTTTCCCTTATGATCCCAGATATACGAGAGGTCTAGAAAAAGTATTTAAAAACGTAGGTTTTAGAGTAGACTACAAAACGGAGAACAGTTTGAAAAATCTCCTTGGAAACCCCAAAGACAAAGTCGACTTGAGGGAGAGGAATGGCATGTATGAAATTAGCTGTAATGACTGGAATCTAAAATATGTTGGGCAAACCAAACGCTCCATAAACATTCGTTTTAAAGAACACATGGCACATTTAAGATACGGAAGAACAGAAAAGTCAAGCGTTGCCCAACATGCTTTGGAAAACAATCACCGAATAGGAATAAATAATCTTAAGTTGATTAAAAATGTATCTAATAATAGATTATTGGATGCATTTGAGAGTATAGAAATAGTTAAATGTGGTAAGAAAGCACTAAATAAAGACAGAGGGCCTATTCCTTATAGTCCCCTCTACTGTTTACTTAACGGTGCAGTCGGGTGCAACCAAGTATGACCACATTTAACTATAAATGATTAAATAGTCTCGGTTAGAATAAGTTATTTAGTTTATATCATCTGCTGATGATGCTAACTTGGTTAGCGAAACGCGTGTCCAGAACGTAACAAATTGTGATGTAGTGTGGTTAGAACTCTTGTATTTTGATCTATCTTCCACAGGTTCCAGTGTTGAGAGAATAATTAAGCTTCGAGTTCAGGTAGTCTTTTTTTCTTTTGGGTGAAACATTAAAGAAAAAATCTTTAGAATAAATCTGTAACATGTATATATTGTTGAAATCAGGAGATATATAGATATAGATTATAGGGATTCAAATGAAAAAATAAATCCTGGCGGTTCAGACAAAATTCTATAGCTCTTACATTTAAAGTGTTTTTCTTTTTCTATATAAAGTGACCCCCTGTATAAAAATAAGACAAAACATTTATTCTAAATATTTGCGCATATATTACATTTGACAGATTTGTCCACTAAATCAACACACCACCATGTTAAAATATATTTTTTTTGTAGAGTAGACTAAATTATGTACTGTTTTTTTTAACGATGAATATTTTTTGGTTTATAAATATTTATTTGTCAATCGATTTTTTAGTAAATGGAAAGCTGTCGACAGGCGCAGCGAACCTCGAAGCGGAGAACGTGTTCCATACGTCATAGTGAATGGACCTCCCGGATTGCCCCTGATTCGTTTAGTGAGAAGTCCAAGAGATCTTCTAAGTGATTATTCTTTGAGGCCCAATGCTCTTTATTACATTACCAAAGTAATCATTCCACCTATCAACAGATGTCTTAATTTAATTGGAGCCGATTTAAACATTTGGTAATTTTTTTTCTAGTATTCTATAATTATGATTTATTGGAAAGGAAAGAAAAATCTCTAGAGTTATAGTTAACCACCAACTAGTGAGGAAAGTGACACTTTTCCGTACACGACTACCATTGACCGAAAGACGCGAAACACCGTTCGTTCAGCAGTCGAAGTTTCAGAATCATTTATGTTGTTGGTTGAAAATGAATTGTTGCTGGTTGCTGCGATTTGCAATTGCAATTACTATTGGTTGCTGTAATTTAAATGTTGTAGTCTGGTCAACATAACCTTCAGCAATTTTTGTAGATTTCCATGCACCATGGCGCTTAAGATTCGTGATGTCTACTCCACAATCTACTAGCAGAGTAGCTGAAGACCATTTAAAATAATACCCAATGCAGGGCGCGGGATTTGACAGGTTCCAGCCGTGGGCATCTTTCTGATTTTGTTAATTCCAACATATTGGACAGAACATCTTCCGTTTTTGTAATTTACTTCCAGCGTTCATATGAATATGGAAAGCAATCACTTTCCGCAAGCTCGTTAAAAAAATTTTTGGGTCATACTACCCGTACTAGTAATAAATGTGTTTTCTTAAATAGGTTTTGGGACATACATAATATGTGTAACAAAATGTATATTCTCATGTATAATTTGTCCACTTAACATATTATTTTATAGGGCGGCCATAGTGGAATCACTTTTTTAAGTAAACGAAATTATAAATCTGATATATACAAATTGGTTTCTTTTAATTTCACAATAGATCACGTGAAGTTTTGTAGAAATTACTTTGTAAACATATTTTTTTGGAAACAATAATTGATGAATGTTCATGCGCCCCTAAAAACTGTCAGATTTAAACGGGAGTACCAACCCTGGATTAAAGACAACTTTAAATTACTGATTAAATTAAGAAATAAAGCAACATTTTTATTTTGAAATAAACCCTACAATAATAAAGCTCTATTTTAGGTTCAACCAGATGCCACAGAAAAATACCCAGTATCTTCCAAATTCATCACTCAATATGAAGAGTACAATTTCGCAATACTTTGCATCAAAAATTTGCGCTTGCTGTTCAGTACCAACTCAAGATAGCTTATGCCCCAAATGTTGTGAGAAAATAAGTATAACTGGTTTGATACTGACAGAAAAATTAAAGAGATGGGAAGAAAATTATAACAACACATTATTGGTGAGTAAATATATTATCCTAGTTTTTTAATTGTCCATCAAGAACTCTATAACATTTAATTTTTGCTTTTCTGTAAACAATAAAACTATTACGTATCGTAATAATGTGTTTATATACTAGACCAGGGGTGGCAAATTTTATCAGGCGATTTCGCCAAACTCAATATTCTCACTATACCTACGTTAGGACAAAATAAAAGTTTGCAATTTTTTCATTTTCAATGTGTTGAAATTTAAAAATAAGCTCAGTCTGCATTCTCCGCAGATGGCACCCTTAATTGAGGGTTCGCAAAAAAAACATTTAGCCTCGTATTCACTAAAAAGGTTAGACCAGATGTAATTATTGTCATGGTAACTAAAACTGTTAGTTCCACAGTTTTGTTTGTTTGTCACTGTCATTTTGTAATGTAGACATTTAGAATAATTATTTGTTCAATTGTTGCTCATGTCATTTTAAACTTATAATTGTCAAGTTTGACTTGGTCTAAATGTAAACCTCTTTAGTGAATACGGGATATAAAGTTTTAGTAAAAGATCAAAATTATTTAAAACATTAAACTATTTTAAATGCTTGTACTAAGGTTTTGATTAAAACGGGGAAGGATGGTTGTTTTAATAAAACGTCACACTACGGTACTGGTTGACGTAGCAATGAAAAGGAAGCTATGGATAAGCAAAGCTTAGACATTTGTAGATCCCTTTCCATGTAGTTTCTTAGAACAAAACCGTCGGTGTCTCTACAGAATTTTCACAAGTTAAGTATAAAATTGGGTAGATTTTGAATACTAAAATTTTGACATTATTTGATAAGAAATAAACAATTAACCAATTGTTTGTCTATCAACTTCTGAAAATTCACTCGAAATTGTCTTTTTTTGCATTTTAATTAGTGTAAGTACTTTTTAATTGTTAGCACGTTAATTAATTATTAATAATTAATAAAATAATTTATTAAGTAGGTTGAAAAAATGAAATTAAGCGTAATTAACTAGAAGAAAACAAAATTTTACAAACGCGGCTCTTACAATTTTCTAAACATTATTTGCGTATGTATATATTTCTTTAATAACCTAAATGTATGTGAAGTTGCTAACTACTGTATGAACCTGCGTAAAATCGTAGGACTCGACCTAGGGCATATAAATAACCATTACATTTACTTTCGTGGAATGAGGTGCATTTTCAAAGAAGTCGTCTATAATTCTCACAGAGACCTTTTTAAATATTAAATTAATGTAAGACACAAACTCTACGTTGTTATTTTTTTATGAGAAGTATAAAAACAGTTATTTATCATGATTCAAGATGACATATTCGCCCTTGTGACTGTAATTGGTCCTACAATAAACTCAAACAAATCCGATTTAAACAAAAAAACCTGGAACTTCCCTCGTAATGAATGAATATTCTGGAACTGAATTCATTTTTTTCCGCCATAATGGCTTCACACGAAAATTGTACCAGTTTATTCACAAATCGCAATTAATGTTTGTACAAAATTTGAGGTTTATTCGATAAGTAGTTTCTTAATATTGATTTTTTTAGCATTTTGTGAGCCATTCTATCGAGAGAAATAAGAATATAGCTACCTATAAAAAAGGGGTTTGAAGACCGTTCTTCGGAACCTTAGTTAAACTGTAGGCGGTCTCACAGAAATCATCAAATTATTATTAGAAATATGAATAACTTAATAATCGAGTTTCACTTACATTTTTTAATTCCTACAAAAAATATATTATTAGTGTTTACGTCGAGAGAAACGCTTCGTTCCGGATAGTCTTTTTTAACTTATTTTTAGTTTACGAACGGTTTAAATTCTCTATTCTCCAATTCCTTATCAAGGTTTGATTCATGAAAGATTTTTATTTTACCTATATATCTTTGCGAGATTTCGAAAATGAAATACCTTTTGGTCAAATACGTTGCAAAAAAATTTTTAAAGCTAAAGTATATTCTCAACAGGTTACGCAACAGAAAAATGTCGTGGAATCATAGGCAGTAGGCTTAATAGAAACTTAATAGAAATTAACTTACTATATATTTTTGTTGGGCAAAAGTTATATTATTATAATTATAATTAATATCATTATTGAAGTTATTATTAGATATTATTCAGAAGCATACTCGATTTTTGTATTCTAAATAGCCGAGGAAACAAATAATGTTTTAATAACTTCTTGTTTTTTTTCCCGGAAGAGGGAAGTATTATAATCGTGAAAAAATCACACTAGAGTCGGTGTTCTCGCATTTCCGTCAGTATATAGGTCTATCGTTCGGTCTGTACGCGGTGTAGCTCAAAAACTACTTATCCGATGACGAAATGTTAGTCAAAAATCAAAGGTTATATGAGGAGGGAATGGTTACATTTTTGTAAAAATCCAATACGGCGAAACAACATGACGGCCTCTCAACATGTTAAAATAATAATTGAGAAACATTTGATACGATGGACCTCAAAATTTGTAAGAAAATAAAGTGTGATATACGGATAAACTGGTAAATTTGTTGTGTCAAGCCATTATAGGGAAAAAAATGGCCGACTAATAAAATTTTGAAAAATTCGATGCCAAAAAACTTATATATATCTAATTAACTTGAAAATTTGCACAAAAATTTCGCGTCATTCAGGGCTAGACTGGCAAGAGTTTAGTGCTATTTTTATAATATAATCTAATCTAATAAAATGTTTTTCTTTTAAAAAAAAATAATTAAAGACGTAATTTATTTTTATAGACTATGTAAGTAAAATTATGAAAAATAAGTATTATTAATAATAATAATATTAATAATAAACTAAAAACTTATTCATCGATTTATTAAGTTTAGGAGTTTGGTGCTGTACTTTTGTAAATATAATTTTTGTAAAAAGCTATGTTCAGAAATCTGTTTAGTTTCGGCATATACCGTAGGTTTTATTCTGTGTTGCTTTAAACACATTTTTTATTAAACTGCATTTTAAAAACCGTATTTTAATTTATATTTGATAGAATATAGCTTAAGTACTTTTTTAAAATATGCCGTAGTTTATTACTTTTTCTTATTTCAATGTATGTTTTTTATTGTTATAGACAAAAATCATTTTTATAACCGTCAACTGTTTTACAACATATATCTTCACTCTATGGTTTTTTTTTACCTTATATAAGATTTAATGCTATAATAATAATGCCCATATATATATATATATATATATATATATATATATATATATATATATATATATATATATATATATATATATATATATATATATATATATATATATATATATATATATATATATATATATATATATATATATATAATCTCAACAAAATCTTAAAATGGAAAAAATGGTGTTCACTTTCATCAAGTATATTCAAAAGAAAAAAAACTAAAAAGCAAAAAAAATAAAAATATGTCAATTTAAAATATTTAGAAAAGCGTGGGGTATTCAAATAGAAATAAGAAAATGAAGTACCTCATATATTTTACTTCATGGCGTAAAATAATTTTTACTGTAGTAAATGGTTAAATACGAGTTTTCAACTTTTCAGTTCACTATAAGAGCGTCGATTTTAAATTATTGCAGCATTAAATCTTATATAAAGTAAACAAACCATAGAGTAGATTAGAGTGAAGATATAAATATTATAAAACAGTTCACGATTATAAAAATTATTGTTGTCAATAACAATAAGCAACACAAATTGAAATAAGAGAAAGTAATAAACTATACATACTTAAGCTACATTCTATAAAACATAAATTAAAATATGGTTTTTAAAACGCAGTTTAACAAAACATGTGCTTAAAGCAACACAGAAAAAACCTAATGGGCTATTATCCCTAAAAAAAGCGCTTGCCTTCTTAGCGATATGAAAAAATCTATATAAGCCGAAACAAAACAGATTTCTTAAAAAAATAACATAGCTTTTTACAAAAATTATATTTACAACTGTACAGCAAGAAACTCATAAATTTAATAAATCGATGAATAAGATCTTAGTTTATTATTATTAATAATACTTATTTATAATATAATTTTATAAATAATATACTAAATAAATAAATTACGTCTTAAATTATTTTTTTCTAAAAGAAAAACATTTTATTAGGCCACAATTTTGTTTTGCTGAATAACACTAGATTTTTGTGCAAATTTTCAAATCAATTAATGTGTGACAAGCGAATGAACCTTGTCAACGCCAACGCCAGAAGGGGCAGGGGAGAATCTCGTCAAAAATCTTCCCGTGTCATAGGCGTGCAAAATTATTTTGTTATTTTAATTAGATTATTATTCATTAATATTGATGACAATAATAATAATAATAATGAAAATATCAATAAATATTACTTTTGACTTCCCTCGTAAAAGGGAAGATTGTAATCATGAATAAAATCACCCACCGAGATTTTTGCAGATCTTTACATTTTTGGGTCTCTAGACCTCGAAAAACATGTTCTCCCGTTTTCATCGCTCTGTCTGTCGGTCTGTCTATCTGTATGCGGCATAGCTCAAAAAGTACTTATCCACTATCTTTAAGATTTGGTCAAAAACCATAGATCATAAGTGGATAAAATGGTAACATTTTGGTGAAAATCCATTAAGGCGAAACAAAATGGCGGTCTAGTGAAATATTATTACTAAGAAATACTAAGATTATGTGGAAATTAGCTGGTAAATTTTGGATTGAATTTAAGATGGCGGTTCACATTTATAAACATGGAAAAATCAATATTTTACGTATCTTCCTATTCTAGCGTCCCTAGGTCCCAAAAAAATAGAGTTTCTTTTGATCTGTCTGTCTGTTTGTCTCTTTGTTAATTTGCGCATAGCTAACAATCTACTTGCCGTATTAAGTTTAAATTTTTGTAAAAAATTAAGGATTGCATGACAGTAACCTGATAAAATTTTGGTAAAATTCCAATACGGCGGAACAAAATGGTGGCCTAGTGAAATGCTAAAATGTATATTGCTAAAAATGTAATTAACTAATGTATCTAAAAATTCGGCACAACATTCGAGTGTTACATAGGAATGAGCCTATAACATTTTGGTTCAAGGCGCAATTGTTCAAAAACTATTAGTTCCACAATGCCTGGTTTTCGTGTGCATAAAGTACTTAACAATAACTATTAGTTCATCAAAGGCTTCCACCACATCTTCAAAAAAATAAGGACATGCATTTTTGGAAAAAGCCTATTTTTTCATATTTTTGAGCTTTTTCTCCTGTTCTAATGATCCGATCAAGTCGGCGATGACATTATATTATTTGTAAGTTCATTCTCTACTATTCATGTCGTTATACCATCAAGATTACTTTATTAGTTTCGATTTTAAGAGCCAAAAACGAAAAAATAGGATTTTTTTGCTTTAAATTGTCTATAACCTAAGTTGATACCTAGTCACGTGTGGGAAACATAAAAGAATATTACTATGGACTGTCTTGTGTGTGATAGCGCACTCGGTTTCTGGTTAGTATTTTTGGCAAAAAACGATTATTTTTTTTGCTCTGTTGATTGGTGTAAAAATCAAATCTCTCTCTAGCACATTGATATTTATGACAAGGTTTTTGTCGATTCACTCAGTCATCTTCAAAGATAAATATATCACCGGGTATATTTAGAAGAAAGAGAAAGCGATGCCTTTGAAATTGAAAAGTATACATTGTATTCCATTTCAAATAAATTATTTTTGTTATATTTTCGAGTTCTCACGTATATATATTTTTTGACAACGGAAAGTAAAAATTTGATTGAAAATATATATAAATTTTGTTAGAAAACTCTTACCACTTTGTGCAGGGTGTTCCAACAATAATGGCTATTGGCGATATCACAGAAAGGAAATTATTTCCTTTGCTGTTACGTTCTGTAGCGGTAATTTTTTATACTTTCTTGGTGAAAGCGGCCACGAGAAATCATTGGAAAATATTTTCAAATTCAAAGAATTGCCGCTGGGGGTATAACAGAAACGGAAAATACTTTTCATGATAGCGACGAGATCCATTTTTAATTGAACACCCAGTACATAAACACAAGTAATAAACTATTATGATCGTTATCACATCATAAATAAATTAAATATAATCAATTCCAAACACTCACCACTTGCCCTAATATTGCTTACTATTTCAAGTACGTCATTGCTTTGCCAACATTTCCCAAACGTTAAATCGTTATCGACCCATGTCTCATCAATGTAAACTATGTTACGATCCTCCTCTCTATAATTTCGAATTGCCCTTGTATATTTATAGCGCCAATGTTAAACTTCAGGACTATCCATCAGAATTTTTCGCTTATTTTGACACTTACGAAAAAAAAGGCATTGGCCTTCAACAACATCCTTAATGTTTCGCGACTATAAGGGAAGTGCATTGTTTCTTGCAATTTAAGGAGAAGCTTTTTGAGTGTAGGCACAGTTTTTAGTTCTAAATAAAACTTGTTTATTGTTTGCCTAATGATAGGAAAGTCATCAAAATCCTTTTTGAGAGACCTGGACTTTCCATTTGCCTTTCCTCATCTTCTTTGTGAATTTTGCTCACGATGTCTTGAGAAACCCCAATATATAGAGTGACGAGATCGATTTTCCTTTTTAAAGGTAATTTAAAATTATTACATTGGCGATAATTTCTCTGGACTGGCCAGCAAGTTGTTTTCTTTTTAAAAAGATATTTCTTTCCATAATTCAAAAAGAAATTTAATTATTGTAGGAAATATATAAGCTTCAAGAAATAATTAAAACCTGAAAATACGTCACCAAATAAAGATACGTATTAATATTTAAATAGGTATGAAATTTGCATGTATATACTCACCAATTAAAACTAATGAAATGCACCAAGAAGCGAATCGAGTCTATCATTCAATATAAAATAATCAAACAAATGGAAATAATTAATTAAAAAGTAAAATTAACAAAACAACTAATTAATCCTTATTAATAAAACAGAGTTTAACAAGAAGTTCTCTTTATTTAACCTCAATTGGAACGCCGAAAAAACTTCTCCCCCCATAACATATTTCAAACAATTTCTGGACATGTGCATAAATATTTAATTTTTTTATCACCCTTTGTGTGTCCTCTTCCAGATCTTTGTGAAAAAAGCCTTCAACCACAAGTTCTACAAGTTCCACATTATGGCAAGCATTTTCCCAAGTTCTCCAAATGGCCATTATTATTACTAATTATACACACAAGAAAATAAAAAACAGGCAAAACCCACATACACAAAATTAAGTCGGTCTTATAAATATTAATTAGTAATTCATTTTTCTTATTTCGGTGACACCACTGATCAGAAAATCGGACATCAGACCCCGGCCCGTTCATAATTCAAACCAAGCCTTGAATAACGATCTTTTATCTTCGTCTTTTCACGTCATCCGCGCCGACCACGGCTCTCTCTGACAATGACTGCTTATTGAACGGGCCGGAGTTTGGGAAATCTTGGCTGATATACTACCGATACCGATCAATATATTTTTACTATTTCATTTGAATTCGTGATGCAGTAAAAATATATTTTTGAACGGACCACTTATATGGAAAAACGGAAGGAAGTTTTTTGCCCGCATTCTTTCTATCTAGGTTCATTCGGTTGCCAGACTGTAAATATTAAGTTTTTTGGCATCGAATTTTTAAAAATTTTATTAGTCGGCCATTTTGTTCCCCTATAATGGTTTTACACAAAAAATTACCAGTTTATCCATATATCACATTTTATTTTTTTACAAATTTTGAGGTCCATCTTATCAACTGTTTCTTAATGATTTTTTTTAACATTCGCCGTATTGGATTTTTACGAAAATGTACCCATTCCTTCCTCATAGTACCTTTGATTTTTGACTAAAATTTGAAGTCATCGGATAAGTAGTTTTTGAGCTACACCTCGTACAGACCGAACGATAGACCTACATACTGACGGAAATGCGAGAACAACGACTCTAGGGTGATTTTTTCCCTCTTCCGGGAAAGCAAAAAAAAATTACTTGTTTCCTCGACTATTTATAATACAAAAATCGACTATGCTCCTCAATAATATCTAATAATAACTTGAATAATGATATTAATTATAATTATAATAATATAAATTTTACCCAACAAAAATATGTAGTAAGTTAATTTCTATTAAGGTAACGATGGAGATAGACAGATTAGCCTATTGTCTATGATTCCACGGAATTTTTCTGTTGCGTAACCTGTTGAGGATATACTTTAGCTTTAAAAAACTAAAATAATTTGTTTTTGTCT